>VFFE01006776.1:12596-199219 GCA_008921705.1 Burhinus oedicnemus | reverse complement strand
GGGGGGTGGAGCCCAAGGAACACGCCGCGCCTCCCGACTGCGCCTGCGCGTCTTCCTCTCCGCCCCGCCCCCGGCGGGATTCGCGGAGGGGAAGGGGGCGCGGCGCGCGGAGTCTCGCTATGCGCGGGACGGAGGGGGTGTGGCGAGCATGCGCGCGCGGGGGGCACGGGACGGGACGGTGCGCGCCCCCTCCCGCCTCCCGGCCCCGCCCTACAAAGCCGCGCCCGCCCCGGGCTCTTCCCCTTCCTTTGGTGGAGCGGGCGGCTGCCTCTCGCGCCGGGTGTTAACGTCGCTATTAACGTCGGCAGCTGCCGGGCGGAGGGCTGGGTCCTGACGGGGCTCCGCCGTCCCTCGCTGGCGGGCGTCTCGTCAGCTCGTGCCCCGCTGCCCTGCGCTGGGAAGGCGCCGATGCTGGTGGAGAACCCGGGGCGAGCAGCCTTCCCTGAAGCACAAGCGTGAGCCTGGAGCCGGCTGCCGAGGCCTGCCGCCACCCTCCGTGCCCGGCAGGGGTACTGCGGGGCTTTGGGCGAGGGAGGCCTGGCTGTCGCACGCCGCGCAAAATCCGCGGCCTCTCGTACGGCGAGTACAAATACAAGTAAGGGTGCTCCCACACAGTGCAATATACAAAATTCTTTAGGGTAAAGTACGGTTTGTGCGAAGACCCCTTTTGAAGGGAACTTGTTAGGAAAACCTGGCTTATCCACGTGTGTTTAATTGACTGTCCTGTTAAGGCTCCGAGTTAGTTCCTGTGTCATCTGCTGCTTTGTCTACTCAGGTGTTATGTTGGTAGCCTGTCACCTTGTACTGGGCCTTGGTGCGTTAAGGGGAGTTGTTTGTTACATTGCTCAGGCTTTTGAGTACATTTTGAAGAACTATGTTTTAAACTGTAAGATCTGCTTTCATGGCATGGGAGGCAGTGTTTTGCAGAGTTTTTACCAGGTTTCTTTCAGAAGGAATGAGCGATTTGTTCACTTCCTGTAGGGTTGGGCTGCTAATTAGAAAGTACAGGTTTGGGTTTTTTCTGTTTAGGCATGTGGGAGACCAATGCCCTTAGGGCAGGAATAAGCAGGAAGTTGCTTTATCTCTATGGGAATCTCTCTAAGCGCTATGGACATACAAGGGCTGTGCTGCAGGGCTTGTGGGAAAGTAATTTGCTAGCAGCAAACTTAGTCACAGACTGTTTTAATGCACATAAACTTTTCAGGTGACTGATACTCAAATTTTATCTCAATTTCATGTTTCTGTAGCCTAAGAAGTTGTCATAAGGACCAGTAACAAGGATAATGGTTGTCTGTTATCTGTAATGAGGATGGTTTATAACCATAGTCTTGATATGGTTGTGATACAGATAGTATGTGATATGGAAACAAAAGCAGGGAAGGAGCTTATTCTTAGGCCAGTTTGTTATTTGGATGTTCTCCAGGGCTTCAGACACAAACTTATTGATTTATGTTTTTCTGTCCATGCTGTAGGTGGTTCATACACAACTTCTATTGTGGTGTTCATTTTCGGTTCACAAAATCGCAGTGTTCTCAGTGGTTGTAGTGGTTTTGAGCTACTATTTGATTTCCATCATCTCCAGGTTCTCATTAGCAGTTCAACTTGTGACATGGTCTTAACTTTCTGTAAAAGTGTAGGAAAGAAGGCAGTGAAAGATATTGTGGCAATTAGTCCTTATCAGCTAATTATTTCTACGTGGTTCTGTAGGTTATTTAGAATACTATTTCACAGATGCAAAGGTTGAATGAAAAATATGATTAACCACTTTGCTCAAGTGTGTAGACTTAGGTCAAAATAAGGTTAGCATGCTTAGCTCCTATCCTGCCTTCAGCTGTGGCATCTCTAATTTATAAGCTTTGCTCAATTATCAGCTGCTTGCAGTATCAGGCTATGTTTGCAGTACACATTTGTGAATGTATTTGAGACTGAGTATGGGACATGATGGTGTGAGGACAAAGTGGATCTCTCCATGGATTCAGTCACACAACTGTATTTGGAATAATGGCAGCACCATAGCTGCCCTCTTTTCTAAACAAGAGTGGATTTCAGCAAAATATTGAACAAGCTGTGTGCTGAATGCTAAAAATAACTAAATCAGTATGTTGACTTAGTCTTTAAATATTGTAAATGAAAAAATAGCTGGGGATTTTTGTTTGCACGTTTTTATGAATGAAATAACGTGTACAGTTTACAGGCGCTTTAGTGACCTCAGCATGTTCCTACCGTATTTTTGTTGTTTCAAATCCCTTGTGGAAGCAAGAGTAACCATGCTGCCTCAGGGTATTCAAGAAGAATAAGAACAGGAGTCATATGCCCCATTCCAATATTCTTGTCTGGTAAGTGGTGAGCAGTTGACGCAAAATCTATTTGTCACAGGAAATTAAAATTCCCATGCTTTAGAATGATTTTTAACAGGTATGGAAGTGGTAATTGCAATAATAAATGATTAACTGTGTCTTCTTTGTTCTTGTGTAGCATGTGGGGTCCCATCAGAAGATTCACATTTGACTAGCATCAGTGGAAAAAAAATCCCTTGTATGGATTAAAAGGTAACTTTTTGTCTTCACAACCAGAAGTTTCTCTAACTTTGTCAGTTTCGTTTTGAATGTTGGTCTTGGGCCTGCTCAATCTGAAGAGTGATACACAGGGAAAACTTAGTACCTGCATGGTAGGAACGGTCTGTATGACTTATGGACTCTGCAACAAGGTTTTATTTAACTCTATATACATGATAGATTGGTATAAGTTTTTATTTAAAATTTGTGAAGTATTGGTGAGAGACACAAACAAGATGATTTCATTTCCTTCTAAAATATCTTTATATATAATTTTAACAGATTATTTTTGTTATATATAAGAACAATAATAAAAACTGTATTGTGCCTTTCTGAAGCAATCCACAGTTAAGGTGTAAATCACCAATTTCATGGCAAGTGGAGTCAAATTTATTATGTGAAAAATTTTAAAGTTTTATTGAAAAAAGTGATTTCAGACAGGAATCTAGTACTTTTCTGCTTTAATCCATTATATCATTTGAAGTATTAGCTATTTGAGAATATATAGATGACTCGGATAATCTTTTTCCTATGTCTAACATCATTAATAGCAGTGTCATAAATAGAAAATATGTTTATTAAAATTAAAAGGTCAATTAGGTTCAGCTTATTGTTTTCTGCCAAAGTTTGTTAATTTGGCTAAAAAGTTCCTAGGATGTACTGGTACTGGATTCTCTCAGAAGCTAGGATAGGTATCCCCAGTTTGCATCCCAGTCTCCTTGCTAGCTCATCAGAGTAGGTAAGAGAGCACAGAGAAGCTGGAAATCAGGGGTCCTCACAGGGCTCGGAATAACTGTGACCCTTACCTGGTTAAGTCACTTTGAATCCAGGGTAACCCTGGGACTGTCTCCAGTTCAGAGGCTCCAGAGTCTGAACATCCATTAGACAACATGCTGAGGAGGAAAGTTAATTCGTACAGTGGGCAGAGAACTAATTCCTTTCTGTGGTAAACAAGCTTTCGTCTGGCAACAGAACTGGCTTTTGAAGTACTCTACAAATGGAATTACAGTTGTTTCAGCAAGCTTCATTTTAAGCTGTCAGCTATATCACATGAAGTATTTGGCAGTTCTTAACATCTGCTTAAAGATTTGGTTGAGATAAAGTCCAAACACTTACATATGGAGACATTTTTTTTCCTAGTGATTCCAGAAATAACGTGGCAAGTTGTAAAACTGAGGTTCTAGCCCAGTGGGAATTTAGAATAATATACAAGTCAGAGCAAGTTCTTGTTCCACTTTGAATTGCCTATATGAGCAACTATGTTTCCTTTCCTCATTTTACCACAAGTTCCAAAAAAATGCTTATTTTTCTTGGACTTAAGTGTTATGCTGTATTGCTTTATGTAGACCTTGGTAGTGTAACTAAACAGCTGAGAGCTGGGGTTATTGTCTTATCCCAAACTGTTGCTGAAGAAAAACTGGTCAGTGTCTGAGTTAACAGTTCTGTGGATGGTTAAATAATAGTTACTCAAGAGAATGGGTGGGTATGAATCTGTCAGGAGTACTAACTGTAGTCCTATTCATATTCCTCTCAGTGGAAATCCTGTGCATGTCTGTTAAATAGAGGGTATGCAGGTAGGCAGCAAGTATGTGGGGGTTCACAGTAATCCTACTGCATTGAAGCTGCCTGCATATTGTGGCAAAGTATGTTAAAACACTATTGAATAGCAATCTAGTTCTTTTGCAAGTCTTTAGCTTGAGATATTCTCAGGTTTTGTGGATTGTATTTTCCACCTTCACAGTGCTTTAAAGTAAAACTTCATGTATAATTATTTTTGGCATGGGATGTGAAAGGAGAGAAGAGATGGCTGTTTCTTTATCGGCAGGAAAATGTACCAGTGTTCAGTCCTCAGAATAATGGCATTCAGTCCTCAGAATAATGTTGATAAAGCATGTGGTCTTTTAAATATGTATATTTTTTTTTAAATAAATGCACCACGGTTTGAAGAATCTAAGGCATGATTAATGTAACCTGAGCCTAATTTTAATTCTAAATTTGTGAATAAGTTGTTATACTCTATTTATCACTTGGATCTGAATCTAAGTGCCACATTTCTTGGTTATATTCTTCCCTTTTTATGCCAAGCCAGTACCTGATATAACAGGGATGAAATAAGTGTGGGGTGCAGTTGCCTAGCTTTACAGTGTTGCTAGAAGGCTGGCTCTGTCAGATGCTGTTACAGGCAGCACATGAATTAGGTGAATCCCTGAAGATGACTTTGTGACCTGTCTATATAAGCACTTTTACAAAATGAACACTTGACAAGAAATCTTTGCTTTGGTCGTCTCTTTACAACCAATTAGAGCTGACAAAGCTGACAAAAAGGCATTTCACTGGCAGCATAAGTTATCAATACTTAGATCTATTGGTTTGGAGACTAAGGGGGAGCCAGCTGAATTTAAAAATCTGGTAAAGACCTATGAATCCCTTAACTGAGGTCTGTGAGATAGTTTTTCTTCCCTTATAAATAGCTTCAGCTGTGTTCAGCCATACCAAAGCTGGAGAGCAGGCTGGCAGGTTTCCTTTATTTGCTCCCTTTGCCTTGATACAAAGCAACTTGAATTTGGTGATTTTTCGAGGCAGGCTGCAGAAGTTAGATTTGCACATTCTGCAAATCTGAGATGCGCTTTCTGTAATGCCGCAGAGTTGGAGAAAAGGTATCTGGATTATTTCCTGTTGACATAGAGACTTTAAAGCTTCCAATACTTTCTATTATTAGTGAGATGCTTAGGTACCTGTGGTCTGATTACTTAATGTTATTTTTATGTATTATTTTGCATTAAATTTAAGTATTTTCATGATTGCTAGATTCAAGTATAAGCTGCTAACATCTTGTTCATATATAAATAGTAACTTTTTTGCATGTCTGTAGCACTGTAAAAGTAGGGAGTGAAACTCGTAAATGTACAAGTAAAGTAGGAAGTTGGTAGGTTTAACCTGGTAGGGACTTTCTTTAGGAAATGCTAGTCTAAAGTGAGAGTCCTATTTTCTATGTTTCAGGCACTGCTGCAAAAATAACCAGTAGCTGAGTGAAATAATGATTAAATTTATTCTTTAAGCAATCATAAAATTTTTTACTTTGCCAGACTTTCTGCAACAAGAACTGTTCTCATTTCACAGTTCTGACAACACGATTATTAAGCTGTTTTCCAGAATATAAATTTGACAGGGGTTCCTAATTCTCCAGTGAAAGGTCCTTGAAAAACCCTCAGTAAGTGGACTAATCTACCAACACTTCAGAGCAAGTGTCAGAGGGCAGTTTTCTGAGCTTTTAAAATGTTAATAATTCTTCTGCAGAAGTCAGAAATATTGAATGAATTCTGATAATTACCTCATGAGCAAATACAATTTTGATTGCCATGAAAAGTGGTGGTGCTTATGTTTATCAGCTTTAATGACCGTCTGTCTCCATCTGTTTATATTGTTGCTGTGCATGATGACTGAGGTTGCCAACTGGTTACTTCATCTCTGTGACAGAAGAGATATAAAAAGCTCTTCATGTATACAGGAGATAATGTCCTCATCTCTTGTTTAGACAGTCTATAGATATGCAAAAATTTTCCGTGCTGTGTTTTGGTACTGGTACTGTCAATACATTACTAATAGGCATTGCCAGATAATATAACTGAGGAATATAAAATATGCTTTATTAGAACACTTATTTCCTGTAATGCCGCTTCTGGTTTTCAGATGGGTAGGACAAAAAGTAACTTTCTCTGGAGCCTGCAGATCTGATCTGAAGTTACTGAAGTCAGTAACAAATTAATGTGATTTCAGTGACCTTTCAGTTAACATGGTCCTTCATGAAGTGATAGAGGCTTTTGCAGGTCAATGTGATGGCTTTTCCCTTCTCAGTTCCTCTATCAGTGAGAATCTGTTAAAGCAGCTGTTCTGTGTCTTTGTGGAATAATCTTTAGCTTTTGCTTGGTTTTGCCTCATTTCTAGTTTGAAAGACAGAAGAGGGGGTGATACAGTTATCAAACACAATATATTTGAGATTCCCATCTAAATGTTAAATGTGTTTGAGATTAGCTGATATAAAAAGCTAGTTATGGGAAAGCTGACAGGTATACAGGCATAAAATCCTTCACAGATGTACTGTGAACATTCAAGCTTTCTTCCCTTAAATAAGGTTAGGAGGGAAAGTACTTTAGTCAGTTTATTTCCTGGAAATTCTACTGTTTTGTAGAGAATTGCTCTGTGTTTTAGTCAACACAGCAAACAACAGATAGTAGAAAGTATGGTTTGCCAGGAGTGAACTAAGAATTGTTTGAAAGTAACATTTACAGTTGAAATTGATGTTTTTTGCAACTCTTGGTGGCCTTGGCTGTCTGGCTGAAAATTATATGTGAGATCTTAACAGCCTGGAATCACAGCATCAGAGACTTCAAACCAGTTTTTTTTCTTGCTTTAATACTCAATTGATGATAAGAAGTTGACATAAACAAAGTGTATATTGTTTAAATAACAAACATTAAAGCTCTTATGAACTAGAGAATACTAGTCTCCTGTAGTGCTTTTGTTTGTGTTTCTGTTAAAGTCAACTTTATCCTCTTTCACTTTGGAAGACTGGTTATAGAAATCCATATTGTTAAAATGTGTTTGAATGCTTGATCCTTTGTGAAAGATGGTGGATGAAGCTGAGATCCAAAGGAATTAAGAATTGCCTCTAAGTTTGTTGGTACAGTTGAAATTGGCATTGTTCATCAGAAAAGTCCAGGAGTACATTGGCTGGTATTTTTCAATACATTATGTATTTCCTAAAAAAAAAAAAATAAAATCACTGGTTATGTTGGATGCTAAGAATGTGTATGTGATATCTTTTCTTAGTCATCTTTCAGAGACCTCAAGATTGTTCATGATGCCCACTGGATGTGGAGATCCAGTGCAAAAAGTCACTGTTATATAGCTCATCCTAGAGGAATCGCAGAATGGGACACAGGTCTGAATAAGAAATAATTCTGTTTTAATTAAATTGTCCTATCTTGAGTACATTTCAACAATTTTTGAAAACATTGTATTTAAAAGAAAGTCAGGTGTGTTTTCCAGTCCTTTTGGTCTGTCTTCTAGTTAAATGACTTGGTTTATTAATAATGTCCTTCTGTGGAAATGCTGGAGTTCACTAAAATCCTATGTAGTATATGATGTCTGGGTGCCCATATGGCAATCATGTTAAATGTATAGCCATGCAGTGCCAGACATAAGTGCCAACTGATGCAGTTGTGGCAAAACCTGCACAGACAAAATTTGTGTATCCTGGAATATCTTCTGGAGGCATTGTTGCTGTTACTTTGTGCTGGTATGGGAGCTGTGGACACCTTAAGGAGCAAGGGTGGGGTGGGCCTAGTGGTGTCCAGAGATGTGAGGAGCATCCAAGGGATATTGGCAGTTGACATGAGAACAGTTTGCAATTGCTGCCATAAACCCTCAGAACTGCCGTAGAATCTGATTTAGATAAACCTTTCTTTTAATTAACAAGCTGAAGATTTTGTGTTGTTTAAGTTTTTCTTGATTATTATTTATTGTCTAATCTTGTCTTGTTGGCAAGATAATGTCCAGTTTATCTGTTCTACTTTATCTCTTCTGTTTTTTCTTTTGAAAGTCACTAGATTGAAGGTAAGCTCATTTTGAAATACTTATGAGGTAGAGCATCTGCACATCATTGGTAACAGATTTTCTGATTTCAGGAGGAATATTATATTGCTGTCATCTGACTTGAGTTAAAATCGTCATGGAATTTGTAAAAGCTTATCTTGATTTCTTTTGTTTTGTCTTATCGCTTTTTCAGACAAGCTGGTCTTTGCCTTTAATTTAGTAAAGGAAAACTAACTGGCAATCTAAATGTATGCTTTCATTGTTCAATTATCATTAGAGATCAACTTTCTTGAACAGAGTGTATGCTATATGTTCATCTCAGGTTTATAATCTACATTTGCACTGTGGTAGCTATATAAATAAATGTAACATTGGGCTATATAGGCAGAAATTGAGCTTCTTTCTCATGTTACAAATACCTCATGAAGGTAATAGCGAAGGAAGGAAAAAGAAGCCAGTCTCCTTCACTGTTCTGTTCCCCGTGTATACTTTACGCCTCGCCTCACAGTGAACCCATACTTGTAGTGAAAGTCCATTACTGTTATTTAGTTTTAGCTTTAATTTATTCTTATTACATGGCTAATTCACTGAAGGTTATTTTAAGTCAAAGAAATTAATGGGCCTGTTAACTAAAAGAAAAAGGATATCTTATTTGGTGAAACATTGTGCTCTCATCACCTTTTTTTCCTCCCAGAGTGTATGAGCCTTAAAGTCACATCAGAATATAGCACACTGCCTCAGGACAAATTTTAAAGTAATTCTTAATGTTTCGAAAATTGAGACTTGGTTATGTGGTTAGGTTCTGCGCAATACATAAGGTAAGAGACAACCTCTTTCAAATAGTGTGTGAGGTTCAAGAGCTAAACAAAAAAAAGTAACACTGGGTGCCCTGTGTTAATACCAACTTTGAATCATTTGATTATTTTATGTTGGCATAAGTCAGCACCTGAGACTTCAAGTAAGGAGGGCAATAAATTTTATATTGCAGGAAGAGAGAAAAATCACAGATATAGAAGTGGGATAACCAGATGTGATGAATTTTAAAATCTCAATAGGTAAGCTGAAAAGTTGAGATAAAAAGGATAGTTTTGTAACTTATCAAAAAGGCAAAGGATTATGTATTAGGGAATGATAGTGCAATGTTTAAAGTATGAGTATGAAAGATTGGCACAGAGCGAGTTCTCCACTTGTTTCAGCTTACTGTGTGAGACAAAGTAAATTACTTAATTTTTCCTAGCCTCAGTTCCCATACAAAAAGCAGATGATAATTTATTCCCTATGTCTTAAAGGTGTGGGGAGGACAAATATGTTAAGTATCATCTGGAACTGAGCTAGTTACGCAAACTTGTGTGGTCCTCATATCTGAATGAATATGAGTAAGAAATTACAGAGCATGGACAGTATTTATTCTCAATGAGAAACTCATGGAACTTGCTTTTCTAATAAACTGGAACAGTTTTTCTTTCCTGTCAAACTTAGGTTTTTCTCAAGAAGTACAGGGAAGTCTTAGATTGTTCTCTAAGTGATAAGTAAAATACTTTGTCTTGGATGTTTATCCTTTGTCAGAGCATATTGAATTTACTCAGTGTTTTTTCCTTGTTAGGAACAGAAACAGTGAGCTTTAATGGAACTACAGTTCATTCACTTTATGTTGAAGATACTGAAAAATACGTTATGTAGGATTTTCCAGGTTCTGTTGGATTAAAAGAATCCATAGAAACTAGTGGTAGAGAAATAAGCAGAAGTTCTCTTGGAATAACAAATACTATCTGTAGCTGCCTTCATAAGCTCCTTTAATGTGTCAGTTTGGATAAAAGGAATCAAATACATTACATATGTGTTTTTCCAGTAGACTTTATTTCAGTTATTTTCAGTTATTTCCACACCTTGTGCTTAATGTGTCTGAAAAAAACAGTCTTTCAGCCAGTCTTCATCCAGCAAATTGGATGATAACAGGTGAAGAGAAGGTAATATAACTTGACCTGTGACTGGTTATAAAACTTTCTAAAATGCCACGTAAGGTGAAATTACTCAACAAACAAAGGAAATAGATATTGGAATTGGCATGAGTTCTTTGGGACTGTGCCAGTGAAGATATGATTGTGCCTTTTTGCTGAGAATGTCAGATCAACTTTAAAGCAGTGTAATTCCTTGAGCTTTGTCTGCGTTTGCTTTTTTCTGTTTTGTTTTTCCATTCTAGTTCATAAGAATATAAAATCTGGAGATGAGATGGACCAAGGTGAGTATCAGATCTTTAACCGCATGGACTCCTGATTCTAATTGGGGCGTACAGGCATTGCAGTTTAGCTATTCCCCAGTCTTCCTGCATACAGCAATGTAACCCCAGCAGACAGAGCTCTGACTTCTCAGGCATGGGACTTTCATTCCTATAGTAGGGTAATCAGTCAAGATCAAACCCCTTATTCCATCAATGCTTGTAAAGCACTACTAATCCTAAAGATCAATGACAAGCTTTCTTCCAATCGTACTGCTCTTGACATCTAGTTTTTGGCCTGAGAAGTCAGTATTTCCTTCTTAGGATAATGGGGTTAGATTTCTCTTGAATTATCATGAGTACTGTTATTAGTATGAAGTGTGGTGCAAATTTCTATCTTCAATATTTGCCTTTTTTAATGAGGAATACAATTTAACTGTACAGTGCTTTGGATGGCTTTCTTCCCAGTTTCATCAAATCTAGTACTTGCACTTGCTTATTTTGTGAAGATTAAAGCCTTCCATCCATACCCTGTCACTTTGTCAAGGTTTGGGCAACACTGGCCACTGAGGTGAAGGACAGATGCTCTCCCCCACCTCTCTCTCCAAGGAGAGGGGGGAGAGACAGGAAGACTTGCGAGTTTAGAAGAAATTAAACTACTTTAATGAAATATTAATAATTAAATAATAAAAATAAATAATAACATATATACAAAACCATATCTAGCTCACAGGATGATGATCATGTCACTAGCAGTCTGGTGAAGTCCCAGACTGGACTCAGTGATGGATGGGAACTGGATTGTGAATCTGGATTCAAGATCAGGATCAAAGGCAGGTGAACAGAGTCTTCCTTGGATGCTGGCTGTTGAAGAAAAAGCCCTGACTCTTTGATCCCTCAGCTTTTATACTGAGCATGAGGCAGATGGGATGGAATACCCTGTTGGTCAGTTTTGGGTCACCTGTACTGTCTTCTCCTTCCTGCAAGTGCGACCCCTCTACGCTCTTCTGCTTCTGACCCTCCAATGGGGCAAATACCAAAGCTGGCTGGCCTTGGTTGTTATAGCAATAAGTATAAGCAAGAGCCTCTCTGCATACTGTTCGTTGGCATCAACTATAAACATCAGTCTTATAACTCTGAAAGTGAACAGTTTCTCCACAATATGCTGTTAATTTTAGTAGTTAGAAGAGGCCTAGCTAAAAAGTAAAATTACTGAATAGAAAATTGATTCTGTTTTACCTCAAACCAGGACATGCTTACTAATTTTTTTTCTCACTGTGATCTGATGATTCTGTTTTCTGCATGTTCTCTTCTGGTGGCAGCTGCAGTTCATAATATATTGTATAATATATTGTAATGTCAGACAAGTTCCCATTGAGAAAAGCTTTCAGCGAACAAGTTAATATTTTGGTTCTCACTTGTCACTGAATACCTTGTATTTAATGAATCAATACTGCCTTTATTTTTGGGGAATATGCCTTCAAGCTCTCCTTTACTGAGGGAGCTGGCGAAAGTGCTCACCAAGTCACTTTCCATCACTTATCAGCAGTCCTGGCTAACCAGGGAGGTCCCAGTTGAGTGGAGTCTAGCAAGTGTGATGCCCATCCACAAGAAGGGCCGGAAGGAGGATCCGGGGAATTGTAGTCATATCAGTCTGACCTCAGTGCTGCCAGGGAAGGTTATGGAGCAGATCATCTTGAGTGCTGTTAGGTGGCACATGCAGGACAACCAGATGATCAGGCCCAGTCAACATGGGTTCATGAAAGGCAGGTCCTGCTTGGCTAACCTGATCTTCTATGACAAGGTGACCTACTTAGTGGATGAAGGAAAGGCTGTGGATGTTGTTTACCTGGACTTTAGCAAAGCCTTTGATGCCGTTTCCCACGGCATTCTTCTGGAGAAATTGGCTGCTCATGGCTTGAATAGGCATACTCTTCACTGGGTAAAAAAACTGGTTGCATGGCTGGGCCCAAAGAGTGGTGGTGAATGGAGTTAAATCCAGTTGGTGTCCAGTCACAAGTGGTGTTCCCCAGGGCTCAGTACTGGGGCCAGTTCTGTTTAGTAGCTTTATCAATGATCTGGATGAGGGAATCAAGTGCACCCTCAGTAAATTTGCATATGACACCAAGTTGGGCAGGAGTGTTGATCTGCTTGAGGGTAGGAAGGCTCTACAGAGGGATCTGGACAGGCTGGATTGATGGGCTGAGGCCAATGGTATGAAATACAACAAGGCCAAGTGCCAGGTCTTGCACTTGGGTCACAACACTACAGGCTTGGGGAGAGTGGCTGGAAAGCTGCCCAGCAGAAAAGGACCTGGGGGTGCTGGTGGACAGCCAGCTGAATATGAGCCAGCGGTGTGCCCAGGTGGCCAAGAAGGCCAACAGCATTCTGACTTGTGTCGGGAATAGTGTGGCCAGCAGGACTAGGGAAGTGACTGTCCCTCTGTACTTGGCACTGATGAAGCTGTACCTCGAATACTGTGTTTGGTCCCCTTGCTACAAGAAAGACATTGAGGTGCTGGAGTGTGTCCAGAGAAGGGCAATGAAGCTAGTGAGGGGTCTAGAGCACAAGTCTTATGACTTGTATCATAAGTATCTTCTCCCAAGTAACAGGTGATAGGACAAGAGGAAATGGCCTCAAGTTGTGCCAAGGAAGGTTTAGGATGGATATTAGGAAAAATTTCTTCACCGAAAGGGTTATCAAGCATTGGAACAGGCTGCCCAGGGAAGTAGTTGAATCACCATCCCTGGAAGTATTTAAAAGACAGGTAGATGTGGTGCTTAGGACATGGTTTAGTGGTGGTTTTGGCAGTGTTAGGTTAATGGTTGGACGTGATCTTAAAGGTCCCTTCCAACCTAGATGATTCTAAGTATTTTTTAATCTGATTTACATACCATAAACTGAATCTCCGTTTGTTGCTTTTTAGATTTGTGCTGACAAATGTGATGGCTTGGCAGGTTTTTTAATGTATTTTTTTTTATCTCAGATTTTTTTCTGCTCCAGTGTTTCATAATGGTTAACATGAGATGTTGCCATGTTTCATTTAATGTTTGTTGTTATGAGCTCATTGCTCCTAAACTGCCATTAATTTGGGTAGTATATTAGTTTTAGCTGCAAGATAAAGCTTTATATATATATATGTAGTGTAAACATCAGTATAGTTCTTGCAATGAGATGTCAGGTAACTTAGAACATTAGCTAAGATAGAACAAACTGTACTGCTTTTTTAATTCCTTTCTCTCTGGTCAGTTGTAAAGGTTACTAATCTCTGGAGAAAGATAATAGGTCATATGTTTAATGTAATAGCTTTTTGTTTTTCTGCTTTATCTGCTAATTTTAAAATCTTTTAAAGTAAGGTCATATAAACAGATCTTAATGTGAAATTTATGGGAAGGACAAAACCACTGTGTATTTACTCATTACCTCTTACATGCTCAGTACTACAATAGCTGATTATTTATATTCAATGTGCTTCCTAATGCAAGCAGGTAAAATCCGGAGTTACTCAAATCATTAGCTAAATATGTAGAATAGTTTGATATGGAATGGATAGCAAGTTCCCTGTATTTTTTCACCTCTTTGATTAATCGTAATTTATTTTACCTCTAATTTTGCTCTTCGAGGTCTTTGCAGAAGGTAAAATTCACCTGTGTGCGCATGAAACTGAGGTACCACGTGAGTCACACATAGTTGTAACTGTCTTTCTGTAAAAGTATGTCAGTTGACGTAGAATAAGGGCAGGTTACAAAACACTATTCAGAGCTACTTTAGTACCAAACTCATTTGTGTATTGGGACACTAAACAGAAGTCTTCTTAAAGATACATTTTTAGCATTGATACTGCCATTTGTTCTAGATGAAAGCTTCCTACTAGTGTTTTTAAAATATTTTTCTGAAGACTACCATGACTTTAGCTTTGTATAGCAGCTCACATGATTGTGTGGATAAAAATTACACTAGTACACTAGTAGCCCCATTGGCCCTGTGTGTACTATCAGCCATATGGTTTCTATCGTAGTAAAGATCAAGCTTAGAACTTGAAACATTTGGCAGACAGAAAAAAATGTATTTGCAAACAGGATTACAGTTCCAGTACACAAAGTATTAAATAAGCTATGAGGTGAGCATTTGTTAAATCTAGTCTTTCCTCATTATATTAAATTATACTTGGAGGCAATTTTTAGTCTTACTTCAGCTTGGAGCAGCTTCTGCATGAAGACAATGGATAAATAGATAAACCTCTTCAGTTTCCATCCTTAACTCTTTGTACTTTTGAAAGTTTGAAGTTTGAAAGTTATACAACTTAAAAATTCATGGTTTCTTCATATTTTTGTATTGTTGGTTTTGTCAACATAATTTGGTAAGATTAATTATCTACTCTAGCTTCTCTCTGAAGAAAGGTGCTTTCCTCTAAGTGGGTTACTGGTGTGTGTGAACATATTAAGTCTGCATATACTTGGTTGGATTTTCGCCCAAAGCACATGATGGAAGAGCTAGGGTGGGCAGAATATTCCCAGGTATTAAAATGGTAAGGAGGGAATAAAGAGTGCGGGGATCTCATCAATGCTTATAAATACTTAAAGGGAGGGTGCTGGGAGGGCAGGACCAGTCTTTTTTCAGTGGTGCCCAGTGACAGGAAAAGAGGTAATGGGCACAAACTTGAACACAGGAAGTTCCATCTAAACATGAGGAGGAACTTTACTTTGAGAGTGCCAGAGCACTGGAACAGGCTGCCCAGAGAGATGGTGGAGTTTCTGACTCTGGAGACATTCAAAATCTGCCTGGACACCATCCTGTGCAACCTGCTGTAGATGAACCTGCTCTGGGAGGGGGTTTGGACTAGATGATCTCCAGAGGTCCCTTCCAACCCCTGTGATTTTGTGAAATGATATTGAAGACTTTTCAGATTAGCTGTGAGTCAGACAGATAGGGCTGGTCTCAACCCCTTAGCATGATACACCTCAAAAATGAGGACTATGTAGTACTGCAAGTAACAAAATTATTTGTAAGAGTTATTGAATTAAAGACAACTGAGTGAAAGTACACAGCAATAGTCACATTAGCATGGTACAGAAAATAATGGAGTTATTGCCTCTGACAAAAACAGTGAAGAAAGTGATGCATCTTTACTGAGAACATAGGTACAAGAAGGTTTTTATCAGTAGTTATGCTGCTGTACACTATGGCTTACAACAGTAGAGGGAGGCCCAAGATGACTTGTAACACCATACTTTGAGTTTTTTGAATTTGCTTGAAGTGTTTTTAGACAGCTGAATTACCATGGAAAAGGGCAGATATATGTACACGCCATATGTATCAATGTTTCAAGCGTTTTATTCACAGATTTTGTTCAATTGTGATGATTTCCTTTAACTTTTATGGGCATAGTAGGGTAGAAATTGTGATCTACAATTTTAAGTATAAGCAATCAAATTATTTTGAATAACTAGTCTAAGTGTGTTGCTGCCTCAAAGTCTGAGAGAAGTTACCTGTTTGAAATAGGGAAATTTGCATCTAAAAGGCACCTTTGGCTCAGTCAGCTGTGTTGATAGTTACTCAGTGTCACCTGTTCTCTGTTAAAGCTTAACCAGTTTGCTAAACTAACATCTGTCTAAACTATTGAAATGTAAAGGCTTATATATTAAAAAGGTAATGCTAATTTCCTTTGTGTATCATGTCTTAATTTTTTTCTAGGTAAATGCTAAATGACTTAAAACTTTCTTTCTGTTTCCAGAAGTTTTGCTGTAGTTTTCACTAAGTCCGAAATTTTTATCTTTATTTTTCTGCACTGTTTTAGTAAATGAACAACTTTACTCCTTAGCCGTAGAACCTGTGAAAGAGTATTTGCTTGGCTGACGTTCATACAGTTCTATAAAGAAGTTGGTAGGCATGTTGCTTCTGTAGCCACAATAAGGAGCAAGCGTGTGCAGTGAACCATCTGTGATCTTTGTAGTGCTATTCACTATTGTACAGAGCCAGCTTGGTCCAAGTCTGAAGGTTGTATTTCCTTAAGGGAGCTTTATCTGTGAAAATCTTAAACCTCTCAACTTCAGATGGAACAGGATATCTTTTCCAGTTGTTAATGTAGTATGTGCAGTAGGAAGATCCTAAAACAACCTGGAAATTTCTTTGCACTTTCAAGAACAGAAATACTAGTGATTTGGATATTAAAGTCAGTACTGTCATGTAGCTGACATCTGTCAAGGGTTTTATTTAAAATACAATGCTCACATCAGAAGCATGTGTTATGAACTTTCCTTTTGAGACTTTAGATTGATAGAAATTTTATGTGAAGCCAGTTTTCATCTTCTTGAGTTATGAAAGTATGGGTGAGATCAGCTATTTAGTATATCAGATTGCCAGTTACTTTGAACCTCACAAAAATGCAGCGATGATACCACATGAAGGATGTACAGAAACAGATAAAATGTGCAGAATGTGGCTCAGGGTCGGGAACAGTTCTGGTGCCATAGGTACAGGCCTGTCAAAAAATACTTCCTGTTGTTTCTGTTTACAGGAAGGTTAAATATTTGCTTTTCTGGAGAGATCTTGGATAAACACTGAGGAGATAAATGAACTCCTGATTGAGCTATTGGTCTAAAGAGGTCTTGTGGGCTTGTATGCCATCTGGCTGCTTCTGGAGCTGCTTGCGTAGTTTCTAGTTTTGCACAGCCTTGGAGCATGTCTTGATCTAGTGATGACTTGTGTGCTCCTATTATGACTTCTTTGAGCGGGTGGCTGGGTTTTTCTAGTTAACAGACTTCTAATTTGAATTATTTAATGATGCTGACAAATGAAAAAATACTCCGCTAGCCTTAAATGCAAGAGGAAGTGCAGCTTTTGTTAAGGTCTACTGCTAACATATCTACTTGTGGTGGAGCGTTAAAGGCATTTTACTAACACAGTAGATTGCTGATTTATCCCACCTAAGCAGACGTATGAATGATACCTCTTCAATGCCCTGTCCCCCATAGTACAAAAGCACAAGCACAGCATAATCTTACCTACAGCTGTTGTCCAAAACATTGATGATAGCCCATTTTTGTCTGTGAATGTGCAGTCAACATCCAAGTTTTTTTGTTAGAAAACTTCATCTTTTTTGAGTGAGGCTTTTGTAAAGCTGAGAAAATAGTAGTGGTGGCTTTCTATTTTAAATAGTTTTTTCCTGCCATAGTGTGGAAACCACATACGATATGGGGAGGTAAATCCCCTTTCCCAAGCCACCAAAGCAACTGCAATCGAAAGAGCAGCCTTTGATTATAGCTATCTGTGTGCTATAAGCAGTTAATCCCAGTGATGTGTGTAATTGTTGTGGAAAATAAATTCCAGTAACTTTCATAATGTGAAATACCAGCTCACATGATTTGAGCCTAAATAAGAATCTTTTTTTTGTGGAGAAATACACTGGATTTGTGAGGAAGATATACTTGATTAATATTATAATGCCTATTGCACAATATCATAGTGATGTTCTGGCATTTGTATTACTAAGTCAAGCTGAAAGGTGTTTCCTGTTCTGGAAATAGATTTTATGGAAATCCATTGAATCAAAGCCCAGAGAATTGTTGCTCAGTTTAGAAAAAAGTTCTGTTTTCCTCATTGGTCAAAAAAATCCAGTTTAAGAAAACACTTACAACAAGAAAATAAAAGGTCATGCTAGCCTGGTACCTTGGTTTTTATTTTCCAGTCCTAATAATCAAATCTACAGGCAGTTAATCTGATGGAAATTATGACCATGTTTCTTTGACCAGTTGCCTCACTTTCATCTTAGGTCCTGTATTGTTTTGTTAACCTCAGTTTATCAAAAGACTTAAGTCCTAAAATAGATTTTCATTGGTAATGATACCTGTGGATAATTTTCTGTAGACTTAACCATTTTTCTATAAAAAGCTGTGATGTCATTCTAATATTGTGACTTTTTTGAATATGCTGAAATATCTGGAAGAATATCTCTCTTGACAGAAGATATAGCAGTTTAGTAGTTTAAATAGTTCTTAAAAATTAGGGTTTGGGGAATGAGTGTTCTTCAACAAAACATGCACAGCGCTTTTGTGTATCTTTGACCTTTTACCTTTATCTTTCCCTCCTCGTCAAAAGGTCACTGTTCTTCAGAACTTTTAACTTCTTTTGTTTGTTACAGCCAGTGTATGTTCGTATCTCCTTAATTATATGTTTTTTATGTATTGCAAAACAAAAATCAATAAATAGCATTTACTTAAAAGGAGATCTCGCAAGGCAAAGGCAGTGAGGAAAGAATTATCACAGTTAATCACAAAAGCCTGCTACCTTTACTCCAATTTTCAAACACAATGAAGACCATCTCAATGGCTGAATTGAAAATGTATTATCAGTGTCCAGATTTTTGCATCATTTGGTTCCAAAAAATAATCCTTTTAAAGTAAAATGGCTGATGAAACTGCTGAGTAGAATACATGTCTTTATTTCAGATCAAAGAAAATATTTTCCTTTTAGAGCACAACTATAGAAACCACAGGCCTTGATGCTGCAGGCAAGTAGGTACACATTAAATGTTAGCAATGCCATTTGATTGCTTGCCTTAGTTATGTATTTCAATAGTTCATTAATAGTTATGAAGAATAACTTAGTGTTTCTAGCCTTTTATTTAGTGTTTTGATTTAACTTTTGAAAAGTGTCAGACTGGATGGAATGTCTCAAAACACTGATTTAGGTTTAAATTTACCTCTCTCCGTGCTTATGCTGCAGGAGTATTTAGGAAGGTTCCTATTGCAATGCCTAAATCATAGGCATTTCATATTCAAAGAAATGTTTTGTTACTAAAAGCACTGCAGATAAGGGAAAAAGTTTGTGTACATGTTGTTTTATGGCTATATATTGCTGAAAACAGCTTTTATGTCTTTGTAAACCAGCTGTACCTGTCTTGAGGCCAAATGATATTGTAGACCTCTGGTAATAGCCAGTGACAAGAACTAAATACCAAATGGATTAGTATTGCTGCTATTTAACATAATTAATAAGTACAAAAATAAATCACTTTATAGTCAATAATAATCTATATTCAGATAGCATTTAGAGGTAACTTTATGCTACTTATATGCTTATATAAGTATATATCATATAATTATATACATATATAATGCATACATATTAATTAATTATCTATACACTGCTGTAGGCAAATGAAAGCTTGTGATTTTCATAAATTTAGATACTGACTAGCAGGATTCTTGCTATACCACTGTGTCTGGTCGACAGCTGCCTCTGTGCACGGTATTCCAAAAACATTACTTTATTACGTGAGGCAAATAACCATCTTGGAGTAAAATTACATTTGGTTAAAAAGGTCAGTTTTAGATAGGACTACAGTCTTTGCCTGAAACCTTGTGTTAAAATTTAGATAAGATAGTTGGTGATTGTTACCATCACCGAACAAAGAATGACAGAAATAAGGCCTGTAATGACCTGTCCTATCGTTTTCCCAGTTGCCCATATGTACAGGTACTTTCTCCCACATGTGTGTTCTCTTGACTACTTGCTAGGTCCCACTAGACTAGTCTAAAGCAATCCACTTAAATCTCCTTGAGCTGCCATTCACTTACAGGTATAATCTTCTTTTAAGGCCATGTCATACAACCCTCACTTTTATGTAGAGTATAAGATTGCTTCAGCTACAAGTTGGTTAGCTTGATTTCTTCTGGCAGTTTTCATTTTTCATTGGGTTCCTCTTAATATATGTACATATATGGACCAAGCTTCTTACTGATTTAGTGGGTAGGTGCTGTTGCTGGTATATTGATTCACTTGCAATGCCAGTAGGAGTTGTTGGCATGAAGATCATCCTTCTCTATTCTTGCACAAGTTGCAAGCAAACATGTAATGTGTTCATCACTTCATCCTGGAGCTTTTTCAGATTTTAAGTGTGTGAAACTGTTAATACACTGCTTTCTGTTACTTCAGTCTTTCAAGGTGGTTATATAGCTATAGCACCTGGCTTTTAAAAAGACAAGGTTGAATTTTGGAGGAAGAGCTGAGCAGCACGGTGAAAGTGCCAGAAGAGTTTCTTGTGGTGTAATCAGAATTCTGCATCTAGAAGTTTATTTCTATTTTTCCTTTGGTTGGCAGGTGTTTTAGTAGATTTTTTGTGCTCCACCATCATATGGGATGAACTGTCACAAAAAAAAATCCCAACCAAACAATCCTACAGCTTGAATTGAACTGAAAGTAAACACTCTGGAGATGGATATTAATAACGCCATTTTCTCTGTTGTAAGGACAGTGAAACAGTCCTTTAATTTTGTTTATACTACAGATAGAAGGGTAAAATCAAGTGTGCAAATGAGGGAGGGGAAATCTCACAGTAGAAGATAAAACTTAGAATTTAAAGACTATCCTACTTTATGTATTTGTTATCTACAGGGCCAGCTTTTCAGCAGGCAAAGGATGATCTACAATATGCAAATGCAATTATGAATCAAGTTACTAACTACTTACAGGTTAGGATGTTGGTCATAAGGTTGTATCTAATCAAAGCTGCAAGTTAAAAGAATATACTGATTTTACCCCAAAAAGCTTCAGTGTTGGGGTTGTATGAGAATTTCAGAGGGGAAAAGTAGTTATGCTTTTGCATTATATTGCTCTAATCCTTTGTCTTCTGATGCATTGCTCTCATGTCTGTAATTGTATTTATAGCTTGACGTGGTAGTGTGAAACAAACTGACTGTTACCTAGAGGTGGAATTAGTGTGGTTTACTTTCAGTGTATAGGACTTAAGTAAAGGCTTGATGAAACTACATTTGGATGAACTTTTAAAAACAGGGATTTAGGCATTTCGCTACTGTTAAGATTTAGAAGTGATAGGAAGCTGAAGCTGTGTCACTCTCTTTAAATTAGCTTGGCCTAATGCTTAAGTGAGTATCATGGTGAGTGAATACTATTAATGAATAGTGAAATATTGAATAAAAGTTACGAATACTTCTAAGGTATTCTAAGGGTAATTTAAGGCTGTGTGTGTAGCATCGCGCAATGTTCCTAGAGTATTTAACTATTGAAAGAGGAATTTTAAAGCTATTTTTAATTTTGTTCTACGTGTAGCAAATCAGTAGATTAACAAACTGTTGATGACATAATTGTTCATTTTAAAAACCTTTAAATTTTGGATTCCTGCCTTACTGTTTAGGGCAGGGGAAATACACTACCATAATGTATTTCTTGTAATAGGTATATTAAACTTTAAATGCAGTGTCTTGCAGATGTAAAACTTGCTGATGTAGTTACTGGTTTTTAATAGATCATTGACCCGTCAATCAGACTCTGACCATTTCAGAGATAAAAAGCTGGGCTTTCATTGGCTATTATGAATAGAACACCTTTCTGCAAATTAAGAAATGGTGTAATAATTAACAGGTATAATGGATATGTGCATTCAGGTTTCAGATATATCTTTATGAGCTTTAGCTCCTGTTATCTTTGGTGTAGTTAACCCCCTATCTACCCACAGATAACTACAGTATAAAAATGGATTCATTTTGTGGCAGTGGCATTTTGCTAATGTGATAGGTTTTTTTGCTCATTTTTTTAAGATCTGTAATAAGAGCTGTTCTTTTACACTTTTTCTTTAAAAACAGGCACAGAACTTCATTAACAAAACTCATTAAATAAGTAATAATACTGTCTAAAGAAGCATAGCAAAGAGTCTTTAAACAATTTTGCATACAATTTACCCAAACTTTAATTTTTTTTCCTGATTTACAGATTTAAATGATTATAAGTACTGATGATTCCTGGTACTGGAGTTTGGTATCTCTTACCTAAAAAGTCACTCAAATTGCCAAAGCACATCATTCGATAGTGGACTTATTAGGTGAACCAGGAAGTAGGCGGAGGTCACTTACCATTCTTAAGCTCTAAATATCTTAAGAAAAATCAAAAGTTTAGCTTTTCAAAATATGAATTATATTTTAGTTGCAAAAATTCTTTAAAGAACATCAAGATTCAATTGCTTTGATGTAATATACTTGCACTGCAAAATATGAATTGGGGAAGAAAAGCCTAAGTTTAGAGAAGTTATGAAACTGGAAAGTTAAGGAAAACTCTTTGAATTTATGTACAGAGGTACAGTAGTTCTCTTTTTCTTTCCTGTTTATAATATCTCAATACATGTCCAAGTAGGTAGTTTACCGTCATAGAAGATGAGGGGTTGTGAGATGTGGTCGATGCATTTCTGATCCAAGAGTGGCTTACACTGAGACTCTGGAATACAGCCTTGCCTTTTCCTAACCTCATCAGCCTTCCAGTTATTTGTTCCTTTATTTTTAATAGTCTGTTCTTTCATTAATCGTCTCAGGCTGCAATGAACCCTTACTTATTTAACTGGAGATATATAGCAAAAAAAGTAGTTATATATATATACTCTAATTCTCATGCACATACTACTTAATATTGTAGTGCGAGCAAAACTACCTAAAGCAAACCATAAAACTAATTAATCTATAACAAATGAAAATCATTAAACATAATTCTGTTGTAATCTTTATCTTTCTATTTCTTCTTTTTTTCCCCCGATTTAAATCCACAACTAAAACTTTTGTTTTGCCACAAGGATATTATCTTAATGTAAGAAGAATTCATCCAGTTGAATCTCAAGGATAAGAATAGTAAATATATTTTATAAAGACCACAAGTATGCCAAGATAACAGCTTTGTCTAATTCAGACTCTGCATAAAGAGTCATATATATACTGAGAAGAAAGTTTGGGGCTATTGGGATGCATTTAGATTTACTTTGTTGTTTTCATAGATCAGTAAAGCTTTTAATTAAAAATACTGTAGTAGTGCTTGGGCATTAAAAACAAAGCTGGTTTCCATAGTTTTAATATGGGGAGTAGACAGGTGCAAACAAAACCCCCCATGCTTGACTGTGATTCTTCAGTGATACTTTTCCTTAAAATGTTAACTGATTAATTTATTGTTTGACCCTGATTATAGGAAGAATACATTTGAAATATCAAACATTTTATCTCTGGAAGTACAGTGAAATACAACTGCAGTTCTAGGATCTTACACTTTTATACTGAACTTCAAGTATTGAAAAGGTATGTTTAGCCTATGAAGTATGAAGTTATCTAAGCTTCCCTTTGATACTGCTTTCTAGTTTTAACCTATGAAGTGTGAAAAAATTGCTGTAGTACGGTATGTGAAGTCCTGCTTATGTTTATATGAGGTAGTCTAGGACACTTGACAGTTTTTAATTTTAATTTTGGGTACTTTGCACTATGGCATCTTAAGAACCAACTTTCCTATGAAGACAAAATCTCTGAAAGGTCTTGCAACTCTAAGTTGTAAACTGGCCTCTAATCATACTGTTCTAATGATCTCATCTATTTAGCAATCAGATTGCCCTTCTAGGGTCCTCGGAACACATCAGTGAGCTCGTTTACAGTGTAGTTGAATGTCAGTTTTTCTGTATAAGAAAACTTAGAACTCTGTTTGTTATGAGCTTACTCTGAGGGTATAGAAAGTAGGTAAGCAAATTATTTTGTCCTGGACATATCTTAAATTTGAGTTAAATTAAATTCACTTAAGTGATCTGTCTCCCTGAAACTTGATGCACAAATGCTTGAGAATTTTTGCAGAATTAGGAAAAGCCTTTGAAATCTCTTCTGGGTAAAAGACAGGCAACAAGATAGTAAGACTTGAATAAGATGCTATTTTATACATGTGACAGGTCGGCGTTCAGCCCATGTAGAAGAGGGTAAAGATTGAAGTGAAAGAGCTGCTCACTGTACCAAAGCCCAGTTTGGAAATGACTGATTATTTCATTAGTCTTTGCACGATGTGCAAGTTCTTTAGAAGTGGCACAGACTTGTGTCAGAATTCTGCTGGTTTGTACTATATATGTGGAAGAAATTTTTTGTAATTTGTTTGAACCATTGATTCACTTGAACCTCCTTATTAAGAACCATTTATATTGTTATACTATAGAGTACCTAATTAAGAAAGCTATCCATCTGTAATGGCTGTAACCAAGGTAATAACAAATGAAAAAAGCTACAGGTAGACTTACACATTTTGAAATGGAAGAAATTATGTAATCTTATCAGTTAGGTTACACTTCTGAAGTTCATTTGAAGTAGTGGTAATGTTTTCTGTTTGTCATAGGGGGTCTGTTACTGAAGTTGTTTTTACATCATGTATTGGGCAGCCTTTTATTTACAAAACTTACTTTTAATGTCACTTCTTCAAGGACTCAACCTCACTAGTGCTTTGCTTTGTCTTTCCCTTCTTGCCTGATCCATTATTTTAGTGTTGAACTGTAAATTCTTTTTGGTTGTTTGTATATTGCCATTCTTTAATTATATAACTTGAAACTTTCACAAGTATGGGAATTGTCCTTTAAAAGCTGCATTCTTATGAGCCTAAATTTAAATGTACAACTGCAGAAGTTTTGATGCTCCGATCTTTTAAGTATTATTCATTTTGCAATGAGCATAAAACTGAGTGATACCAGTTACTGTGTTTTGTAGCTTCTTTGTATTATGACATGATATATCTAATTTTAGTGGTTTTTCCAGTTACACCTATAGTATACCCAGAATCAGCGTTCCAGGATGTTTATAGTTTTTCCATGTTACTCTGAGCTTTATGAATGTGCAGATTTATCGACCCCTAGTGGGGTGTTAGGAAGATGGCTGTTAATTAAAGTGCTAAATGAAAATTCAGATATTTTTCAATGCTCTTTTTCTTCTGTTTGCAGCTGGATTAGCTCCTGAATTTCATTTCTGGTGTTCCTACCTCTGAAGAATTGCTTATTGCAGCAACTTCTATTAACAGCATTCTCAAAACATGTAGCTCAGTGTCTGCACTTTAATGAACACTTGTAGCTTTAGCTAAGTATTTTAAAATTACAGTATAGCATAAATAAATAAAAAAAAGGTCTTTTGTGCTGTGTAAGGTGGGCTTATTTTTAATAAGCTAGAAAAAGCTAGTAACTTCTTGGGTACTATGATACTATATAAATTAATTAAAGCTAATTCTAAATCATCTGCTCAAGTATCACGGACTGCTTTAATAAGCATTCTTAGTGCTTATTAAATAATTATAATTTATCAGTAGTATCTGGAAACCTTCCATTTCATGAAATAATCACTTAATACAGTATTTTCAAGCTAAACTATCATGTAAAATACTGCATTTCTAGCAAATGTTTAAACTAATTTTAAATAGCTCTAGTATTTTTAATAATTTAGTTGAAACTTTAATTTTCTGAGACGTGAAATTGTCTCCCAAGCATACTGTGAAAGTTTCCTACAGGCATTTATTTCACATGAATTAAAATGAAGTACTGAATAGTGGATTCACATTTGTCTGTTTAATTAGCAATAATAAATGAAGATAAGTCTGCTCAATAATTAAACTGAAATTGAATTTCGCTATAATTCTGCATCTGCTAAATGTTTCCAAGTATTAGAATCAGAAATTAAGCCCTACTATAAATAATTTATTTTTTGTGCAAGTTTGATGCAATAAATAACTTCAATTTTTTATTTTGTACATTTAATTTTATAGGCTTTTAGTAATAAAGTGGTGTTTTTACCAGTTAAATTATGAAATACTCCTTTGAATTTTAAGTATTTTTAAATTGTTAAGAAAAGGCCAAATACAATTTTTGGCACTTGCTAATATTTAGTGTTGTGTTTATTGCATAAACAATATTGTTTAAAGTCAAACTTACACAGCGATCAAAAATGTCAAAAGGACCTCAAATTCATATTTTTGTGGGAGCACCCAGTATTCCAAGCCTGCTGGAGGTGTCAGAGCAAAGTAGTTCAGCACCTGCTGCTGAAAAATGGAGAGAACTGCGCTGTTCATGTGATACACATAGCCTTTTTTCTGAAAAAGCCAAAGCTGCTGACCACGTAGTGTTTCAGGCACTAAGCCCTATAGTCACAGCAGTTCCTACAAATAATGACAGCTCTCAGCAGTCTAAGCAGGGAAGATTAATGGTAGCAAAAGAATATTTGACATCTCTTGTACCTGTGGCAGTAACTTGTACCAGCACACCTAAAAAGACTGAAAGTATAATTTATTCTGATTGTCAGATATCTAAAGATAGATGCACACATGCAAATATAAATCAGGCTGCAGATCAACACCTTCCTCAAAAAATTGCAAAATCGGATAGGCAGGATAAACAATCACATGGCTGTTGTTCAAACCTCACTGAAAGAAAAGCCAGTCATTTAGAAGTTAACAGCTTTGTCATTTCTGATTTGGTTGCCAGTACTAAGCAGATTAGCATACATCTAAGGTCTGTGGACCAAGGTGTTCAATCAGATCATAGAAGTGATCACCATGCATATCTGAGTCAACATCTGGATATGTCTTTCCCCCAAAATCAAGAGTCAAAACCAAAAGGAGAACCAGGTGATTGTTCAGACCTTGCAGTGTCAACTGATACGGAATTTCGTAGTATAATGACATCAAGTCAGATGGCTGTTTTTGCACAGGATCAGAATGAGCTGCAGAAAAGAAGCATAAAACTATCAGAAACAGAAGGAGGCAAGAAACCTGAAGAAAGGCAATCTGATTACTTCCAATTTGATTCTGATGTTGGAATGTGTCTTAATGTAGCTGAAAATGAATATAAGGAAGGGTATACAAGTTCCCTTGAACTTTTCAGTTCTGAGGGTGATGGGAAAAATGTTTGCTTTGAAGCTCCAAAACAAGAAGGAACTGCTCAGGAAAATACAGAGAAGTCTCAAGAACTTAATGTTCCTGCTGAACAGTTTGTAAATGAAATCCATATTGAACCATTGAGCTCAGGAATATTGTGCTCTCAAGTAGACAGTTCTCATAAGAGCTCTTCTAAAAGAGCCCGCAAGTGTGAAGATTCCTTTCATATTTTTCACTCAGTGTTTAAAAGACAGCTGAAATCAAAGAGAGCTAAACTGAATTCTTCTCCAGCTGGTCCTGAGATGAGAGTGGATCAAGAGAGGGTGACAGAGTTCAAGAACCTTCAAAAGAAACCATCGCTGCTTAAGAATTGCTGCTGCAAAAATCAAAAGTACAATGTTTTGGTCACAATAGTACATCCTTGTCATATCAAAGAAATACAGGTGAAGACTAGGCCAAAATCTTCATGTAAAGTTCCTGTAGCAACAATTGTAGTTATTGACCAGTCAGAAATTGAGAGAAAGGTGGTGCTGTGGCGTGGTGCTGCGTTTTGGTCACTCACTGTGTTTCCTGGGGATATTGTACTGCTTACAGGTGAGAATTCCTTTATTTGCCTTTTTAAAATGTGGTTCTTTAAAATGCCTGTTTAAAGTAGAACAATACGTAACCAGTAATTTGGAACTGTGGCTATGCATTTATAAGTATCTTTCTTACATCACTTGCATCACCCAACATCACTTTGAATTCGCAGTCATCCTGCCAGTGGAACATCGACCGTCTCTTATGTATAGTCTTTGGTCTGAGGCACAGCAGTGCCATAGCTAGTCAGGTGTATTCTGTTTTAAAACAGTTGTTCCTGAAAGGTAAAAGAGCTACTGCAAACTAGATGTACTTTTTATTTGATTTATAGACTTTTTTGTAATTTGCTGCTGTTGGACCAGCAGATGGACCAGAAAATTGTGATGTTATGTTCAGTCTCAGGATGAGAAATACTTTTCCTCTTAGGGAAGGACTTTGCAGCTTAGCACTAGCATCTTGAGATGGATTGTGTTGTGAATTAGTAACTGACATAGACTGCAGAAATATCAAATGCTGTTTGTAGTTCACCTTCTTCATAACATGTCAGCTAATAAGATTCTTTCTGATAAATCCTTTGTACTCTTTAACACTTAATAGGAGCAAATTGCTTCCTCTTTAAGAGAACACATGTCATGTAAGAGAATGCTGCACTGTAAAAATGATATTGCACCTAATTTAGGGCTGGACCAGAACTTGATAGTGATCTGGCCATTTAGGTTTTACAATATGCAAAGAATTACACAATATAAAATTATTTGAGTACTTCTATAGTTTAAGATCCTTATTTCTCTTTAAGAGTTCACGTGCTTATAGATAGGTGCAAAAGTAGATATTTAGAGATTGAAGATAAGATGGGCTTTTTCTTTTCTTGGACATTATTGTCTCAAAATAAATCATCAGTGTTTCTGGGTAAGCCTAGTACTTTACTACTCATTCTGAAATGTTGCACTGTAATAATTTACCCAATACAGTCACCCACTTCACTTCTACGGTACCTGTTATGAGGCTATTGGATATTTTATGACTTGAAGAATCACATCAAACTATTGAGAAAATTTGATTAACCTCATTGTAAATAGTGTTGGTAGATTAAAAAAATCACTTTGTTTCCAAGAGATCTCTTTCAAACTGTCTTTCACACCTATATGTATCATGGTTCTATAGTCAAGAAAAGTATGATACTCTTCAATACTGTTGATACACGAGTTGATAAGGTTGCTTTTTTCTTGCAGATATAATAATGTATGAGAATCTTTGGTGTGGAGAAATCATGCTGCAATCTACGTTTACCAGCCAGTTACTGAATCTAGGGAACTGCTCAGCTCTCAATCCAGAAGAATGTAAGATTATAGTGCTGAAGTTTCCACAAAAATTACAGTAAAATAGCTATTTAAAGTACTTCTTGTTGGCAATGCCTCATACACAGGATAAAATGGAAATGTGAGCAAATGAGGTACAAAACACTTTAGGAAGGTATGACAGGAACACCTGTGGACAAGATGTGGACATGATGACAGCAGATAAGCATGTGGAGTTTATGGTAAAGTTAGGTGGTTACCATTTAAAACTCTGAAAAACTGAATTCTTTGAGCTTAGTTTAAGAAACAGCAGTTATCCCAGGACTCAACCATAAGATGACTGAGATTTCATGAGGATTAAATTTTTTGCAAAAATTTTAGAGGCTTAAAGAGTAAGTAGATTCATTCAAGGAAAGTAATTAATTGCAAGCTATTAAGCACAAAGTCTTTAAAGATATCTGAGCCATGGAGGGTTGGAGACTAAGGGGAAAATACATTTTAAGTATCACCATGAACTTGCATTGTTCTTATTGTCTTCCTGATGTCCATTATTGCCAGCTATTTAAGGTGGATTCTGGGGTAAATAATCAAGAACGGCTATTCTTCTTACCAAGCTATGATAGATTTCTTTCCTATTTTTGGTGTAATTTAAAATATTGTACTTAGCTTAACTTTGAGACATTATCAAGAGGAGGCAGGTGAAGTAGAGGAGACAGATGAAGTACAGTTTAATTTTGGATCAAGTGTTACACATCTCAAGAATTTCTTGCCTTAGAATTATTGTGAAACAGTTTTGGTTTTGTTGGTGGAAGTATGTACCAACTGATAAATTTTTTACTTCTAAGGTTAAAAAAAAAAATATGTCCCTTTAACTTTTTTTTTCATATAAGTTTATCCTGTAGTGGATGGTGGTGTTCTCCATGGTTTATTGGCATACATATCGTCAGAATTTCCACACTTTGGACACATTCCTCGAAGACAAGTTCAGAGACTGGATAGTGTTCAGTATATGCAGCTAGACCAGCTCCAACCAAATACATTGGTTCACTCAATCTTGAAAATTGTCAACATTGCCATATTAACAGGTAAGTGCAGGCACTAGATGTCAACTTCTGGAACTTCTACAACAGATGAAACTTAAATAGTAATTTTGCAAGGCAATTCTGGTTGTTTCCTATTCCATACGCGAGTGTTTGACATAGGAGTCACAAGTAAAACCTTTGTAATGACCCAGTTGTGGGAGGCACAGCAGTTAGAGAAATGGAATTAGAGACAGGAAGGAAATAATGACTGTTGTCAGCGGCTGAAAGGAGGTTACTACAGGCTAGCACTATCAATAGCATACGCGTCTGGGAGAAGCATGCAGGCAGTGAGCACTGATAAGCGGTGTTCCTACTCGCTGAGGGATTGGTGTTTTCACTAAGGAATGAGCACTCACCTCAGACTGCAGTTACTAATGTATGGACTTGTCAATAAGGTGGCTTGAGCATCTCCACAGCTCCAAATAGTGTGGTACCTGACCTGCAATAAGATGGAGTATTGAAGAGAGATGCAGGTACGAAGTATAGTGTTGGAAGCAGGGATATCTTAGATATGAGGAATGGGGGCTTGAAATCCTTTTCGGGGAAGATAGGTGTGTATAGCAGGAATGCTGAAAAGAGGGAATGCTGCAGTAACAGTGGAGGAACATAAATATGTTTTTTAATGGCTCTTGAAATTCAAGGATTACATTCTTGCTGTAGATCACTGCTTGAGAAGGGGGGTGGCTTATGAAAATGTCACGTGGAACAGTCAAGCTTTACTAATTCAAGGCTCACCTGCCACCTACCTTCTATGTAAGCATCCTGTCATTAAAGGAAAATTTGCTTGCACTATAAATCATGTGTTTTTCGGAATGAAGTAAGTTGTTGATCATTTTAATCTACTGGTTTAGGATTTGCTTGCCTTTCTTTATACTGGAATTGTGTTGCTCCTTTCTAATGTTTTATTTAGAACATCTCTTGTTTATTTCTTTCTATTTTTTCCCACTTTGAATAGATTTCTAAAGCTAAGCATTTCTGGTTTCTTAAATACATGCAATATTTCTTTATAATAATCCTTTCTTGTGTGCCTTTCTGTACAAGTTCTTTTGGATTTTCGACACTGGAAAATGCACAGTGTGACACTAGTAAGATGTCGTACTGTGATACTCTTATTTCTTCTGCATAGGCGCAACAGAGAACTACCTAATTAATATAATTTGTTTTGGAAATCAGAGTTTCCTGTATATTTTTATTGTAAAGACTCCTCTTCCCCCAAAGAATCATGGTCAACAGTCCATGTACTGATTTTTTGAGTTTATTCTTCTGTCATACATTCCTTTTCTTCTAATAGTGAATGCAGTTATTTCAGGATTCCTTTTGCTACAGCAGTTTTCCATGTTAAAATTGGTAATTTTTTCCATTTCTTCATAATCAGGCCTTACAGCTGTTTCCTGGCATCTTCTCCACCGTCTGAAATGAACAAAACCAAATTGTCTTGGGGCTTGCTCAATCTTTCATATAGTGTCTTGCCATGTGTTTTTAACACACTTTGGGCAGCTGAAGACCACTGTTCCCACCTAGAAAAGGAGTCATCTTCTCTTTTCCCTGCATAACTGTTCTCATTATGTTTACTTTACAGTACCACTGTTTCTCAGTGCTTGACTTCAAGCTTTGCACATAAATTTGATCAAATGGTGCTATCATCTGGTATTAATAATATACAAATTTTTTACCCACAATGTCAATATCATGTTTACTCATTATAAATGCAAATTTTTGAACATAGAAATCTTCATAATTTATTATTGTACATAAATCTCAGAACTGTTAGATATTTAAGGCAAGAGTTCTTGTTTAAAAATTATTTGTTTATGAAAAATATTGTAGTTTTAGTGTGGAACTGAAACTTACAGGCAGTATCCTGGGTAAGAGTGCTGTACAGATCTTAATTGTTCAATTTATACATAGTGTTAATCCTCTTAGAGTGCTTGTACATGACTATAGTTTTCTTTTATGTGAAAACTTCTAGAGAAATGTTTCTTTCAGTGTATTCCACAAAAGCTACAGGAACTTTAACTGCCAATTATGACAGTCTGTTGCTGAGAGATTGAGTGCAATTTCTTCCTGCTTATTCCAGTCAGGATGAGTGGGAGCTGAGAGATGCTCAGATACCTGCTGTTTCAAAGGGAGGTGTCCAGTTGCTGAGTATTTAGGTGGATGAAGATGAACTAATGTATCTTATGCATTCCTTTAAACTAGATTTATGTTGCTGAAGAAATCAGATTGCTTTCATTCTGTCCTGAAGAAATTGTAGGTATATTCTTGTTTGCTTATAATTGTGTCATAAAATACGATAGCATGATTTCATCTTCATGTTGAGGCATGTGGGTTTTGTGTGTTTATCTGCTTTTTACTGTAGAAGTCATATAATTTCAAACTTTTTCAGAATCTGTGTATAGCTACAGAGGTGGCAACCAAAGAAAAATTATTCTAACCGTAGAACAGAACAGAGATCAACACTATCGGATGGTGCTGTGGGGAGCAGGGGCTGCCTGGTGCCCTCAGCTTCAGAGGAAAAAAGGTAAAGTCTTTGTACCTATAGGTAGCTGTAAAAGGATTTTTGTGATGCTATTAATATCTTTAAAATGCTCAGCTGGTAACACTTTTCCATTCAACCTTTAAATACTCCCCTTAGAACGGCAACATATTTGATACCAGCTTTAACATGTCTCTTCTGCTTAGAAGCAGTGCCATCAGCAACAGAATTTGAATGCACTCACTTCAGAAGACTGAGAAAGCATGCGCATTTAGAAACTTGAATCTAAACACAAGATACACTGGTGCCCAGTTATGTAACTATAAAAAAAGGAACCTATGTTATCAGTCTTCCTTATTGTTGTCTGGTTTAGCATGAGTTGCTGGTTTTTTGTACTTCTGATTTTCATTCTCTGCTTTCCACCTTACTATAGTGTCAGGCTTTATATCCTAATGGTCTTGCCTATCAAGTCTAGCTGTAACTGACTAAAATCATCTCTTGCAAGAATTACATAGCCTGTGTTTTAGCAGTGGCTGCTACCAAATTTTGGGTTATTCCTGGCTTTGTTTTTTAAAATAAGTGAAACTAGGTTTTTGTCAATAACTTAAGAGTTTGTATTTCTGATCAATGGATATGCTTAGGAAGTAAATGTCGTATTATTTGAGCGCTGAATATGTCTGCTTAAAAAGCCAGTTTTCATATAGCGCAAAAATATTTAACCTTTCTGGGTTTTATAACTTCATAGTGGATCTTTACCTATTAAATGTAGACACTCTGAATTCTGCCAGTTCCACTTCAATTTATAAGTAATCTCCGCTCCTAGAAATCATTTAACTGCAGGACCTGCCTCTTAAACTACTTGAAGAAGATGGTCCAATTTAAACATTAACCAATTAACTTTACTACATAATACCTACATGTCCCTTATTTTTGTGCATACTTCAGCATGAGCAGGTATATACTGTTTGCTAGATGCTTAGAAATCTTACAGAATTTAGTATGCTAGAATATTACACTTCTCAAAATAGAGAATTTTAAAATTTTTTTGTAGCTGCTAAAAGAAGGTACCAAAGGTAATTTATAAGACACAATAGTTAATTCTCTGATACTTAAAGCAGAAAAATACAAGATGTAGATATCTGTAGTATTAAGTGTTTATATTTGATGAAAATCTTGTGTCTTATTCTCCAGCTAGTGGTCTGTACATCTAGAAGTTGGCATTTTAATGATTAAAGGATTATCTGAAATTGAAGATAAGTGTTTTCTCAACTGTTTAAATACTTAATCACAGACAAACCGTGAACATTTGATCCCATTAAGATAGCCAAAAAGATAAATTCACATGATACTAAAGCATATACAACACAACAGTTAAATGGTGTGTGAGTGGGTTACAGGAAGAGCACAATGTCTGTGCTTCCTAGGAGTCATAGATCAGCTATGGTATGTGTTTACTGGTTGTACTAGCGGATTAGAAACCTCATAGTGTTGTAGAGAAAGGTATGGATACTTGTAATTTTTAAACTGTCTATGTACTTTAAGTGCGTAAGACTACAGAGTTCTAGAGCATCTAAAAATTGTTTCCAGTAAGTTAAATTTATTTTTCACCTCTTGCTAAAATTCAGTCCAAGCTTCCAGGATACAGTCATCAGACATTCAGTTCATACTTTATGCTCATCTGGTTTAGATTACCAAAAAAGAAAGATTTCATTAAATACATTTCTCGATTACTTATAGTTTACTTATGTTTTGTGATCAGTTTTCTAATCAACAGGGGAATGCTGAAGATCAGAATAACAGGTTAAATTCAGGTATCAACCAAATCTTGTACCCTAGTTAGACTATGTCCTCCACTTCCATATATTGCCTCTTGCCAAGTGCCTGTTTGTTTCCTCCTGTTTAGATTTTTCCTTCAGTGTTGCTTTTGGTGTTACGGCCTGAATCTTGCTTTGGACTGGAGCATACTCAGTTCTGGGGGGCTGCAGGATCTCCATTCAGATGAGATGCATGAAACTAGACTGATGTTCAGAGGAGATTTTTTTGGAGTATTTTACTGTAAAACAGTGCATCCGACAGCAGACTTTTAAGGTCCGTGCAGTTTTAGCAAGTTACCACCAAAAAATCAGACTAATCCAAAATAAGAAAATACTGAAACATGCTAATAAGTGTCTGTATAAGCATTTTGAATACATTTTAAAAAAGCCCTGTATTTTTCTAACCTTATTTCCAAAAACTATTATTTTGGCTGCAACTTTCAGCTTGAGTAAACATGGGAAAAAAATAACAGCTTGAAAAAATTATCGGACTTGATTATAGGTGAATACTGAATTCTTATAACAAAGTGAAGGACAACCCAAAATATATTATTCTTCAGTAATCTCCATTTTCAAAGTATTTTTCTTTATTACAGAGTCAATTGGAAGATGGAAAATGAATTAATATTTTTAAATCAGAGCATTATGGAGATTAAAGATTAAAAACCAGGACATATTAAAGATTAAGTTGATTAATGACATGAAAAGTTTTTTCTTCTAGACGTTGCCAACTTTTCCTTATTAGAGCTGACAAATTTTAGAGCTGGTTTCTTTTTGAAAAAGTTGAGTTGTCTTGACAGCTGAATTCAGTACAAGTGAAATGAAAGTGTCAATCTGTTCTGGGAGGACTCATGGCAAAGTTTATAGGGAAAGAAAATGAAAAACTCTATATGTTATCAGGCTTGAAATAAAGTTGCCAGAGCTGACCATATGAGAATGTCTTGCTGATTTGTTTCTCAATCTTGTAAGTGACGTTGACTTTCTATAAATTAACCAAGGTATAGAAAGTAAATTCTTCTGTGTGCTTTTTTGTTCTGTAGATCACATATGGGACTTCAAATACCTTCTGGTCCAACGTAGTTCTGTCTCGGGTGACTCTGAACTGCACACAACTCCATGGTCATCCTGTGAGTGCTTGTTTGATGATGACAAAAGGGCAATTGAATTTAAAGAGAAGTTTCAGAAAAGCAAAACATCCATGCAGATAACAAAGCTCTCAACACATTTGGAGGAAAAATGCTCAGGTAAAGTTGTTAACCATAGCTCTGTAATGTCTGTTGTGCAGTGCATAACTAAGCAAAATAGGTGCTCTGATCAAGTAAAACACTGCATAGTTTTGGAACACAGGGAGAAATGCTGCATTTTGTTATCCACGCCAACCAGTCTCCTAATGATGTGGTTAATCACTGAAATTTATCAAGTAGTTTTTCTCCAAAACTAGAATTCTCTAAAGCAAGAGCAAAATAGCTACTGCTATTCAAAACTGCTTACAAAAGAAAAAATGTTTTATGCAGTCACTCCCTCTCAGATAAACCTCGAAGATTGTGAAGGTTGGTGTTAAACGTTAAGAGGTAATTAAATAAAGTTGGTATTGAAGTATTTAACTAGTTTATGCATAAATAGTGGAAAGCTAAGCTGTTAAAGCTACGCTTTTCAGTCTCTCTGAAGTAGTGTGGAAGAAAAGCAATTGGAAATTATTTGCACAATTCTAACCTCTTCATCTCTTATTCAGGCTCTTCTCTATTGGCATCTACCACAATAGTACCTAAAAATGTACTTTTATACATTTTTAAATAATATTTAACTGCAATGATTTTTCACTGCATAAATGATCTCTAAAAATATGAGCATGTGCTACAAATAAAACTGAATGCAGATTTGATTGAAATTGGGTGTGCTTTTGCAGGAGTGGTTCAAGTGAAAGCCCGTATCTTAGAACTGAAGTTTACCATTTCAACTGGTCAGTGCAAGCAACTCATCTTCCGTGCTAACACTCCAGTGGAGTGTCTTTTGGCTTCTCTGCCTATGATTACGTATACAGGTTGTGCTAAATGTGGTTTGGAACTACAGGCAGATGAGAACATGATCTACAAGCAATGTGTTAGGTGTTTGCCATACAACAAAGTAAAAACATTCTACAGGTAAACAAAATAAAACTAAAATAATGTGTACTATTAGGGAAGTAAACTACAACTTTTTCCGTTTTAAGTTCCCCCATATATAAAATTCTATATTTAAGGTGTGGTTACCAATTCCTGTTTTTCTAATGAATTTTGAAGGAGCTGTTCTTGAATTGCTGTATTATATTGCCATTTTATAGGTGATATTCTTTGTGTAAATTTAACTTTTTAATTTCTTTACTATGTCATACAGTAACAATGTTTACCCAGTACTGTGTCAGTAAGCTAAGATGGAGTAGAAGCTTGAGGACCAAAGGAAAACACCTTGAGTGTCTTGTTTTAGCCTAAGTTTGAAATCGTGTAAATGCAGAACCATATTTTTGAACTGATTGATCATTTTTAGCCTTGCAGAAATAATATTAACAAATGTTTTCAATGAACATGCTCATAGTGAGCAGGGATACTAACTTATCAGCAGATGGCACTGTGAGACAAGATGTATATGCACATTTACTTAGAGAAAATAAACTAAATAGATCCAGTTGATGTAGGAACAATATTATTAACTAATTGTTCAATTCTTAAATTTATCTTGGGCTTTTGAAATGTAAGTATTAGAGCGACTTGAAAGATGTGTAGATAGAGAAGGTTAAATGAGACAATCATAGACATAATATAATTCTAAAATATGTAAATTTTCTATCTAAATTTTCTAAAATTATTCCTAAATTATTTCATAGTGAGTCTGATGAATCATTGCATACTCAATAGTTCCTCACTTGGCTTTGATTTAAATGCTAGAATCTCATTTGTCTAACAAGGTAGTGACTTGGTCTTTTTCCTCTATGCAAAATAGCCTTGCATCTTTAAATTGGTATGCTAATTATTTTCCTGTGAGGGAGGATTAAGTGTGAAGGGTTTTTCTGTAACTGAAAAGGTTGTTCCTCTCTTCCATGAGGTTCAGACCTCTGATGTAGTCCTGAAGGACCTCAATTTACTCTCTCATGCGAAAGGTGATAGGAAAATGATAGATTTCCAATGCTTGTATTCTCAGCATGTGAACACATCTTGATGGGGAACTGAAATGCACAACTTTTTCAAAGAAAAGTCTGTCACTTTTGCACTGAAATTTTGCTCTGATTAGTAGGAATGCATCTCCTTGGTAGTATTTCTAAATTCTGTATTGTAGGATAACTTAGTACATTTATATCTTAACAGGAGAAAAATCTGCCTCTTGCTAAAGAAATATCTTGTTAAAAGGAAATTAACTAAATATGCTGTCCTAGCATTACTGTGCTACTCAAGAGCTTGATATGTTAATGGTTAGTGTTAGTCTTGTTTATAAAATTGCATACACAACTAGTAGAAAACTACATAGTTTTTTTCTGTAGTTTGCTAGTTCATGTCCCCTTATCTCAGATTGGTTTTAATCCCTCAATATAAGGAGGTAGGAGGTTCAGTGTGCACTGTTTCTAGCAATGCAATAGCTACCAGCATCTCCTTGGGAGTAAAATCTCCATATTGTTTTCTACTTAATATGAGTAAATGTAATAATGCTAAATACTGCAGACTTCTTAAAACATAATATTGGTCTGTAATTAGATTTGTTTCTTTGAGTCAGGGAATGTAGTAACTTATTAATATAACATAGGGTTTTTTTTTTTTCAATTTTAAGAGTTGTGAGTATTTAAGTATGAAATAGACACTATGATAGGAAAATAGATATGACAGGATCTTGGTATTTGAGACTTAGCATTAAAATTTTGGGTTTCAGTGCTGTAGGTCAGTGAGGTCATCCCCTAATATCTTTTTCCTTTGAAATGTAGGAGCCCAGTCTTGTTAATCTGCTGTGATTGTAATGAAGCTCAACTTTTCCTTCAGATGCTGAAGACACAAGCTTAAGATAGATGCATGACTAGATGCTTAGATAGCTTTCTTTTTTCCTATGTTAGAAACCCAGAACACTTTAACAGTAGCAGTAATAATGAGGCAGAAGGTCCTAGAAACTTATACTTTACCTAAGTGCTGTCATCTAATGGGTGAAAATATTTCCATATTCTTTTTGAGCTAGAACAATATGACTATCAAGCTAGAAGAAATCATGAAAACTAAGACAGGAAAAAATATTTTGTATTTCGGAGCTCACCTCCTAGATTTCAGATGTCACAGATAGGTCCTTGCTTCTTATATCTGTTTTTGCCCAAACTTTCAGTTTCCTAGCATCTTTTCCCTGGAATTTGGTATGATGGTAGCGTTCCCTTTAGATAATTAATTTTTCAGTCTATACCAATGAGTGTTTGCCACTTAAAAATATGAACATTTAAACAGTAGCAGTAATGTGATAGGAGATTTTTAGATACTTACAACAGGGATTGAATCTAACCCTTCTGTATTAGTGGCAAAGCCAGTTTCACTGGCATGCTTCACCAGCTTTGTATGCAGGTACTAAAGACTATTTACTCAGTAGCCTCTAAGCAATATTTTAGTAGAACTCTGTATGCCTTTAGTGAAATTTAGTTATATCCTTAAATATGTTTACATCATTGTAAAACAGTTATAAATTCACCATATCAACATCAGTGGTATTTAAGGAGTAGGGTTAATCACAAAATTGCATTTTCTGTGGTGCTACTGAAAGAACATTAAAAGTGCTAGGCTCTGTTTTGAAACCTGTGTTGAATTTTCTTTCTTATCGTGACAGTTTACTCTTGAAGTAAATAAGATTATCTGAAAGAAGACTTACATGACCTTGAGAACAGAGTATGAACTGACAAACAGGTGGTCTGCCTATAATAACTATGAATGAAGCAAAATTAATCTTTCCTGATGCATCACTTGGTTTGCAAGTTACATCTGTAAACCACATCTGCCTGTGGTTTTGAAAGCTTTAAATTTTGCAGCATCTCTTAGTACATTTCTCTGCAAGCATATTTAAGTTAATTATACTGTTTGCAAAATGTTAACTTAGTATTTCTGGAAGTCATAATAATTTTCATGGACTTCAGCATAAATTGTCTAAACCAAAATACATTTCTTCAGAGAAAGAATTGCCCACAATTCCTTGGGAAGCTGAGCATATAAGTGTACTGTTGTTAAGCTTTCTGTCATGAAGGGAGGCAGCAGTCTTTAATGACTACAAATAGTCTGGGCCTTGGTTTCTGTCTAAGACAACAGATTTGAAATAATTCCACAGATAATCAGACATAGAGCTCTCTTATTTCTTTTGATCACATAAGATTATGAAATTTAGCAGTGGCTTGTAGATTAACATATGGCAAGTCAAATGATTTGCCTACTGGGAAAGGGGCATATTTGCAGTCATTTGCCTTTGTGCCTCACAGGCATTCAAATTAGTGCTGTTAGCATGATGCAGAATATACCTAAATTAATCTATTAGTAACACTCTCCAGTTGTCAATATACTGAAGTACTGGCTGCTGGCCCTATTTGACAGTGCAGCTCTGTTAGTCTCTTAAAGTGACTGTCCTTCTTTTGCGTCTGCTATCTCTGCAGTGAGCACATTTTCTCCTGTTGGGAGTATCTCCCATTGAAAAGTTCTGCACTGAAGATGATTGTGCCTTATTTTATTGCTTTATTTGACATATGCTGTTTTGGTACTGTTCCAATATTGCTAGAACCAGGATTTACATTATTGTGGTATGTCCTGATGCTTACTGTTTTAGTTTCTTCTGTGGGATGGTCAGGATGTAAGAGCATTGTATCCTGCTGTGATCAGAGCAGTGCAGATTTCCAAAGAACTGTGAGGATTGTGATGGTGCAGATGTTGCAGTTCAAATTGTAGTCTCAGGGCAGTCAAAGAGCATATGTCGGGTGGAAGCTGCATCAACTGTATAAACGATTAGACTTAGTAAAATCTCTCAGAAGCTTGAAGGCAAGCAGAAACTACCTGTTGAACATCACTATAGAGGACTGGTAAAGTATTATCTCACAGAAGCATAGCAAAAACCAATAGCAAGGACTTACTTGGGGGAACAATAAAAAAGGTATGGCATCAATAATGACAGGTTGGAAAGAAGACAAACACTCAAAGTACAGGGAATACCTGTACTGAGAATCACTTCTTACCAGTTGCTTGTCATCCAGTATCGCTTTTGAATCATGTGAAACAACAAAATTTGGAAAGACCAGTGCTTGCAGGACAGCAGTCCCTAACCAGGTTCATTTCAGACCTAATAGGAACGTTATTGACCATATCCTATGTAGGAAATGGTTTCCAGGAAGAGGGGGGATTTTTACTTGTTTAGCAGTATGTGAAACCATTTGTTATTTATCATTGTACAAGAGATACTATCTTAGTATTATGTAGTGGCTATGAAGACAGACAGTATTAGGTGATGTTGATACAGATGATAAAATTCCAAATGATATACCTAAGCTTGTCTCCATACTTTGCATTTCAAATTTTTATGTACCCCTTGTATATTTGTTGTACATATACTCATTATTAACATTTATTTATTTAGCATTGTTTTCTTCAGTTGTCTGAAAGTAAGGCTTACTTGATAGCTTTAGAAGTTCTTTTAACATTGAGTAGTAAATTCAGTGTATATATCTCAAACTCATTCCAACTCTACAGATTTGACAGAGATGAGTGCACAGAGATTTTCTAGTTTTTCTAGTTCTTGGTGTTATGTTGGAGAGTAATATTACATTGTATTTACACTCATTCAGAAATTTTGCTTCAATCAAAAAAACATAGCAGCTAACTTTCAAGAGTCTTTTGTTTTCTGATCTAGACCTGCTTTGATGACAGTAGATGATGAAGGATATGAAATTTATGTTCATGTGGTGTCTGAGTTGCTGGAAAAAATCTTCCTCAATATCCCTGCAGACTGGCTGAACAAATTAGTAGGTACTGTTTTTCATTAATTACTTGTGACAGAAACGGGCAGCAAAATTCACAATGGAAGTAAAACTTTTAATTATTGACAATTTAGAATTGGAATTAGATTGTTCTGGAAATATGATAGCTCGTATTGTATGAGACTTAAAAAAAACAACCCCAGAACCTCAAAAAGAACGCTTCGGTTGCTGTCTGACAAACTCAGAAGTTCAGAGTTGAGGTAGCAACAAGAGGTGAGATGATACGAACATTTGTTATACGTTATATAACTAATTATTCAGTAACTAAATGGATTCTTTATGTGCAAAATAGAAATCTCTTGGCCGTTTTTAGAAATAGCTGGCATGCTTTCATGATGTAAATAACTGAGCAGTGTTTCAGACAGGCTTCCCTTGATACATGCTGTTTTTACTTCTTGAGGTGTTTTACATGACTCATAGGTGTTAGTTTAATAAGAAACAGTCTTAGCCCACTGTTTTTAAAAACATATTAAAAAACAAGTTAATTTTCTATTCAGATGTTGAGTGACACTTTCAGTAATTCAGTGTAGCTTTCATGGAGGTAGAACTTGAATGCTAGGTGCTATTATGAAAATAAAGAGTAAATTGGATTGTTCTGTCTTTTGCAGTGCCCTCTTCAGATATAACCTACAGGACAATAGTAGCAGATCTATGTCATTTGCTGCTAGCAGATACGGAAGCATCCTATTTGTTGGAAATTAGGAGCCATTTTGTGCTAGATGAAAACAGCTACCCTTTGCAAAAGGATTTCCATCTGCTAAATTTTCATCCTGATCTTTGAAGCATTGACCTCTGCAATAACTGAGTAACAGACCATAGGAACACACAGATGGCCAACAGAAGAAAAATGAATTAGCTCAAGGAAGCAAATCTCTTTTAAAAAATACAAGAAAGGATTTTGTTTTTAACTTACACAAAAAAAAACCACAAAAGAGCTGGTATGGAATACCTGCTAGTAGTATATGCTGCTGCTGTAATACTGATAAATTGTCATAAAGTATACTTTTATACATGTATTTGTATCTTAATAAACTCTTACTGGGTATCTGTTTTCCTTTTCTCCCCAGAAAAGTTCACTGGTGTTGAGAGACTGAATTTTTCTCAGGTATGGCAGCTTAGAGGAAGACAGCCGCAATTCAGTAGTATTGTTTCAGTTATAAGATTTTTGCTGTATTCTATATGTTATTTGTAACTTGGTTATGCCTTTGCTTGCTTTGCTGTTGTGGTTGCTTTCCTTCTTTTAACAGCAAAATTTCTGCCACTTACTGTTGGCAATTTTGCTGCCATTGTTTTCTCTTGTAAAACAGAACTGGCTCACTGACTCTAATTTTGTGTATCTAGAAGTTGTTGCACCAAATTAAGAGGTTTTAAACAGTTTAAACTGGTGTATTTTTTTATGGACCCTATAAATGATTGAATTGTTGTGGTATTTATTGTTGTATTATTTATCTAGCATAAGCTGGCAAATAAACTTAATTGCCTTAAGCTGATTTAATCAGTTTAACACTGGTCTGCAAAATTTTCTTCCAACTTGATCAGATTGAGAAATTAATTTAAACCTTTTTAAAGTCTTAGTGTATTCTGATAGTGATTTTTATCAGTAAAAGACTAAGTGATGGCTGCACCTGACTTCATAAAGTAACAATCTCATAACTATTCTGCAAAAGTGATTAAATATATAGATCAGTATTTTTCTCTGATACAAATTGTACCTCTTACTGAGGCTGGTAGAAGCTGTAGGGTATGAATCATATTTGCTGTCTGGCTAGATTCTTGCAGATATTTACCTGTGGTGGTCTCATTTAGAAAATCAGTTTCCACATACACTTTCAGCTGTCCTCAGGCTTCAAACACAGAACTGTTCTCAAAACTGAATTTGATAAATCAAGTTGTCAAATGCATTATAGTGCAAGTAATATGACTGTTGAACAGCTTTCATGTGCTGTTTTTTAGAAGTGGCTACTTACATTTGAATAACCATGTTTCATGGTGCTAGTTTGGATTCTGTTCTATCTCATGTGAAACCAACTTGGGACTGTTGAGTTTTTGATGATGTTGATTAGAGCTATGTGTAAGCTGTGTGTTTTCTTGTGTACCAATAAAGGGGAAGGTAGTAATATTTCTGATCAGTCTGGCAGCAAGAGAGAATCCAAAGGATTATTGGATGACTTTGAAGAAATGAATTCTCAGCTGAAGTTTCACAAGGTCACTGATCTTATTGCTGTATTTAACTACTTGTGTACTGATCAATCTGGTCAGATTCTACTGATCAAACAAGTTTGTGCAGCTCTGCCTCTCACAGCATAGTCTTCTAGTTTAAGCCCTAGCTATCTTGTGATATAATAATTCCCTGGTATTTTTGTCTGTCTCTCTGAAACAGTCTGACAGTTTTGTCAGGGAGCATAGAAATGCTGATCTTACACCAGCAAAATGGATTTCCTGCTGTGCCAAGATAGCTGAGACTAGTATAAGAAAGACAGAGTGACACCAAAAACTATGCTCAACACTAGCACTGCTGGTGTGCAAATCAGGTGCAAATGGCAGGACAAAATCTCAAGAAGAAACTAGGTAGCCCCTTATACAAAGGAAACACTGCAGAGTCTCTATAAAGTAATGATAATTTCCACAACATCAAGCCTAGGGCAAGGGAGGAACCAGTCACAGAAGAGACTAATTGTAGTGTCCTCATCTTGTGATCAAGAATGAAAACTTACTTCTGCTGCTGTTAATAAATTGTGCTAAAGATAATATGGAAAAATCACAGCTTTGTAAAAGGAGAGTTCAGGAGACTCATAATGACTGAATTTCACCTTGTCATAAAAGCACTTTTTATGTAGTTTCTTGTGACCGGCAAAAACAGGATGACATTGTCCTGGTTCACCATAGTTCAATGTTAAATTTAGTAAATTTACCATAATTCTATGGTTTCTTTGGTTCCTATATTCACTTTAGTAATGCTATGTAAAATTTCTAGGTCCTGCTGCCTTGTGTTTAGTCCCTGCCTTTCAAACAGGAAGCCATTTCTCTTTATGTGCCTCCATCTGGCATAGATTTCTTTGGAAGGAGCTTTCTGATCCTTTATCACCTGTAATGCATCTTGCTCCCTCTCAGTTTTATCAAGCTGCTGCTTTTAGAATGTACAGTTATATTGGGAGCAAGCAAATCTGGTCTCTCATTTCCTCGCGTGGAGGAAAGGTAGAATAGTACAGACTACAGTGATGGTTAGGCTTTCTAAAGGATTAGTATAGGTATAATTCTGATTGGGAAAGAAGGTAAAGTAGAGAGTGATCCACAAAGGAATATAAATAAATACTCTGAGTAGGGCTGCTTCTCCAAGATCCTGTTCTTTAGAACAAGAATGTAAGCATTATTCATATCTGTTCTAAAATGGTGGTAAATTGCTGCTCACTGTCACTTGAAGGGCATGTAACATTAAGTTACATGCTAGATTTATTGCAGAGCTTTAGAAATTCCTGTAGTTGTCAGTTGTAATAGGAAGCATTGAGGAAGGTGTCACGTTTTGTATGATCTTGTATCTATTTCTTGTGTATTTCTTGGATGGGGGTTTTCTGTGCTATGTATCTTGGTAAAATTTTAAAACTTTGTAGAGGAAAAGAAGCACTGTTAGGTCTTGTAATCATTCCTCCTCCTTCATCTCATAATAAGCCTCGAGCACAAGACCAGATGGATGATCTGTAAAAGGCAGTAGGTAAAAAAAAAATTTCTCTGTTGTGTGATAATTGATAACACTGTATTGTAACTCCTTTATTAATAATGTTTCCGACTTTACTTGAGTAATTTTCTTGTTCAGGAAGAGTCAAAAAGGACCTTTTCTCACTTAGTTCACTTGGATGACCTTGAGCAAAGTCAAGTACATTGGTAAGTGCATTTAAATGTTTGTGATTTTAGCTGGAACTATAGAACACACAATCTGGAAGTATTGGTACTTAATGTATAAGAAGTGCAAAGAAAAGAGACCACATTAGTACAATGTATTGTTTTATTGCTTGGACTGTACTGTACATCAAGTCAGACAGGTGACTTCCCACTTTAGAGATTTTTATGTTAATAGACACTGTATGTTACATGCATCTTCCTGCACAAGCTAGTAAATCTGACCGTCTGAAACATTCTTAACAGTTTACTTCTAAGATCTTTATTGGCATGATTTAAATCATAAAGCAGGACATAATGTATTTGGTTAAATTGCTTTATAGTAGTAATATAGCTATCATAGAGTTTATGTGTAGTTTTCCTTCCCAGATCAAACATGTTGCCTGTCAGATTGATTTTCAGTGGTTTTGTAGGAGTAAAATTTGAAAACAGCTCTTTGGGATTGGGGGTGCTGGTATTACTCATTTAACAGATATAATGAGGGTTGAACATTCTGTAAAATGCAATTAAAGGGAATGAGCTTCGGCTCATCTTATATCCAGTGGTGCAGTTAGCAAGATGGACTGAGGGGTACCATGTAACACTTCAAGTGGGAGATCAGGTGAAGTAGAGTCCGTTATCTTACAATTCCTCTCAGATACATTCTCATTCATAATATTTTCTTTAGATAATAACAATATTATCAAAATGGAAAGTGTTCTCATCTCGCCAGATAAATCTCATTTTTAAAATATATGGAATTAATTAATATCATGTCCTGTTTGAAAGGAAGCTGGCTTTATTTCAGCTGCAGAGATTGGAACATAATTGTACAAAATGTTTTGCTGCAATAGTATGTGTGTCTGGTTTATGACTGTATGGCATGAAAGGTACAGAGTTCACATCCCCAGTGAACAATGAAGAGGAGCAGAATGTCCTATTTATTGTATTTTGATTAAAAAAATCATTGTTCTGAATTATTTTATAGAACAGGAATTTACTTAATGAAGAAAACTCTATCACTAAAACAGACGTATGTCCCGGGGGCTTAAGCTAATGGATTTTTCAATGTAAGAATGGCCATACTAGGTCAAACCCAAGGTTCTTGTAATCAATGCTCTGTCTCCAGCAGAGATGTGTTCAGGAAGAAATATAAAGATAGGAAAAGTCCCTTATATTACTTTCTGAGTACTTCAGTACTACTGCACGCCTCCAATCATTTGTGACTTCAGGACTTCTTTTATACTTCTCTGTTAGTGTTGACATGAAGTGTTGTACGTTGGGGTCAGCTGAAAGCATCTAACTGAATTACTGCAAGAAAAACACTGTGCTGAGGGATGTGAACAGGTGCTTCTAGGTTTTTGATCAATAGTCAGTGCTTTCCACCATTCATATTCAAAAGAGGATTTCAATATAATGCTGTTATTTTAAATAAAGTGTAAATTTAGTAGTGAGTCAACATCTTTTGGGCTTTGTCTGTTTTGGCATGCTTACTGGGCTGCCATCCCTTTTGGTGAAGCTACTCTGTCCATGGTGATCCAGTGCAGTGGACAGTTCAGCCTGATATCATCATTGACAATTCCTAAGTCATTTTGGGTTCTATCCACGTGACGGATGATTGTTTGTGCCCAGAACACGTGATCAAGAATTGGAATTTACTAGCCAAAATAACTAATACTGGGAGATCACATTTGTCTTCCTGGTTTTTTTTGTGTTTGTTTGTTTATTTTTTTTTTTACTCTGCTGCGTATTAATTAAATTGGACATATATTTTGAAGAGAGGAAAGATAGAGTTCCAGCCTAGCAGGGACCAAGTTTTCTCTGTGCGTTTGGGCAAGGAAAGAATTTACTTATTTTATTCTTGTCTACTTAGGAGTGTAAAATGGTCAAAGATTTTGTACTCTTTATCATTAGATTATGAAAGATAGTGAGAGCTTTTCCATTTTAAGGCTGGTTTTGGGGTTTTTTTTTCTGTGCTGTTTACATGCTGTGGCAGAGAGCATGCCATCGTTTAATCAACTCCTTGGGCTTGCTGATCATTTCATTCCAGTGTTCTAGTTCTTTGCCGCGGGTGTACATGAAAGGCCCAACTACTACATGTCCTAGCAGATGTGTTTCTGCAGAGAAAAATAAAGCAGTTAGTGATTAACACCTGTAAGTGCTTCTCTGAAATTCTTACCTAAATTAGAATATTAACTTGTATTTCTCTAAGTAATGCACATTCTGAAAGTTATTTTTAAACCAAACTTTTCATCAAGGAATTCACTCTAGACTTCAAGTTCCTTAGTTTCTCTGTGCTAAGATTCAGCATTAAAAGGTACTGCAGTAAATGGGTATTTAGTCAATTCAGGCCCACCCTGTTGCCTGAACTTGAATCAATTTAAGGTGCACAGATCTGTATCTGCCCAGCCCCTCTAGCTCAAGTGAACTGTGGAAGCGTCCCCTATTTCTGGGCATCAGCAACCTTAGCAGGATTCATATGGTGCTCTGGCTTGGGAAAGAACAGATTTAGTTACTGGGGCGGGCAGGTGGGAGTTGCAATATGTGAGTTGCCACTGACCACCCTCTGCCAATGAGCAGATTGTTTGTTCATGCCTCAACTTTTCAGCTGTGGATGGGGAAAATGATTTGAACCTGCCTTACATGAATTTCAGAATGTTTCTAAAGCATTTGGCTATCCACAAGTGGAAATGATGAAAGGCTTGAGTACTGATCCTAGTTCTTGTCAATCCTCACTGCCAAAGCACCTGCCCAAAATCTCACCTAAACGAATTTTTTAGGAGTGTATGAATTCAAATCAGGCTATTAATTTTTCATTATTGACATCATATTTGCACTGCGGGGAAGATGACTTTCTTGTGAGCAGTGGAAGTATTGAATTGTGATTTGCTTCTCTAAGCAGAACTCCTTAATGGATTCTCTAGCAATTAGTAAAAGGTGGCCTCAAGCATCAGGTTTTCCGCCAGGGAATGGGGATGTTTGTATTCTGTCTTCTTTCTCACTGCTTGAACTGCTGTGATAATTAAAATTCCTATTCCTCTTTCAAATTTGGTTAGGAACAGTGAATGGCTTAAAAATTTTGGAGGTTGGGGATTATACACACAAGTGTTCACAGAACATAATTGCATAAGCTTGTTTTCTGAGGATACCAGAATGAAACAGAAATGCAACACCTTGTACTGATAGTGACTAGCCTACAGTTAGATTATTCTTGTCTTCCATTAAATTTATCTTTAGCCTCTGAGAGACATACACTTACGGCAAATATGTTGCTCTGCCTTTTAAAGAAACAGCCTGTGAAATACCCCAGACCTTTAATATGTTTTATGATTATTGCTGAAAAGAAATTAGTTCCTCCCAGGTTTAAATATCTGCAATACGTAAGAGATTTATGACATCTTAACTGTAATAATTTATATTGCTTACTTTCTCCCTTGATACTCTGGAGCACAGATAGACTCAGGCTTGCTGTATCCAGCTCTGTCTGATCGGCCTTGAAACTGAAGGTTTCGTTATACACTGGATTGGGAGATCCCAGAACAGCTGCTGTCTTTTTACTTTTGATTAATTTATTATGGTTCATTAGTGAGACTTTGACATACACACCTTGGAGAAAAAAGAAATTCAAGAAGAAAAGACATCGGAGGTAGTTGAGAGGAGGCTTAAGGAATGTCTTGCTTTCAGGAGTCAATATTAAGTATAAAATTAGATGATGAACAATTCATGAAACATACATGGCAGCACGGCAATGTATAACATGAAGCAGGAAGGACACAAAATATTTAGGGGTGCAGTTTTGCAGTGCACTTTCCAATTTAAGAGCTGCTAAAAGGAGCTGTCATATTCTTACCCTGCATCTTTGATCTTGTATTCCTGTACCTTCCCTTCATCTGCTGGAGACTTTTTTGAAGGTTTAGTTTGTTGGGTCAGTAGTTAATTTTGTGTATTTGTTCACATGATTGCTTGAGCCAACACAAGGGAGGCTGTGAGGGAGGAGCCATGTCGTAGAGCTGCAGCCTGTGCTTGGATTGGGTAGGTTTCAGGCGAACCAATTCTCCTAGTCAAAGGAGAATCCTTAAACAAAAGGTTTTTCCAATGACTTCTAGCCCTGTGGTAAGGGATTCTGTAGAAAATCTTAGGAAAAGATCAATGATCTCTGCTCTTCCAGAAAATATTGCAAAAACTGTGTGTAAGTGTGGGAACGCGAACAAAAAAATTGTTTTGCTTCCTGAAGGAGACCTGTATTGCATTGTAGTCTTATTTGGTAGATCTTTGACAATGGGATCCGAAGCAGCCTGAAATTTTCCATTCTTCCCTACCCTTCTACAAAATTCAGTGACAAGCATGTAGAAATTTCATCTTAATTGATGGCTAAAGATTTGTTCTTTTCCAGTGAAGCAGTAATAGATTCCATGCTGCTACTGTGTTTATTGCTGTTTGCTATTCAGTTCATTAAGGTTCATCTGTATAGCAAAAATGATTAGAAATGTGAGGCTTGAGACAGCATTGATGGACTCCTAATGTCTGCTTGTTATTTCCTCAGATCAGCAGGCTCTCATTACTGTTTCAGAGGGTGCAGGATTACCAAAACAGACTTTTTTTTTATGACAGAACTGCTACCTGAGTGCTATATATGGGAAGGGTTACTATGTAAACTACTTGCACAAAGTCTGACTTTTCATTACTTTCTTATTACTTCTTAATATATTTAGTTCAGTAATCTGAATCTACAAATAAATGTCTCCTTACTGTCCTGTACTGCATATCTTCCATCAAGGATTAGTGTTGCACTAATCCCTGTTAATAGAGGAAACTTTTTATTCCAGTTTCTTGAGGATGTACCAGTGAATCTGTGGACCCTAAATCATACTTGAAGGACATTATCAAAGGAAATAACACCCAATTTATTTAATTTTCCTTTTTTTTCTTAGTAATATATTCTGAAGAATCACCTTCAGGCAGCTCTTCCTCCCAGAGCATGCCCATGACTCTTGCTTATTGTGATAACCTCAAGTATACCAGCACTAAAATAACATGGCAGATTAATGTTAGATTTGTAGAAAGAAACATACGGAGTTCTGGCTCTCTGTGCTACAGAACTTCACAACAACCTGCAGGCAGAGACATGATGTATTAAGAAGTGTGTTCTCCCTCTCTTGTAAAGCTATTGAGATGATGCAAAATTGGAACATTTGCTATTAGTTCATGATGCTACTTTGTTCATTTTTTTCTGGCCATCCTTATCTTTAGTTATTTGTTTTCTAAAACTAATACATTCTGTAATATATTCCTCTTTCAGCAAGTGCACAGGGTATGATTCTGCTTGTTGGAAACATCTATATTCTCATCATTTTACTTGTGCATTTCTTCCTTTATGAGTTTTACCCTAAACAGGGCAAACTTATCTCTAACATTATGAATGTAGACTTACTCATTTAGAGGGCATCGTTTCTAAAGTTGAACATGCTGGTAACAGCCCAATCAAACCTCAAAAAAACTTCATAGTTGATGTGTGTGTATATAGAGAACTAAACCTTTTTTCTTTTTAACTGCTGGGTGTATTTTGCATTTATATTTTTTAGTTTCAAAGCCCTTCCAAAAAATCACTACAGATTCAAACACAAGTTTGGTTTTTCCATCTATTTTTGCTTTGTGTTTAGATTTTAAATGGGATTTTGAGGTAAGCTCTACACTCAATATCTCTGAAGCCAAGGACACATGAGCATCATGTACCAGGAAAACCCCCACTGCAGTAAGGGAGAAAAATTGTGACTCCATGCCGTGGTCCTTTGAACAACAGCCAGACTTTCCTGAAAAGGGAATCTTTTCCTATTTCAGTTCTCCTCAGGACAACTGTTCAGCGCAAGCAGCTATTACCTCTGGGCTTTTGCCTTGAGGCAACTCTGTTAATGCCAATATCCCCTGAAATGCTACCTTCTCTGGACTGGAGTGCAACAAAGGGATGTTGCTCACTGTGTTAAAGCAGGAGAAAAAACCTGCTACTGATGGCATGAGACAAACCATGTATTATGAAACAAAACCAAAACATAGCAGAACTGAGCTATGAAAATCTAATTACCCCAGTAACAAAGTATGTCTTGTTTCCACTCAAATTAAATCACCCGGATGTTTATTTGTTCTTTTCAGAGCCACTCAGCACAAGCCTGGGTGGACAGATGAGGAAGGAGCAAATTAAAACAGGAATTCTGGAGCTGATAGCAGAGAGGAAATCACACTTACTGCCAGAATGGCTCTCCTCCTGGAGCTTTAATCCCCTGGCCCTCAGAACCACTACAGTGAGACGGCCCAGGTAGTCATTGTAGCTGAGGGAGAACTGGATATCACCATACTCTGAAGGAGGCTTTGGAAGCAGAAGAACACTTGTCAAATATGTCTGAAAAACTCTCTTCACACAGACAAAAGTTTTTCATACTAGCAGTTTCTGCCATGCCAAGGCATGTGAGTGAATTGTAATGGCTGTTGTGACATTTGGTAGAACCAATTAATCAGCTTTCCTGAACTTCTGAATTCCTGTCTCTTCCAGGTGCCTATTTCCATGCTGCTTATGCTTTTTTCTGCTCTTACTAATTCAAAACAGAAACAAATAACAAAAGGTGCTTTCTTATGTTACTGTCTCCTAACTCATGTAAGTGTTTCTGAGCAGTTGGATAATTCCCATGCAACAGCTATGGATCTGCAGGTTGGTAAGATGGGAGTTTTGATTCCAAATGTTTATCAAATACTTTTGCATTTGATGTATTTGATATAACATACTTCTTCAGCTGTACCCCTTCAATACTTGTAAGATGACAGTAGTTCCACAATGCCAAGTAGCCTGGTACCACATACCTCCAAGTTTTCTTTCTCCAGATCTCTCCATAGGACTAGTTTGTTGTCGTCAGTTAATGTTTCATTTTTCAGTGGGAAGATAACTTGGCCTAGGAGATGATGCTTTTTATGTTTGTCGACATGATAAACCAAAAACTTCAGAGTCCTTTGGAGCAACATTTTACTGGAAACCTGTACAGGAAAAGGAAGAATATATTAATAATTATGAAAAATGTGAGACTTTTCTACTCTAGTGCGACTTCAAAGCAAGAATTTTTCAAAGTGTGTTTAGAGGTAGGTGGAGATTTCCTTTGATTATTTGAAGTCTGCTTTCTTAATTTGCCTAAAGTTTTAGCCATGCAGGAGTCTAAAGATCCAAGCTAAAATAGAATGAGTTAGTTTGAAAAATGTGAAGTTAGCTGGCAGTTTTTCAGCTCATATAGATCTAGTGTTACATGTTGCATTCACTTCCAGACACACGTTTAGAAATCTGTAAATGTTACTTTTTCAGTTGTCTGAAACAAGCTTTTTAGGTTTTAAAGCTTTTGTCTTGTGGCACCTGCTCAAAGCCTCTTGGTATAGGGAGCCAAGCTCCTAGCTTTACAGCACTATACATACAAATAGTGTACCAGACATCTCACAACTTCAAGTTTCTAGCCTATTTCCACAGCAAAGAACCTAGAAGTTAGGAAAGCATTAGTTCAGTAGAGATTGCTTCTGGACTTCTAGAGCTGCTGGGCTGAACTGCTCAGCCATAGTTCAAACCAGAGTTCTGGAATTCTCAACTTTGGTGCAGACCACAAGTAAGATGAGTTCTGGAGCCAGAGTCTTAAGTAGCCCAGGATCTCCAGAAGCCCAGTAATAAATCCTGTCCCCAGTGGAAACGGCTTCTATCTTTGTAGAAGTTTGTAGAAAATTACTTTACTCAAAACATGTACTATAGTTTGACAAGTCAATATTTGCAAACAAAAATCTGCTTCATCAAAAGGAAAAGTACCTGAAAAACAAAGTTTTCATCAAACTGCGGGTTAAGAGTTTTGCGTTTAGTTTTGGACTGCAAGTAGCTTCTTTCATCGGGCAGCAAGTAGATTTTCACAAACAGACTACAGGAATCAGCAGTAGGTTGCAGCTTTCTGACTTTGATCAAGGAGACAAGGAGCCTTTCTGACTCTTGCTCATATTCTATGGAGAACCAGAGGCGGCCAATGTTGCCTTCAGGAAAATCCGTCTCACTTTTGTCTTCAGGAAGCTTGTACAGCTCTGGGTTAATGGTCCCTACAGCGTAAGCTCCAGCTTCATGAAATAAAAAACAAGCACCCTCAGATTAGTCTCAAGACTGTAGCAGGCATTTTTATAACCACTGCTGTATTAGGGAAATCACATTAATCTCTTTATTAACAATCCATTTTTGCATAAACTTGGTATTTTAATTCCTTTTCCCTCAAATCTGGGCGAGTAGTTGTAGGCTGCACCACTTTTCTTTCTCTTATTCCTGTGACCGCGCCTTGATAGTGTTGGGTATTCGTTGTTGCAGTCTGCAACTGGTCACTCTGCTTTTTCTGGGGACAACAATTAGATACTTCCCGAGTTACACTCATGGTGTGCCTTTACAAAACACAGAAGGAGAGATTGCTTTGTCTGTCATATGTGCAAGGTCCCACAGCGGTGGGACCAGAATGGCTACATTCTGGCCCAATTCCTATATCTATATAAATGTACAGATATACATATAGCGTCTAGGGCTTGTACTATGTAATGCTATGCCTGGTATGACCCCAATAAATATGCTTCACAATAATAAAGCTACCCTTTAAAAGAGTACCCTTAGAGTCCTGTTTTTGCAATGCCATACCCAAAGAATGAAATGATGACCGTGGCCCAGGCTGAGGAATCATGTAGGGGTCACTGTCTTCCTGAACCTGGTCTTCATTCGTCAGGTTAACCCAGTCTTGCCCATGCAGTGTTGGTGGAATGATAAATGGAACGCTTCTGCATCTGCTCAAGACAACAACAGCTACTGACTCTTCTGGTTTAAATATGGAAACCAAACTTGGTGACAGTAATAAGTTTACTGTTCTCTCTCAATTTTGTAAAAATTCAATGGAGATACATAGGTAGAAAAGACAAATAATCATTGTTTTGCAATTGATTTTATTTGTATAATGCCTAAAGGTCCAGTGAGGGACATCAGACCTCAATTCTTCAGAAAGATCCCTCACTTTTTCCCTTTTTTCTCCTTTAGAATTGATTTTTCAAAGGAAAGGAAGAATTAACTGCAGCTGCTTGTTTTAGAGCCCTAAAGCCCCGCAGTAACTAACTTTCCAAGACAGTCTCCTTTCTGAAGTGAAGTTCTATTGTTTGGTTCTCAGATGCTTCATTATGAGACCACCAGGACTGACTCTGGAACACAGGCTGAATTTGTCTACATAACAGATAAAGCTATCCATGTGCTAATTACACTTGAATGTATTACGTCTTTTACATAAATCAGAAATACCATTGCATTCATAGTTACAGAAAGTATTATTTTCCTAAAGGAACAAACCGGAATGTGACTGATGTTCTCATATAATTTAGGGATCTTGTTTATTGCAGTACACGCATATGTTTAGATCACCCCCTCATTTGAAATTTGACAAGTTGAAATAAATTTCCAATAGTGTATGCTTTAAAAAACAAAACAAATGTACCTTGTGCTTTTTAGTTGAATTTCAGAAGTTGACTGATCCTGAAAAATAGCATTTGTATTTGTCGTTTTGACAGGACTGGTGAGCTTTTCATAAGAAAGGAGGTGGCAAAATTTCTTCCAGAGCAGGTATGCAGTTATTCCAACAAGAACAAAGAAAAGGATCCCTCCTATTATACCTCCAGCAGCAACAGCAACTGCTTGTTCTGTTGAAACATAAAAGCACACAAAGCATCGTGGGAGGACCAAAATTATGTACGTTTTGGGGCTAGACAGGAATCAGCTGACAAATTTATTTGATGTACATTCCAAAATGATTTTTTTAAATTAAACATTCTGCTCACGTGCACATTTTTATCTTTGGTTATAGCATGGTGCAACACCTGAAGGTGTATGACATTGGCAGTGAGAGATTAGAAAGTGTTCAGGTATGTTGGCAATGACTGCAATGTAAGAGACTATAGACAGGAAAAAAAGCCCAAACCCAAGGACTAGTTCGGGCTCTTATTTTACATTAGCATAAGCATTTACCTTAGCATGGCAGAAGTGCTAGAGCTTTCATAACAGAAGAAAAAGAAAACCTGGGAGCACCTAATACAAAAGGTACCATTATTTTGGTTTGGTTTGTTCTTCCCACTATTCATCTATGTTGAATTGAGACTAGATCCTGGCACAAGGAACAAAGCAAAGCTATGGGTTGTTGTTGTTTTTTTTTTCTAAGGATGTGTGTGTTTCCTCATCTGTTAAGTCAAACTTAAGTGTCCATTAAACACTATTAAACTTAAGTATCCATTAAACACTGTTTCCTGAATCTTGATTACTTCAGATGAAACCAAATCTTGTATAATTTGGGGTTTGGGGTTTTTTTCCCCCACTAATAAAATTGAAAACTTAATAAGTGTCTTTAGTATGAATATGAGGTATTCAGTTGTGAGAATTTCTCACTAGACCAAGGTTAGACAATTGATAATGGGCTCAGTTCCTTGTTTTCTCATGTTCGCTGAGTATGCTGGAGTAAAAGGCTGGAAAGACCACTTCTGCACTGTACCTTATACTCAGCCTGTCTTGGCCTACAACTAAACCAGTACTGGTGCATCGAGACGTGACTAGGTCTCAACTGAGAATTGAACCTACCAAAATATCCTCTGTGTGAAAACAAGCCCAAACTGCAGAATTACCTTCCACTCTGCAGCCGTGGGAGGCAGCTCAGGATCAGCCGAGTACTGTGGACTGCCACTTCTCAGCGTCTCCCCTGAACCAACAGAGAGACCTGGTGTTCTCTCACAACTGGTATTGACTTTTTTTTCCTCTTCTCTGCTTTTAGGTAGAGATAACTGTGATTATGTTTTATTCCTTTCTCACTTTTATCTGTCTGTGCTTGATAGATGCCTTGCAGTTAGCCACCTCTATACGATGGGACAATAAAGACAATACAAGTGCAAAATATTCAGTCAACAGTAATAGTAATTCGATAGTTTAATATAGTGATTAGAATTATAAACAGTGTAGGAAGTGAGTTGCAAATACATGTATTATTGATGTTTTCACTGTTGCCATGTTGCAATAAGTGATATGAAATGTCCTTCAGCTACAGAACTCTTATGTAAATACCTCATGCTATAAAATTAACCTGGCCATAGTGCCTCAAAGGCCTTCATCTGATCCTATCTCATTTTCCTGCTTTTGGTACAGTCATAGGAGGCAACTTATTTTTGCAGCTCCCCTCCAGGTGTGTTGCCTTAGCTCTCTGCAGGAATTGGCTGGCTGCTTCCCCGTGAGTCACACAACCACTCGTCTCCCAGCACCATGGAGCAACCACCCTGCTTGTGGAGATAGCACAGCAACAGGCACTTTGCTGTCCTTGCAACCAGTAGGTGGGCTGAATGCATTTCAGCACTTAGGCAATAGTATTAGTACAAGACTTGCTCTGAGGAACGGGAAACAAGCACCTATTTGGTATGGGTTAATATTAATACAGAGACAAGTCTCGTGCTACACTAGTAAATTGGTTTTCTTTCATAAGAATGCACCGTATGAGGAAATGTGTAATAAATGCAGTCCTGAGCATAGAAATTCTGTGTGTGTGTTCCTCTTAGTTTTGTTAGGGCATGCTTGAGTACGTCTGCAGTCAGATTGCCATTTTATTACAGCTTGAAGGCCTGACGTAGAAAAAATACTTTAGTTTAATGCCCATGAACATAATAGAAATTAATGGTTCACTTCATACAGGTGTACTGTCAACAATATAAATGTTTATATGGCTGGTAGTTTTACTGTCTGACATAAGTATCTTAAAGGTTAACGTTTCAAGCAAGCTGAACAGGATTCTGTCTGTTTAACTTGTCCTTGCCATTCCCCCAGTTTTTAATGCTCTCGGCAGCAGTCCTGTGTTCACCCATAATCAGTTTGTCACCATTTACCACTAAGGACAGTAAGCTAAGGTGCACTGTAATGCAATATATAGTACAACAGCTGTGCACTGATTTTGGAGTAAGAAAATGAGTTTCTAATTTCTTCATTAATGATTTCAATGCACTGAATTTGTTCACTGCAGAATGATGTTAAGTATTTATGACCCACCCACTGCCATCGGCTCAAATTCTGCTTTTTTTTTTTTCTTTTTAGCCAGTGGTAGACATAAGGTAAAGTCTTAGCCCTTTCAGTAAAGCTACCCATGGTTTAATGAGAGTAAGGAGACTTTGGCGCACTTCTAGTACATCTTATCTGATTAGATCAGCTACAGAACCAGTGGCTTAGGGCACAGTGTAGCACTAGTCACACAAGCAACCACTGAAATAAGTTGAATCCATTGTGTGCAGGGAGGAAATAGGTGTCTCTTAAAATAACTACCTGTCATCATGAGAAGTTGATGTATTGTATTCTGCTGTGGTACAGGATCTTAGCAACTAGAGATGGAAGAGACCTCTTGGACCACTTCGTCTCCAAGTGGCCTGTGCTAGGGGACTGTCCACTGTTAATAGGTACGAGGTTTATCCAAGCACAGAGGAATGGTGATGGTCTTCATCCGTCTCCTTTGGGATTAGGTCCCTTTTTGTCTGATGGTACGCTTTTAATAAGCTTTTCTTAAACTTTGCAGTAAGCCTTTTGGAGTTATGACCGCGCAGTTCTCCATCAAAAGCTTTAATCCCTATATAAATACTCAGCATTTACAGTATAAACATATGTACAGTATAAACCACGTTATTTGGGGTGGGGAGTAACCTCTTTGCACTTGCTGTGTCCATCCTCAGAGCCAAGTTGTCCTCTGACAGCAAAGTGCTCCGGGCACGGAATAAAGGCGGGAGATGCCTCCCAGACCTGCAGGTTACAGGCTGCTGTTTCCTTAGAAGCCCCAGAAGAAGGTGGGATAGCTTTACAGCCCCTTGAGTTCAGAGGCAGGTTTCAGTTGGTTTCTTACCCAAACTTTCCCGAAGCGCTAGCGCGGCGGCGGGGAGAGGTCCGGGGGCGGCTACCTGTTTCCCGAGGAGGGCAAAAGCGAGGGGGCCAGCGGGTGCCCGGCCGGGGGCCAGCGGGGGTGCGGGAGGAGCCGAGCCCTGCCCTCCCCTCCCTCCCGGCCGAGCCGCAGCGGGGCTACCCCGCGCCCCTCCGGCACTTACCGGGCATGGGTGCTGGGTCTCCTGCAGTCACAGCCTGGATCCCACCGCCTCCCCTGCCCGGCGATGTGCCAGCCCCCCCCCACCCCCCCGCTATTTAAGGGCCGGCAGCCCCTCCCCGGCCCGCCCCCGCGGCCGCAGGGATGCCCCACGGGGGAGGCTGGAAACAGGAGTTAGGATAGAGACCTCTCCGGTTCCCATCAGAAGGAAAAAGGAGAGGGAGGTGCCGGGCAGGAACTCCAGCCTCACCGAGGCTCCTCGCGCGGAGCCAGCCCCGCGGTGCGCCCCGGGAGCGCGGGCTGGCGGGGACAGCCCCCGGCGCTCGCCGCCTCCTGCCGGCCGCAGAGGAACGAGCCCGGCTGTGCGGCACTGGGGGCGCGGGGTAACTTCGGAAACCACCATTGCGCTCAGAAAAAGACTTGGAGATTAGTAGCTTAATTCGGAAGATTCGGATGGGCAAGAAGCCGGCCTGCACTCGTTTCAAACTGTTGACAAAATGCATGAACGCAAAAGAACGCAGAAAGGCTACTTGGACAGTTGCAGTCACAGCTTTTCCTATTTGTGTTTAGAAATATAACGATCTTTAATCTCCTGCAGGTGTAATAAATATAACCTAACGGATCTTAACTAGCAAAATTACTTGTGCATAGTTCAGAAAGAAAATTATTCACCTTCACCACTTCTTGCCTAATGCTTGCTGCTTCCTCAGCCGGTATGACAAGAATCTATACCCTAAATTTAACAACTATTTGTATTACACACGCTTGTTCTGTTCACAACTATTGCATGCGTTTGCACAGTGCCGTTTAATCTAAAAGCCAAAGAAATGCATAGGAATTAAACCAGTAGGATTCTAATGAAATATCACCTATTTCTGTGGAATCTTAGAATTCTTTTAATTGCATTTAAAACGTCCTGCTGTCTATATAGCACGGTTAGCTTTTTCTGTTCGTTGTTGAGTCCTCCATAAGTAAAAAAGTATTTCGATCAGTTTTACTCTAAAAAGAAAAAGCTCCATATATTTTAGTTCTGCACCTTTAATATAGTTAGCTATTGCATAGTCAATGTTTTTGCTATTCTGATTTCTGTATTGAATTAGTAGTAACATTGAAGTATAGATTTTTTGCTCAGCAGTTTTGCACTTACCAGGATAATGCCTATAAGCAAGTCTGAGACAACTGAAAATTTTGACTCTGCTTTCTATCACAGTATTCTTGCTTGAGCTCACTTTTATGTCTATGTGAGGAGCGGTAAAGTTGCGTTCAACATCTGGCTGCTTTGCAGAAGGCCACTGAACAGTTAAAATGATGCTGGCCAGATGCACCATCTCCCATACGAGCTGTGCTGCTTGTGTAGAAGGGTGTGAAGTGTGTACATCTGGGAAGCAATATAACCAGCTGAGGATTCAACTCTTGTTTCAACGAGTCAGTGGATGGGATGGGGTGAGCTTAGAGGAGCAGATCTCACCCTCTCCAAGTTCCTGTGGAAGGAATTAATGGCAAAGTTGCTGAGCAGGGAGCTTTAATTTTGATTCTGTGCTGTACCACAAACTTCCTGTTCTCTAGTCTTTCTGTGCTGAGTCCTAGCACCAGTTGGAAAGCAAAATAAATACAGGAGATGAGGAATGCAATTATACCCTCCTTTATCTCGGATTACTAACCTCCTTCCTAGCCCTAATTCTTTACAGGTTACCTGTTTCATCCTATGTGTTACTACACTTGAAGGAACTAAAATTAATTCATATAAACCAAACACAAAAATACTGTTTGCCGCATGTCTGAATGTGTCTGCTTCCAGCACATAGTAGAGGAGAGCCCAGGAGCAACAGATGAAGGATGTTTCTCTGCATCCACTGTGTGACTGATTATGGACCTGTTTGCTTCCAGCCAGAAGCTGGTATGATTTCCTTTCTTATTTTAAAAGCCCAGCTCTAAGTTCGAATATAAAATAATGCTGATCTGCCCATATTCACATACTGTAACTTCACTATTGTATCAGAGAGAATTCTGAAAATGTCTGCCTAAGTTTGGGCGTTTTAACAAGTCTGTTCATTCCAAGTATGTCATATTGCCTTAACAAATAAGTATTTTGCATATTTCAGCCTTGACCAGCATAGATTCACACCCTCTGCTTCTCAGTTGATGCTGTAAATATTTATTCAGTTGTGTTTCTTGCCTGCTGGATCTGAAAAATAGTTTTGTTTTCTCAGAGAAAGTTTATCTCCGGAACAGCTGAGAGCAAACTGAGAGTTTAATGTTTTGTGGACCTAGATATCGTACTATAAATGATCTAAGTTCCTGGTGCATTTTTTGTAACATAACGTATACATTTTTCAATGTGTATATGCAAGTCTTGCCTCTTACAGTAAAACCTTGGCCTTTCAAAGCCCACATAAAAGTTCCATTTGTAACTACAAAATTGTATTTACTATAATTCAAGATAATCACCAAGACGTCCTAGTTTAGAATACAGGGTAAAGGATGGTGTGTTGTTCCCACTTTTTAATTATTTTTCTAGTGTTAGCAACAAAAGTAAGAAGTCAGGCTCCCAAATAGTAATACATATTTCTTAAGTATGTCTTCTTTCATGTTCTGGTTTTTTTAAGTCTGGTGGCACATTCCTATCACGTTTTTGAAAATATACATTCTCATGAATTTGCATAGCTCATCATCTGGGGAGATACCAAATACTGTAGATTTTACTGTGTATATCGGAAGCTGCTTTGCTCACAGGCGATTTCCTTGCTTTGGTGGTAGTTAGTCTTGTTTTGAATGCTGAAATGATGATACCATTTTTTATGGCTGCTCAGGTGGAGGCTTTCTTCTTGCTTTGGCGAAGCTGAAACTGATGCTGAAAAGGCAGACGTGGTCGCTGGAAGAGTTGTGTAGAAAAGGTAAGCCTGAAAATGTGCTGTAATATTGCTTTTAAGCCCTCTGAAAAATAGAAAGAGAAGTTGGAAATTGATTATGATCTCTTAAGGAATTGATTTAAAAAGTCAGAACACTCCAACTAAAGAATATTCTGTTACAAAACAGTTTTCTAAAATGTGTTGATTTAAAAACAATGTTGTCATATTGCTCATGGGACATCAACTTCAGTAACGTGTTTGCATCATTTATCATATGATACTGTTATAATTTCCACTAGACTGGGTGAAATTGAAATGTATCTATTTTTTAAATTTGATATCTTCGTCAAATATTTGCTTGGCACCTTTTATACCATTCTGTTTACAATCAAGTTGACTGTATGTAATTACTTAATGCTGTTTCTAGGAGCACTCCACGGCAGAGGGTAGAGAAATACTTAAAGAAGATACAGTTGTAGAATCACAAGCATCAGTAGATCCTTCTAATGATAAGTAATTCTAGCATAATTCAGTTGACAGTTTCCCTCTAAAGTCTAATTTATCAATAATCTTAAAGTTACAACAGATACCTTTCAATGAAAGGATTTTTTAAAATGTTATCTTTTTTTTTTATTTTTTAATTTTAATCCTATTTGGCAGCCTTAGAATGATCTTTAAATCCAGGCATTTTAAGTGAAACATATTCAAGTTCTTCTGCCTTCTCACCCACCTACTTGTATTTGTGAATTTTGACTTTCACATTGGTGGTACCTTCAGCTAGAATGGTGTCTAGAAAGAGGTAGACTTTTTTTTTCCCAATTAAAATATAACTAATTGTATTAAGGCTGGTGAATCACTCAGGGACATAATAGATTAGGGTCTGCAGGGAGCACTGATGGGCACCTGGACTACAACAAATAGATTACACTGAGAAGTATAACTGTGAATGGCAGAAATAGCGAATACTTAGAATTTCTATAATGCCTTTCATTCCCGGACTCCTAATTTCTGCATCAGCATTAATTACCGGTAGTTAACCACCACAAAAGCTTTTTGAAATAAGTTATTTTTATCCTCATTTTATAGATTGTTTAATAACTGGAGTTCCTCCAGATTCATACTTGTGTAACTGAGATAAGAATTTCTCCCATGATCTACTGTTGGCCTTGGACCAACATCTAACTCTTAGCTTTAGCAAGCTATGGATAATTGACTGTTTCAGAAACAAAAATGTGAAAGAAAGGTCTACTCTGTCATAAAATATCCTTTGGAGTCATTCTGGGAGTCATTTGTTAGTTTCCTTTCAAAAGAAAAGATGGGAATGGGAGAGTAAGTGCATCCAGAAGGGAATGAGTCTGCCAGAACTGTTTTCTCTCAGCTTTGCTGTTGACAGTATTTGCCTTTAAGCACTCGAACTCCGAGTGTTTCAGGCTACAATCCAGAACAGCTCTCCCAGTAAAATTACAGGTATGAAATGGGGATAGAGACAGGGCCAACAGGAAAAAAAATCTTCAAAAGCTGCAATGTTTGGTGCCTCTAGGGAGAAAGACAGCAGAAGAAGAAAAGCGGGAGGGGAGGTAGCATTAACCCTGGTTAAGGGGTTTGGATTCCTACTTTGGTATTTTATCTTAGCCCAGTAACCCCCCTGACACTGCAGCTAACCCTGTTATTCTTCAGAGGCAGGCAGAACGCTCTCTGGACCTGCGCAAACCTTCCACGTGAGCGTATCTGTCCCATCAGTGCCCTTCTGGCACAGAACTGGTCAATGGAGCTGTGGGCACAGGAGAAACTGCTACAGCTTGCACAGAGCATGCTGCGCAAGGCACATTTTTTTCCCATGCTTAGATACTCCTGTTTTGCTAGGTATTTGAAGTCCCTGTCAGGCAGGAACACACAATGCATTTGCTTTCTCTTAGGGCCTTGTTCCAAATCTTTTCAGCAGTGTTATAGTTTATCTGCTGATATGAAAGTATACATAGGTAAAGTCTGCATAGCAGCACTTCTATAGGACTCAGAAGATTTCTCTCTTTTTTTTGACTTTTCCCTTTGTTTCTAGCACGCTGTAACTGTTGGTGTTGCCCAACAGTAAAATTTATGCAAGCTGTAGCGCCACCTCCTGTCCAAAGTTGGGCTTTGGTGTGAATCAAAAGAGCAAACCAAAAAGTTCTCTTAAAAGTGACCTTTTTTTTTTTTTCTGTATGAAACAGAATGCAGAAAATGTGAACTTTTATTCCTTTCGGTTGACTTTTCCTTCCTGTGTTTTACAATAGGAATTTCGGAAATACCAAGTCTGCTTTTACTGGAACATGTTCTCATGGTTGTGGGGGTTTTTGTAGTAGTGTAAATTGCATTAAGAAAGTTAGTAGCTGTTGTTGTTTTAAGAAAAAACAGTACAAAAAGTTCCTTTTAAATTACTTTTATTAATAAGCTCCGAGTTCACAGATGATGTGCCCAAGGCCCGTAGAGATTTTTGCAGAGAACATTACTGGCGAAGCTCTGGCTGGCACGGCTTTGAAGCTTTTTGGGGGCACTATCTGGCTTTTTGTTCTGGTTTTGTACGCTACCCAGCCTTGGTAAGAGTAATCTAAACTTCGTAACTTTGCCAAGGCCTTGCAAGATTACTTATGTACACGTGCAAAATAAACTGTTCAGACAGCTGTAGCAATGAACAACAAACGTTGCTCTAAGGCAAGACTAGTTTTTGTTTTAGGCAGTGTCTCCTAACTCTCACTCCCTCTGGAACAGATAATGGATTTAGGCCAGACATAATGCAAATAAGGTACGAGCACTCTGAGACCAATGGAGAGTGATTGCTGAACAGGCAGGTGAACCTGTAGACAGGAATGCATCTTAAGATTTGGGTGAAGTGTAGGAAAGCACATAATCATATATATGGCATAGCAGTTATACCATATGTGATATAGCCCTAATTGGTACAGCCTTATGGGATGCAAACTTGCATTTGATGTTTCTTTTTGGGAGCATATACAACTGGAATGAGATACTGAAAGCTGAAGATCTGTTTGCTTTAACTTACTGTTGTTTCTGCAGGCACATGCACCTAAAACCATTCCGTGTATAGCAACAACAGATTTACAGATGTCACCCCATATATTTTTGTGTTTGTTTTTTTATTTAAAAAAAAAAAAAAAAAAAAGCCCAACAGCCTGGGCAAGACTGTAGTGAGATCTTGAGGGTCAAGGATGTAAGAAAAAAATTTTAAAAATCCTGAGTGTAGGGAAAAAAGAATAAACTTTTTGTATAATTAAGTCCTTATTTCACGTACATAAGTGATCCCTTTCCTTTGCGAAGCAGCCGGGAGGCTGCAGGGCAGGCTTCATCCTTGGGCTCCCTCTGCGGGCTTGGCTTTGCAAACCGCTGCTCAGGGCAGAGCTAAAACATGACTGACATTATCTGGACCCAGCTTCTGGCTCTGCCGGAATAAACGGTTCAATATGATCACAGAATCCATTAGGAGGCCATCCTAATGTGTAAAGGGACTTAGTAGAAAAAGGCACTGTGCCTGTTCTTGTACTGCTTTTGCAACAAATAATAAGGAATACCTGATCCATTTACAGAATATTTGTCTAGTACTGATAGTGTCAGTATTTTGATGCATCAAAAATACATAATGACCTCTCCTAAATACACTTAATACAATGAGATTTGGCTCCAAATATATTTAATTCCAAGTGATAAAGTTATATCAAACAGCTTTGGCCTGTGTGTGAATCCTCAATACAAAGGGTTAGAAGTTAAATCAGGTCTTATGTAGATAACAAGCGTCACATGGGCAACATTGCAGCAGCTATGTAAACTATTCAATTGGCAGCAAAAAAAAAGAAAAAAAGAAATCAAAAAATCCACAACCTCAAAAAGCAAAAAAGGGTTCATCTTAAGTTAAATCCTTTCACAGCTCTAGGTTAGAGCCTAGCTAAGAAGGGCCAAAATAAGTAGGCAGGCTTCATGTAGTAATCACGAGAACTATGGCTGCTGCAGTGAGAATGCTGCACACTGTTCCTGTTGTTAGCTCCTCACTTAAAATATATGTGAAAATGTTCTAGGAAATGCAAGAAATACAAGAAGGATGAAATTAAGTCTTTCAAGTTAGGAAGAATCTGTGTCATTCCCACAGATATCATTGCCTTGCTTTACTCAGAAAGGTAGTGTCTGAATGGTAGAAAGCCCTATGTTTTCCCTAGGAGCTCAGTAAACGGTTTCTGTCCCTTTCCCAGCCTGGGGCTCAAATGGTCCAGCCTGTGACTGGAAGTGCTAACCTGAAGGACACCTGCCTACCATTAGCCAGCTTATTATACAACTTGGGCTGTAGGTACGGAGAAGTACGCTGGTTTTTAGGACTTTAGTCGATACCTTTTTTTACCCCTACCGACGTAATTTTTCGTCAAAAAGAATGAAGGAGATCTCTGGTAATCTATTTGTTTATTTGGCAACCAGGGGTGGAAGGATGGGAGAGAGTTAAAAAAAGGAGATTTTCTTTAGATTCCTGAGACCTATGAGTCAGTATGTCCGCGAGCAAAGGTTACATAAACTAATAGATTAGAACAAGATTTAGTTGCATAAACACTGTTACTGCATTGCAATCTGTCACAGAGTCAGCCCTGCAGATTATTGCAGGCAGAGCTCGCCTGGGGTTTACAGTCCCGCTGGCTGGGCTGCCTCTGCCACTGGAGGCACTTGCAACAGCGCTGTTCCCTTGCTGTGGGGCTGCTCTGAAGTCTCCGTGTACTACGTTATAGGTCTTATTTGTGCAAGCCTTATTTAATACACAGTGCTGTTGCTCTCAGCTTGTGTCCCATTTGGAATGTCATCCTGGTATATTGGTTGCATAATAATTTTGTCTCTGTTTCTTTCAACCAAGGGTCATGCCTCTTATCAGGGTGGTCCGGTATAGGCAGCCACAGGGACTAGATCCGAATCCTCTTCAAATTCCCTCAAATTTCCTGAAGCCTCTGTCCTCCGTCTCTCTTCCTTCCATTATACTCCCTCCCCAGCATATCCTGGCTGAGCCTCTCAGCTCACCTGAGAGGAGTCAGGGAGACCCGTGTAGGAAGGCTCCTGCTGCATGGGACAGAAATGGGGATGGGTAGGTGTGCTGCCCAAGCGTATTGTCCAGAGAAAGGGAGGCTGCATTAGGAGTGTTGAGTGGGCTGGAGTCAATCCGCAGGCCGTGGGGCCAACAGAAAACTACATTATGATGAACGTGGTCTAAATTGTGTGGGAATATTCCAGGTCATATGGGAAAACAAAGCCTTTCTTGGAGCTGCAGAGCTATGTTTTTTCAAAGTGCATCAGGGCCAGAAATTATGCTCCCAGGCTACAGTACTTTCTTCTTGTACAGTGTTTTCCTTGGTGCTTTCCCCAGCTTCTTGCTGATACTGTTTCCTCATTTTACATCTGGGAATCGAGGCATCAAAGTTCAAGTCTTTATTTAGATGCTTGACTCCCATTGAATAGAGCTAACTATCTCTACAGCCTGCTTTGTTCACAGCACTTAGCCCCGGGCACCACCCGAGATCTCGAAAAGACTCCAATACTTTTGTTTCTATTTGTCATCCAAAGACCAAATAATTTTTTGGAATCACACCATTTGCAAAAGTAAACTAAAGAGGTTTTTGAAAAGAGTTCCGATCCAAATTTGCAAGAGTGTCTTGGTGGACAAGTCATGTCAGGCAGAATTATTGGTGACTTCTCAAAGTGTAATGTTTTGTACTGTTTTTTTATTTGGGAGTGGGCCTGGCGAGCCCTGCCGGCTTATGTGGTGCTGGCTTGCCTCCTTTCCACTTGAGAGTAATGGAACAGATGGAAGACTAGCAATGAAATGCAGAGCGAAGCTAAACATGTGATTAAATTCTCAAAAAGGCCAAAGCCCTTATTGCATGAAAGGCAGCTTAAACCTACCCCAAAACTGGCTTGAAGGGTTATTTTTTGTGCGATTATTTATTGCTTTTTGCTACTGGATATTAAGCAACTGTAGAGAACAGAGGAGACATTCTGGTGGTTGTGCATGGGAGGAAATGAGATCTGGGAAAAGGAGAAGTGAGAGGAAAGCGTCCATGTGATAGTCCCTCGATTTAAGATGAGATTTAAGGTTTCACATCATGAAATCTTTGGTTTATAACAAAGCATGCTTAAAAGAGGGATCTTGTTTGTATTTTCCATAATCAGCTGTTGTTCTATTCATTTGATAACCAAACAAAAAAATAGTGCTGTGTAGATATTTGCTAAATCTTTGAAATATATGAGATTGCTTATATCACCAGGCTGCCTTGCAAACTGCCAAGGCAAAATAAAAGCAAAAGAACTGGTCTGCTTTGTTGAGAAAGCTGCTCTTCAATCCAAGACGAAAAAGAAAGGAGATGACACGGCTCAAAACCACCAGTTTTCACAGTACTAAAAAGCCTGACAGCTTTCAAAAAGATTAATCCCACAAAGAAGAGTACTATATCTATGTTGCTCCTTGAAAAAAGTCATGCCAGTAGTGTTACAGCATTATTCCCAAGAAAGATGAATGTAGATGACCTGTCAGAAACCAACAGATGAGAGAAGCCCACACAACTCATCTTCCTTTCCACAGAAAAGTAAAATTGCAGAATAGAGGCTTATTCATAGACCATGCTTGCTACAATTGGGCTGTCTAACCAGCAGTTATCTTCTCCCAGGCAGACGAAGCAGAAGTCATCATGCTGCTCCCTAGATATAAACACTCTAAATGTGTCTGACAGCTATTCTTTTCTAAAAATAGATATACAGCCCCCCTAACCTGACACATCCTTAATTAGATGTACAAAAATGGCTTTTCTCTATTGATCTATCTATCTTTGATGTAGAATAGTGAAGTCTGTAGCGAGTAAGGCTGTTACCGCTCTTTAACAGAGGCTTTTTATTAGGCTATCATATGCATTGGAGTGCAACTCAGGCAATAAGGATCTCGAGGGGAAGGGTTCAGTCTCAGTTTTTAAAACGCAGAACGCTCATTGGATTAAATGAATAATCCACCCTTAGAACAGAGACTGGATCCCCGTCTCCTGTTACCATATTGACAACTCACTAGGAAAGATTGCCATGTTCCTTCTCACTTTTTGCCTAATGCTCGGTGGATCTTCAAGTTGTTAATGCCAAGTGTTGCCTTATGCAGGCTGAAAGTATTCACGCACGCTAGCCCAAGCAGATTGTTCTACAGCAGTCAAGGCCAGTCCAGGTTGGTGTGGTTTTACACACACACACACACAACACACACACAGCCCTGAAGGTATTCACACTCTGCCTTAGTGCTAGTGCTCATCTAACCCTGCAGCGTCAGGTTTTCCCTGTGAGTCTGATGAGTGCCGGGAGTGGCAGGAGAAGGGGAAGGAATGCAGAAATAACACAGACTGGTTTACAGTTTGGGGAAATGACAGTAGAGGTAAGTCGTGATTCTGACAGTTATTTGGACATAGATACCTAAACGCTACTTTCTGGGTCTAGTTGTCAGTCAGTCAGTACTTGGAAGCCTGAGAATTTGAGAAGAGCTCATTTTCTTAAATAACTCCTGTACACGAGAAGATGGTCTAGGGTTGCAGGTATTTTTAAGAAGTTAAGCATTTATATATAAATGGCATTGCTTTCTTAATTAGAACGTTAACATGTGATCAGATGGATTCTATCTGTAAATTATCTTTGCATTACAGCTGTTGCATGTTTATCTAAAATTTTAATTTGGAATTTTTGTGATATTGCTTATCTGACAGAATTGTTTTCTTTGTAAAATTCTATGTTAGAAATGAGTGTGCTTCTTACGTCAAATGGAAGGTGATGGTCAGTTTTATGTTTTCAAACAGTCTCAGATGCATTTCCCTTGCCTCAAGTGTCGCGAAAACACTGGCTATGCTAGCTCCTGTACTGGACTGACTGGAATTATTTTGGGTATCTGAGCATAAGCAAGAACTGAAAACCTGGCGCTGCATACAGAATGCCAATTTCAATAAGGGGCTAGCAGTGTCTAGGCTGGAGAGCTTCTGGCTGGTTACAGGCACAGAAAAAGTTAAGTTTGGCTATGGTGAATTAGTTATTATCTTGAAGGCTCTCCCAGGCAGTGCTAAAGTGCTGTTACTCTTCAGAAACACTCAAAAATACTAAACAATGGAGATATCCAAGGCCTGATCCAAATTGACTGTGGCAGATGACATTCAGGCAAATGAGCAGCATTACCCACAAGACAGCATATTGTTCCTGCAGGGCTACATTATTGTTGTAGACTAGAACATATTCCAGAAATGCATTAAGCTAAAATTGGCCTGGTTGCAGGTGCAGTTTCACTGGCTTAAGTGGCTTTGAATCAACAGACAGCAAATATCAGCCTTCCAGGGTTTGCATCCAGAGCCCCCAGACAGAGATACGAACAAATCGCAAGGAGCGTTTTTGTGAGTCAGCTCAGAAAGGCACTTCCAGCAGGGCACTCTCTCACCAGGGATGCTTGAACCTGCCTCCTCAAAGAGCAGCTCTGCCAGCAGCAATGCTCGGGGGCTTCAAAGCTGATGGAGGAGTTCAGCAGCCCTAGTCTGAGCACGTCCAAATCGCCCCACCTGGCATGAGAAAGTTACTACAAATGACAGCAGTCCAGGCAGCGCAAGAAAAGGCTGTAGGGTTATAAATGGGACGGGGAGAGCAGAGGGCTTCAGTACAAGTTCTTAGGTCTCATATAGAGGAATCAAGATCAGGATGGCTTTCCCACCCCACACCCTCTTCTGAAGAGGGGTAGCTGCCCAAAGTGGGGTTAATGAATTTTATGTTAGATAAAGGGCTTCTGGGCTAGGACTAGGCTGCTTCTCTCTTGAATGTGGAAGCCCTGATTGCCTGGATGGAGACTGAGGTGACAAAAACTGGCCTGCAGGTCTGACAGCTCTGCCTGGTGGTGCCCTTCTTCACCAGGCAAGCAGAGCTAACTGCCTTTCCTCACATGAGGTGACTCAAAGTCATGGGGCTGGTGGCTTGTCTTCTTATGATCTTCAAGCACTCAAATCAGTAAATAGTAATTTTGAAAGCTCTTTTCCACAGCTGGGCGTAGGAATTTAATTTCATGAAATTAAACACATTCTCACATGTTCAAACCCTGGGTGGAGTTCTGGGGGAAACATGAATGCTAGTCAGGCTGAGCAACAGTGGCAGAACTGTTCTGCAAAACTCCTGTTGAAAAACAATGTTTCCCTTCTTCCCAAAAGAAATTCATCAACATTGTCTGAATTTAGCCTAATGTATCTGTAGGCTATTGACTTCTCAGTTTCCTTTAACTGTCAACTTTGTTAAAGAAAGATACAGAATAAATTCTCCAAATTTGAATTTGAGACATCTTTACACCTTTTCTCATTAAATGTAAAACGAAAAAGCTGTATGCCAATAGCATCATTATAGATGCCCAGATGTGTAACCTGTTGAGGTTGGTCACCAGTATCTTTCAGTAAGCACATTTTGATGCTTTTAATGAAAATAGTCAACCTTGCTGGACATACCAAATCCAAGGCGAGAGCTATGCAACTTCCTCCTGTAGAGGGTTTAAAGAAAAAGAGAACTGTAATATTATCCTCACATTGTATCCTTTATATGCTCTTGGGACATCATTTGGGCAACTTGGGACAAGTTTGGAAGATGCATTTCACTGGAAGGGGTCATACACTATGTTGTTCCACAGCTGGCTACTGGCACCCATGGAACAATGTTGGAATAGTTACGAGTGCCAGGGGTGTCTCCCACCATGTCAGCCAGAAGTCTTTTGCTGGAATAAGAAAGGAAGCAAAATGCTGTAGAGTTGTCCTCTCCCTGCAGCATCAAAGCAGTCCTGTACCACAGGGGGGACAGTCACCTGGGCATGATCCTGGGCCACCAGGAACAGCAATAAGAGTACTCTGGAAGGGATGGGTTTGAGGAACTTCTGTTTCTGGCCTTGCAGGAACAATGCACAAGGTCAGCACAAACGGCTGACTTCAAGTGCCTACTCTGCTTCATTGCTATAATAAACATGGCAAGTGAAATAAAGCAGCCAGAAAGCTGCTGCTGACCCGTGCATGGCCGTTAACCCCTGAAATGCTTCCTGACCTGTAGCCCAAGGGAGTAATTGCTCAGTGAGTGTGTGCGTAGGGGTGTCTTAGGAACAAAGCCTGGAAGCACATAGAAAATGACTGGTTTTGCAGCCCATTTTGAAGACTCCGGGAGCAATCTTGTGTTCCTAAAAGCATCAGGAGGGGGGTCTTGGTCCCCCTCTCCCAGCTGAGCTAGGCAGGATGGGAGGGTACTGGGTGAAGACTTAGGAGCAAAGTGAGAACGTGCTGTGTTTTACAGGAAAGTTCTTAAATCATTCCTGAACACGAAGAGAACTTGAAAGGGTTATTTTCTGATGTTTTGACATCCTTCTCTTTGCCCCATCAGAGATCCAACCAGTCTGCCTTGTGTTGAAGCTTTAAATGGATGGGTATAGGCTAGAAGGAAATAAAAGCAGCTCGCAATGTGGAGACAAGGAGTGGTGCCTGGGAAAGGACTGAGTGTAGCAGCTGATAAAGGTGAGTGAAAGATGAGATTCTTTACAGAAACGGGACACCGTGGATGGGGGCAAGACTCCCTTGGCCACATCTGTCCTCAGCGTTCCCCAATGCACCATGGATCACACCTGACAGCTTGGAGGGACCTGGATGCCTGGGTCCTCGAGGCAGGGTTTCCCTGCTGGGGGAGGATGGGACAGGGGATGCTCAACAGCAGCACCCTTGGGACCCTGCCAGTGCCCTCGGGTGAGCCCCTGTGTCAGGCTGGGTGCGAGGACATGATGCTGCCTTCACACCAGCAGGCAGTGAGGGCCAGACTGGCTGCAGCCTCCTGCAAGTTGGGGATCCCCCATGGGGCGCAGCAGCACGGTGGTGGCAGGTGGGCAGCTATGAGCCCACAAGTGGCCGCGCCGGATGCGGGAGGGAGGGCATGGCTGGGAGAGTAGCTGCCAGGGGCTTGTGGGAGGGCAACCAAGGCCACAGTTGTGCAAGCACCCTGATGTGTGTGCTGATATGTACTTTTTTTAAAGTCACTTTGGTTCAACTAAGATTTGTTTTAGTAAGAGGAAACAGGTTCTGGAAAATGACTCGCAGTAGAAAATTTGTTCTAAATTGTGTCCTGCCCATCACAAACTATGTAACTGTCTGTAGCATGCTGCTTTTTCCATTTCTCCCTACTCAGCTCAAACAATCTCACTCTTTTCAATCCATTGGGACATCCTTGTTCCCAGTCCATGCCTAAACAACTGATGCATTCTGGGTTTTGAGTTTTCTTTTCCGATCGCTCCAGATTACCAGAAGCAATGGGTGTTTCCTACTGGTGATCTGACGTTTACATGAGGGTAGAAACTGAACGCATCCAGGGTGGCTTGGCCCAGGCGCCCGTTTCTTTCTATACCTTTTGTAATTTTCTTTTTTCTCTCATTATTTCTATTCCTCCCCCTCTGCTCCTCCTCTTCCTGCCCCTCCTTGCCTCCCCTCCCTGTGCTTCCCTGGCGGCATTGCCGGCTCTGCACAGGCCCAGTTTCTCTAATCAGATGAAGCCGCAGGATTATCTCTCTCCCTCCCTCCCAGGCTCCATTTTATTTCCTCCCCAGCCAAGGGGGGAGGCAGGAAGGGGCGTCACATCTAGGCAGAGGAAACCCCATCTCCCAGTCCCCTGCCTTTGATGCTCTCTAACAATCCCCCCTCCTTCCCCTTATCATATGCTTACCTTAGTGTCAACAGCATCAGGCGGATCAAGGAGCCCAGTTTCTAAAGGAAACCTGAACTCTTTTGGCTTTTGTTCTCCTCATATTTCTGAACATCTACTTTAAATACCTTCCAAGTAACTTGGACAGGGAAGCTGGATGTGCAATCTCTGAGTAGGGGGAAAGGTAAGGACCACGGGAGTCATGCATTGCCCATTCTCGCGCCTCCTGTAAGGACACTGAGTCCTCTCTGTTTTGCCAGCAGGTCTTTGACAGCAACACAGCAGATGAGGGGAAGGGAGAGGAGCTGCACAGAGACAGACCCAGGCTTCTGTAAGTGCTGTGTTGGCAGCAGGGGGTTGATAGCTGGACTGAAAAGCCCAGGAAATTGGAGTTTTCTCTTTTACTAAAATGATGGGAACTATGGCTCTGAGCTTTAATTGAATTTAATGTAGCTCTGCAGAAGGAGGGTTTTCTTGTGCTGGTGTCTTTTGCTTACATTCGTGTGTATTTGTCTTTCAGTGAGTGTTTCTAGAATATACTTGTCACTGTTTCTTTGGGGGAGAAAAACCCCCATAATCCCATTCATCTTATTCCTTTGCACATCTGCAAGTTTATGAAGATGCTTTTTGATTATCTTTTGTGTGTGTGTTGGGGTTTTGATACTAAAAAAAGGAAAAGAGTAAATTGTATTGCTTTAAATTGTTACCTGTTAGTACTAGTCTGCCAGAGAATGGTTTCCCTTGTTTTTTCCACCATGTGTACCACACGTTTTTTAAATTCCTAAGAAGTTAATATCCAATACGAGAGAAAAACTGAGGAATATTTCAGTGCCTTCTGCATATCAGCTTTGTTTTACGCTCTTCTTTCCTAGATAAATGATCAGTAAGTATTTAGAATGACTGATAAAATTTTCTTTTAAACCAAACATGTCTTTTCCAAAGTCAAAGGTTTTATTTGGTTTGACTTCTTATTATCACTAGAGTAAATGTTTTAAATTAGAAACCATAGTAGAAGAGTGTTTTGTGTATATGTTGTAGTTTATAACCTCCCATGATTAAAAGTAAGAATTTGTGCTGATGCACTTCTGGATTTTAGGGGAACAGGTTAAAAGGGAGGGGGAGAGCAAGCAGTTATTTCTGTTTAGAGGACTCCAAGCATGAAAAGTGACTGGAAAGATAACCATTGGATAAATGTATTTTTTAAGATGTTGAGCTTGCACATAAATAAGACGGACCACGTAAGGATCAAAATCTACCTCTTTTCCAGTGACTCACGCTTCAAAGTAATCATCTGATACAAAAATATCAATGATTTCCTTGCACCAAGATGTTGATTAAAGCTTGCAAATAGTTGTTTGCATGTTTAAGGTTAAGCATATGTCTGAATGTTTGCAGGACCTAGACTGCAGTAAGATCCGAGTTCAGAGACCTCTGCATGGAGTGTTTGTGTGAAAGAATTAGGTTTGCGGATGGTTTCATTTATGAGGGTGGATTAGATGAGGGCTTCATGTTTTCATGTCGTGGCTCAGTTGCTCTGTAAAACACTCTTGTCTGATGGTTGGGTTTTGTTGTTTTTTATCATCCAGACATTTTATCTTAGCTGTACTCTAGAGAGAGTTGCAGCTATAGTTTACTTTATCTGATGATTATCTAGGGCTGCATAAACAACAAAAGCAGTAAACTGCATATAGCCTTTAGACATCTGAGCTGGTTTATAATACTAAATGTGGTAATTCCTTATTAGATAACCATACCAAACCCACATTTTTCCTTCCATAGTAAACTATACATATTCAAAATAAACTTGAAAAATAAGAGTGTATGAGGGAGGGTGGAACAGACAAAAATTGTTATTGATGATCATTATACTTCAGAATTTTAATTTTCTTTCTATTAAGGGCAATGACAAAGGGTAAATTGGAGGTAGCTTCAAAACACTCCAGATGAGCAGAGGTATTTGCTGTACCAGTGAGATGTTATACCTGTCTCTCTTCTGGAGATTAAAGAGGCCGAATTCTCCATTCTCCCTATAGTTAATGTTTTAAAATGAGGATGGAGTGTAATTGACTGGTCCCTTGTATTTGGATGTTGCAAGCGGTTATACAATTTGCAAGAGAATGCAACCTAGGAAAGACGCTTTCAAAGGCTCAGGAACCTGACAGAGTGCTATTAATGGTTTTATTCATTTTCTGTGTTCTAGAAGTATTTTTCTCAGTGAATCAGAAAAAAAAAATATCCTATTTTTATTGTCATATGCCATAGTTCTATTGTTGCAAGTGATCCTTAAGTCACTTGTACTTCCTAAAAGGGACAAAAGTGTATATCTTTGGCAGATGCATGCGATATTTTATTGCTTGTAGGCCCAAACCATTCTGTCCCAAGAACAACAGTGTAGCATGAATCATAGGCTGCAAATGATCTTACATTTTACTTTCCTTGTCAGCCTTGCACTATTTTCTTTTTTTTCTTTCTTGTGACTGTGAGCAGCACCATAGGGTTTGTGGGCACTGGCCTTTTGGTAAATTCTTGCAGTTTCATTGAACAGTAATAAGAGTTTTTTAACTGGTGTAAACTGTAAAGCTCTATGTATATACAGTATCATATGTGAAAACACTTCTCTTTGAGCTATTAAAGTTCTGGAAGATCTGAATCATCCAAACTCTTTATTAAGAGTCTTTTTTTGTCTTGGGGGTGGGGGTTGTTTCAGTGGGGAGAGAGAGAGAGAATTTTCTGTAAAAGCAAAAAGAGGGGGAGAATGAAAATAAATGTTGGAGTACAGTGGTCAGGAGTATCTGCATGAGGGATACAATGAGAAGGCAGTGAACTCAGAGATGCTAAATGAGCCATTCTCTGGTTAAGATCATTTGATGCAATATTTCTTATGGATGCATTATAACTACTGAATTAATCTAAAGCTATGCAGCTGATGGCTCGTATGTGTGTTAAGAACTCCTTTAGGAGTATACTCTGATTCCTTATTGGATAGTGGGGAAGAAGGTGGTATCTTTCCTTTACCAAAGCTGTTGAAGTTCTGCAGAATAAATTTCCACTCAGAGACATTATCTTTAGTGACAGGAACCACAAAAAATCACTTTGGGGCTGCTTAGGTATACATACACTCAGAGCCTGGGAATAGGTGCAGGCTAACTAAATGAAGTTGACATCAGCCAGGTCTTTGCTAGCGTAGTGTTGAGTGTGAGCATTAAGCACGAGTTATATCCAAGCGTCATTCTGCACCAAAAAAGCAGCCTAAGAAAGATCACCTTTAAACTGGCCTGTCCCTTTGTGCATCTTTAACGTAGTATGTCTTCCAACATTATGGCTTAACTCTTACACAGTATGGATTTAATACAAAACAGAGAAAGGAGCAAGAGTATTTCTCCATCTGCAGAATATTTGCTAATTAAGCTTTAGCAAAGGCACACCTGAGTGTGCAAATGAAGGTTAATGGGATTGAGCAGTTGTAAGACCTTCATTTGACTTGGAGAGCTTTACTGTAGTCAACAGTGTGTAAGACTGACAGAACCCAGTTCATCTGAGCTCAATTGAAAGATCCGACTTCCTTTTCAGCTTAAACTAAGCAAACCTGACATGGAAATTGGAGAGATGATGAATCCACAAAGCCACCCTAACTCTTCTAAACTGGATTATTTATTTTTTTTTAGACTTGAAATTATTTTATTGCTTTCTGCAAAGAATCTGCTGGGAAAGTTCAGTGTTTATGACTGAACAGGGTGGATAGGTAAGTCTTGAAATGTTATCAAGGAAAAAGATACATCTTGTTTTAGCATCTTTATTTGGTTCTGTGTTGCCTGTAAACTGTGGAAGGAGTGGAGTCCTTTTGTTGATTTAGTAAAAAGAAAGGTGCTAACAGTTTGGAAGGAAACTTCTGGAGTTCATTGCCTCCTCCATATGTATCACCTTGCCTGTAGAATACAGGGATCACTTTTGTGGTTCCTTTCAAAAGTTATTCCTGTTTTACCTTGTTTCAGTAAAATGTACAGGTTCCACTAATTAATTAAACAAAGGGTTTAATATTGCAAAATGGTTGCACATTCCAGCTTCTTTTGAGGCTCAGGATGAGAAGCTATATAAAAACTTCTCATTGCAATGACAGATAAAACCAAAAAATTATGAAAACAATAAAAAAAAAAATCATTGAATCATTCTGTTTGGAGGGGACCTTGGGAACTCACCTATTCCAACCTCCTGCTCAAAGCAGCAACAGCTATGAAGTCAGATCAGATTTCTTAGGGTGTTGTCCACTTGGGTTTGGATATGTTCAAACCAATGTTTGAAAAACAAAGAATTCCTGTAAGAGAGACTTCATTCTTTATAATCAGTATCTTGCTGCTAGCAGTTAACAGCAGATGCTTAGAGTTATCCTCTAGCTGTCCATGTCGTACAGGTGGGACCTTCGTCTACCCTGGTGACATCAGGAACCTGCATTGTCTTGTAGCTCCTGAGTTGTTCCAAATTTATAACTCAGTATTTTGTGTTTCTGACATCATTAAATGTTAATAAGGAAGTAGAGACTTCTGCAACTCATTTTGTGGTTAAGATTAACCAAGAAGAAGGGAAACTTGCTTGTTTACATAAAGCAGGATGTAAACATAAGTTCTTGAGGAAGTTCTTCACATACTCAGGTTTGACAAAACATTTGCAAGCTTTAGTCTGCTGCTTTACTGTGCCTTCATTTTTCTCTCCTTAAGCTTTGGATAACATCTTGTGAGCATGGGCTCTCCTCTAGCCAAGCTCTGATGTTTTTCTTCTCTCAGTCCTGAGAGACTAGAGAGATGTTCCCTTTCATCCCTTTCAGACGTTTTCTGAAAACTATAGATAATAGCTGCCCACATAGGTCTGATTAGACCACAGAGTAACTGGGAGAGTTGCTTTTTTGAGAAAGAGACACTACCCTTGGATATAATAACTGTTATTTATGACAAAATATTGAGTTTGAAAAGGAAACTTCTTCGTCCTGGTTCCTCCCATAGTCTTTGTTTATATAGTTTCAAAGCTAGCTTATACTACAGTCAGACAAGGGGAACTTTTAGCAACGCTACAAAACATGATTAGATAGTCGTCTTTTTAGTCCTTTTCAATACTCACTTGACTACATGTGTGTAGCACCACTTACAGAGTGGTGGATAGAGATTGCCAGTTCTTTTCCAGCTTAAAGAAATATAAAAGACATCTTGCAGTGTGAACCAAATACTTAAATTTTTCACAGAATCTCTCTGCCAGAGAGATTTCCATGAAAAGTTCATCATAGTAAATAAAAGCTTGTAAGTGAATGTAGGACAAAACATGGTCTGCAGTTGTGACAGCTCTGCTTATGACGGTATAACGAATCTACTTATAATAAATCATTGCTACTTAACATACCATGCATATATACTATACATCTTGTTAGCATGTATATTATATCATATGATATACAATATATAAATATGACAACTAATTTGAGAAATTCTATTTATACTAGTTTTATGTATTTGGCATCCTTAAGATTACTCATCCTCACCTGATGCTGGGAAGCTGGAGGAGGGGGTGCTTTAACCAGATGCTTCTGAGGCATGGATAGTGTCTGAACTTTACTGGTAAGATGAGCTTTCTGCAAGTGCAACAAGAATTTCACGTAGAGATGTTCTATTTATTTCTTTCAAACCAAATATTATGAAGGGACGGCCAGAATACATTCTTCTCAATGTCTTATATTTAATATCTCTCATTCTGGGATTTCAGAATGCTCTGCAATCATGAATTAAGCCTTTAAATACCTACATCAGGGGCTTCTGCATCTAATCCCTGAGTCACGGATGAATAAACTGAGTCACAAAGTGAATGACTTGCTCAAGGTCATACCGTATGTCAGACAGAATTAGAAGGCAATTGTTTCCTCTTTCTAATTACTGAGCAATTGTTTTTTATGATCTAGAAGTCAGTCTTCTGTCTGTCTACGATCTAGAAGTCAGTCTTCTACCTCCAGAATTTGCTCTCAGCAGTGGTAGGGAGATGGACTGCCTTTTTGAATCTTTCTTTTCTCCAATGTTTTGTGTACAGTTCACAAACACTGTCATTTAAATAAAGAATTAAAGGGGTTTTTGTAGCCCTTCTGTGGTGTTCAATCACAGGGAAAAATAAAGAAACAAGAAATCAGGGTAAACTACTAGGTCTTGCTAGATAAGTTGCCAGGTTTTTTAGGCAGGAAAGAGATTTCACAATTACATATAGAAGGAGAATGAACCATCTTTGATTGTTTTGGTGGGGCATCTTTCGATCTGTAAATATTGTGTTACTTTATCCAAACAGACATGTTTGGAGAGCTTCAGATTACTGTTACTTTTGTTTGTCACCGTTACTCCTGTTTGATGCCTCTATAGGAATTGCCATCACTCTATTAAGGATGATATGTGAACCTGAAAGCCGCTGTACTTGCGTCTGTATCTAGTCAGTATTTTTAAGGCAGATTTGAGCTTGCTTTGTCTGCCACCCTAACTAGTTATCAAGCTGTGATCGCTATCGGCATAACACTGAGCCCAAGTGAGCGAGTGTTTCTGGGAGGCTGGGCATGTTAGACGGAGGCTGAGCTCCGTGCTTTGGCCACCTCCTTCCAGTCAGCACAGAGCACACACACACTAACTATCCATCGACTCGCACAGATTGTGTGACAGACCTTAAGGTGTCAGATGCACATTTGCTTGCCAGGGTGGACTATCTCATCGCTCTCATATTCAAAAGTAACTACAGTGGTGAATTCTGAAGTTAGAGCTAGGATATCCATAGGGCAGAGGGGCTAAGCCAAGCTGAGTTTCTATCTTCGCTCTAACTGTTGCTATTAAGCTTTCAAGCAAACAGCAAAAATGATGCTTTGAATATTTTCTACTAAAACACATGCATTTACAAGTAGATTTTTTAGCCCCTTAGCCAGTTTGGGTGGAGTTTGTTGGACATGCAAACTGCTGGCCCCTTGTAAGAAGATTGCATTAATACATAGCTGTGCTCCCTTGCTGTGAGATTGGAAGCAGGCCATAAGCAGACTTTTGATTTTTTTGTATGATTTTTAAGTTCTTGATGCTTCACAGGCAACTTTGATTCACCCAGTTTGCAGGCTTGGGCATCTGATGAGTAGAGGCTTGCTGAGCAAGCTATGGCCATGTGTTTTTGCAGTGTTCTAGATCAATGGGTTGGCTTTGGGTGTAGTCTGTTCAGGATTGAAGAGTGGACCCAAAAAGGGGGCTCTGAGGAAGATGAGTCGTTCAATACCAGACTGACCCTGTCCCCTCCAAATTGGTATGTATGATGGAATAAGATTTGATCCTCTGCTGTGAAGAGGAAAAGGTTCACCTAGTGTCTGTCTCTCTGAAATAAACCCAAATGTAGATAGGTCACTGCACATTTCATGCATTAAAGATTAATTCCTAAAGAAATTACAAAATGTTTTTCTCAGAAGGCTTTTGTACTGCCAGTGGATACCAGTAGCCAGAAATTCTTAGCAGCATAAACCTGGCAGCTGAATTAACAGTTTCATTTTGCATAATTCTGTTCTGCTTAAACCAGAAAGGCAATTATATTAATGTACCACTTCTGTAGGTACACACTGTTCACTGTAAGCATGATTCTAGGTCAGTGTTGCCTGCTGTCGTGATATTTGATGGTTGGTTTTTTTTTTAAAGCCCCAGCAGCTGAAAACAGCTGATTACATGACCGTATCAGCATATTTCATTTGTAATGGAAAAGTTTTAAGTCTTCTGACTGAAAAGATGAGCTTTAAAGAAGTGAGCTGTCAAATACTAACAGTGAGCATCAAATATGACTGCACAATATCTCATATTTTAGCTCTGTCAGGTATATTGTAGGGCAGGTTGTACACTGACGTAGGTCTATGTGCACATGCAGACATAGTGGGGAGTAATGTTTTGCTTATAAATTTCTTCTATAAAAAGATCAAAATCCTAAGAGATCTTTGAAGTTGTTTCTGGGATAGATGATTAAATAAGGAAGGGTGATGAAGAGAACATGCAGTTGCACAGTGCATCATGTGGTGGTGTCAGGACTACATCCCAACACGTGCCTCCCTTATGATAGTGTGCATCCCCTCTCTGGTTTCCCAATAATTTATCTACAGCCCTGTGTGAATTCTCTTTCCTGGGAATTCAATTCAAGTTGTTATTAAAATAGTCTCCTTTGATTCATCCTTCTCAGGCTCTTGTCTCATGGCACTCTCATTTTAGCCTTTTTCATTTTAGAATTTACAGTTCCCAGCTCTTCTTTCCTGGCTCAGACTCTACCAGGGCTGTGGGCTGCCCCTGCTGTTTCTTAAAAGCGAGCACTCATCCTCTTGCATGACTTTTCTTATGCTGTTGGGATAATTGTGGATACAATGGCCTTGTCATTCTGCTTTGAGGTGAATGTATCAGCAAATGTTTGAATCTGTTCACTCTCTGACATGGCAACTATCTTATTATCCGCTGGTAAGGTCACTGGTAACTAGGCTACCCATGGTAACTTCAGCAATAGAGGGAAGAGATGATCTCTGCTTGGGTCCTAAGTAAGGAGATAGCTGAGGTTCATTAATACTCAGTAAAAAGGGCACTCTCTTCATTTCGTTGCCAGTCAATGCAGAGAGGTGTTGTCTGTCCAGCATGCTCAGCTTCAGATGGTGAAAAGACAAGTCAAGGCTGGAAATCTCAAGCCAAGCCTGACAGGCAAAGTCATAATTAACAGAAATGAAAGAAAAGCTGTGACTAGTCAGCTTATACATACGTAAAGCACACATGACCTATGCTTTTGCTGTGCTGAGCACTGATTGTCATAACCCTTCCGCTCTTGTGTTTTCTAGCCTGTCAAATGTACTCCTTTTCCTACAAGTGAATTATGGTGGTCACTTGCACCACTGTCACCTGTGCTTCTAGTGTTGCAGAACTGAAAAAATAATCTCATTCATTTGCATACTCCATAGGGACTTATCTGTTGTGTGCATCTGATGGTATTTGTAGATGCCCAGATCAGTCTGTCCTGTAGATCTGTCTGATACTTGGAAATATAAGATGACACGAAGTATTTAAAAGAGGGCATTAGCAGATTGAACTGAACAAGGCATAGTTAATTTATAATGCTATTCCAAAATGGAAAGCCTAAAGGAAGATGATGGATTAAAGGTTAAGTAATTAGGGTCTCAACCTGATTCTGTATTAATCTAGTTGTATTGATATAGTTGTATTTACAGAATTTAGAGGAAGTCCTTGAAGTTCCCTGATGAGTGATACCTTTTCCCTTATTTTAACTCCTCTGTTTTGTCCTTTTCCTTACACCTCACAAAATAAAATCACAATTAAAACCACAAAAAACTAATCCCAGACACTTGAATCTCTAAGCTTTTTACCATGGCTAATCTTGTTTTGCCAATGCCTTTCAAGTGGTTTGACTCCCCCCACCCAATAGTAGATGTTAGCAATTAATGGACTAGTTCTTTTAGGGGAGTAGAGTTAGGGAGAGGCCGTCAGGTCTCATAGTACTAGCATGTCAATCTTTGTGTAAGTCAAAACAGATCTTTCTTATCTTGTGCAAGTTAACAGTAATTCTCAATGTGGGCAAGCAGGGATGAATTTTTAGACATGACCATACTTGGTTTTTTTAATTTTGGTGGTATAATCCTCTTTAAAATGAGTACAGCTCTTAAAGAAATTAATGTCGTATTAGAAGATATTCCTTTTTGTCATTTTACCATGGTAAACACCTATCTTAAAAGTTCAGTTGTAGATGCCAATAAGGAAGACACATTGCTTAAAATACCAAGCCTGAAGAGAACACAGCGTGTATATGCTGCATTGCGTCTGGTACCCAAGGTAACTTGGCTGTTTAGGCAGAAATTTAGTTATTTCTGTGTATGCTGTCTTGTGTCCCAGGCAGGTGTCAGCAGTGTTTATGGCTAAGTGACAGCTGCCCCTTAGGTTGTAATTAAGTTCTGCCATTTTAACCATAAACTGCTCTTGCCTTTTCAAATTTATAACCATGGTATCTGTAATAAGATCAAACAGAGTTAAGAACCTACATATAGCAGCCTTCTATTCAAGTAAATCTCATAAGTTAATTAAAATCACACTATTCTCCTTCTATAAAATACACCTGTGTTTGTCCTGGAGTTTGGCGCTATTGCAGAAATTCTGTGTTTGTCTTATGCAGCTGATGATTGCACAGGTTACCAAGTGCTGTTGCACAGTGGGGCCAGAATGATGCAAATGAAGAAGTGAATTCTGGGCAAAGACCTTGCAACCCCCTAACACGGCGTGTCTTCTCAAAAGGTGCTAGTACTCGCCCTGGAGGGTCCTGGTCAGTACCTGAAATCAACAGTCATCATCCAAAAATTTTGGTATGGATCAAATCACCTAAGTCTTCCAGATTCCACACTTGCATATTAACGCTCTCACCTCTGAAATTGGCTCTGATTTATCACTTATTTGGTAGTCAGATGCTGGGTTTGAAAACCCAAAATGAAATGTATGAAGAAAAAATGGGTTTTTTTCCTGATTGTATGATCACCAAAGTGAAGAAGAAGGGTGAAACAGGCTGCAATCACTATTATAAGTCCTGTGGATTTTGGGGTTGACCATCACAGTTATATAAAGCAAAAATAAACTGTGGAAAACTTAGAGAAATAATTCTTTGGCATTGCATGTATTTTTCTAGTAAATAGTATTACATTTTAAATGAAATTCCTCTTTGTCTTGTCCCAAATTGTGCAACTTGTATTGTTTAATTTGTTCAGCAATTCATACTGCATCATGAAAAAGCATAGTCAGTGTGCTAAGTTGTGGTGCAGATTTTTGCTCAAGACAGTACTCAAAATGAAAAAATCCTCTCCTGGGATAAAGGATCCAGCAGCTGAGTTACTTTTGTGGCCTTTTTGTAGTTTCTTCCTTTGCCTGTTGGAGAAAATGCAAGCATGGCTGGAATTCTTTCATTATTGACACATCCTCTTATGTTCGTATCCCATGTTACTATCCTCGTTATGAAAACTATGATTTGTTTTGTGGATGTCTCGTTCATCCTATCACTCTTGTGAAGCCTGCCAATGCAGGGAAGAAAGCAACCGCTAGCAAATATATAATGCAGGAACTAAATACAATCATACTGAAATATCATGTCGTATTATATATGACATGAAAGCTTGCTCTACATATTGACATGATAGTAAGGAATTATTCCACTTTACATCCATTTGTGTTTGTTGTCAAAATTATAATTAAAAGTACATGCATGCAATATAAAAATACTGAAGAATTTTGGAATCATAGTTAATTTACCAGTGAACATCTTTCAATCAATAACATACAAGATATTTAATATTCTGAGACTAAATTTACTAGTGTATTAAATAGGTCGCAACTTTAATCATAAGTCATAGCAAAATACACATTTGTTGCTTTAAAGTAGTTCAGTGGAATTAGTGAAAGCAGCCTAGATCCCCTCATAAGCTATCTGAAGCTAAGCCAAAAATAGTGGATGTTAATTCCATTTCTATCCTAATCCTTTCTCTGCTTGTCTAACAATTTTCTATATATTCATAGCAGGGTATCTGCCTCAAAATTCATGCTTTCTTGTTTGTGTATTCAGGTGCAGATTTCCTTTGAATTTCCGAATGAAAATCTCTCAGATCAACTCAGAATCTGCAATAGGTGTTTTTGAATAAAATTGCTTTCCTATAAATTATGTATTTACTTTTTAGAAAGCAAAGTTAAGCAAAGTAGTCTTCTCCACCCAACATGTGCAAAAAAAGTTGTTTCAGGTCCCCAAGTACCCAGCAAGTCTATTGTGTTTATATCCATGTTTCACGTGGGTAATCCATTCCTGATTAGCTGATTCATAAAATAAAATGGCATTGCATGACTGTGAAATTCCAGTAGAGAGGTTCCATGTTTTGGTTGGGTTTGGGGGTGGGTTTTTTTTTGTTTGTTTGGGTTTTTTTAAAGTTTGTCACACCATTCTCAGTACCTGCCCCCAGCCCCTCCCTGGTATAAGTGTTAGTATAACCATCCAGACACGTTGGCGTCCTGCCCCTTCTCAGAAGTCACCAGCTGGATGCAGTCACAGAATCACGGAATTTTCAGAGTTGGAAGGGACCTCTAGAGATCAGCTAGTCCAACTCCCCTGCTGACGCAGGAATGCCTAGAGCACATTACTCAGTCTGCGTGAGCTCGTGGAGGAAGCAGAGCACCTCTGGTGCGTGTCTCTTCTGTAGGGATCTATGTGTACATGTGAGAATTTGTGTGTACCCTGGGGAGTCAGTGCCAGCCCTGCACGTGCACATGCTATTTCCAAAGCCTTAGGAAGAAGGGCAGGGCATGGGCAGGTTTGCTCCAGGTTTATGCCACTAGTAAGGCTGTGTTTCTGCAGAGGGGACTGGTCTTCTGTTTCCTGCCTGTGCTGACATTAGTGATCGGTGGGGCTGCATTGATGATCTAATGTAGTGAGAGCTAAGTCATTTAAAAAAAAAAAAAAAGAAAAAAAAAAAAGAAAAGAAAAATTAGGGTCAGGAAATTGATGTGGTTTGTGGCACACTTGCACGCTCACTTATGCTACTGTGAAATGCTGTGGCAACGTTGGGCTGCAGCAGAGGTGAGGAAAGGCCAGGTCCACCAGACGTTGATTCGTTTTGCAGCCATCTCCCTCCATGTGGAGCTCCACGTGCGCAAGTCTGACACAGAGCCCTGCCTCTGCCAGGTGGGCAAAAGGCGCTGGTTGTGTAAGGGCTCATAGGTCTTTCTAGAGTGGGGAAAGGAGCAGGGAATGGAGGGAGAGAGCAATAGGTGGCCTATAAATGGGAAAGTGTTCAAGCTGTTGGGGAAAATGTAACTTTGGATTTCAACACGATGGGAAAGTGCATTATTCTAAGGGAAGCTGATTCATCTTGTTTGAATGGAGCTTTGTTTTCTTTTTTACTGTGTTTTTTCCCCCCTCCTTAACTAGGTCCAAAAGTATCAGGTGAGACGCTGTTTTACTTGACTGGTAATTGTCCCTATTGTTTTTAAGGTCCGGAAGTCATAGGATAATTGTTACAATTGTGCTAGCATGGAACACTGGTCTATCTGAGCAAACATGTTCAAATGCTCTTGATAGTGGCTGGTTATGCCATTATATATGTGTTTGTACACGTGTCATAGATGTAGCATTGGCCCGTGTTTGGTCTTAGTTTCAGCTGCAGTTGGAGTCTATGTGGGTGGGGCAAAAATAAATCTCTTCAGAGTTCTCTTTGAAGGTTTCATTGCAAACATCACACTGGATGTTTTTTTCAGTGATATCAATATATTTGGACTGTTTCATTCACCTGAATGTGTTTCTTCACATTCAGGTGATGAATCAATCTCAAATTGCATCACTTCTTCCAGTTACAGAGATTTCTGCAGCAATGCTACATAAAGAAATAGAGGTCTTGGCATCTGTGTATACATACATATTTGAACCTTGTAAACTTCATGAGAGAGCTCTTCAAAGTTTGCACAGCCTTATATCATCTGTAACAGGATATGCTTGAAGCTTCCTTTCACCTGAGACTCAATATTTGTGACTGAGGATTTCCATTAGTAAATGTTCTTTCATCCCAGTGTGTGTGAGAGTCTTGGCAGGTGTTATCTTCTAAAGAGATTAAATGTAAGGTCTTCACCTTGCAGACAGCTATGCTCTGGTGTTTAATCCTATTGACTCCTTTGAACTCTATGTGGCAGACCATACCCATATGTATAAGTGGCTGCAGGATAGACAACATGCTGGAGGAGATGAGTGAAGTGTTTTAAAACTGTCACTTTCCCAGTTCTTGCTTCTAAGTGTAGAGTGAGATTTTGTGAGAGTTTTTGAAAAACACACAGAAATACATTGATGGCCAGCCTGGCAAGAAGTGGGTGCTTTTGACTGCAGCTGCACTCAGCAGTGCCTCTAACCCAGGAATCTGAAATCCCATTCCTGGAAGAAAACGTGCTTTTGTGTTGTCCTTAGATGCCACCAGCCTGTGGAGTCCCACAGGCCAGAGAGGCTGTGTGGCATAAAGACCAGGCTTGGTGCAGGTGGAGTCTGTAACGAGTTTAACTTCCAACTGAACAAACACGTATGAAGGAGGAGAAACTGCCTTTTTTCTGCATATAGTCCAAATTTGAGCAAACCTTAATGCAAGAGAATATTGCTGCCAATCGCAAATCCCTACTATGCAGCCCACAATGAGAAGCTTCTGAAAGAAGTGATTGCAAATATTGTTATTTTTTAATGTTGTCTTGCTCAATTTAATTTCATTAGGGAAAGCCAGCGCAAGTGGATTTCAGGTGATGAGAAAATTGCAACCTGAACTATTAGTTTGCCAAAGTTAACAATGAAAATGGAATTACAAGCGTAAGCACCGATAGCTGTCTGCAGCAGCAGCAGAGCTCTTGGTTTGTGGAGGGAGCAAAAGGCGTGCTCTTTATCAGTTATGTTGGTAGATGACTCTTTGAGCCTGTAAATATCACATTAAAAGGATCACGTGTTCAAAGCTTCTCACTGAGAGGTTTGAATGTGAGCCCTTGCAGCCACTGGCCTCTTGGTGTTTTGAGTGAACTTTCCTGTTACATCTACAGAGTGCTTTTGCCTATCGTGTGTACATACCTTTCTCGTTCCACACACTCATTTTTATTTCAGTGATACAGTTCACAAGAAATTGTGAAGGTTTCTTTAGGAGTCCTGCTAGGGAGGCAGAAAGTACAGAGTGCATCTGAGGGAAAGTTAGCTAAAATGAGAACTTGTGGCTTCCGCTATACTTCTGCACAACAAGTTACCCTGTAGTACATGACCTGGAAGCAATGAATAAATGCTCTAGATTTTTCTGTTCAACAGAATGGGTTCTTTTAGGAAAGACATATATTTATATGTATGTGTGTAGATAGATACAGATATATGAGCATATTAAAATAACTTAGTTATACAAATGTTGCAAGACCTCTGTTACGCCAAGGGAATGTGTGTAGTCAATCAGTGGAAGATCTGATTCAGTCAACAAAAATGGATCACTAAATCTGGTTAGATTCAAAATCTTCAAGTACAACTTCTCTTAGATGTGGAAGTGCTAACATAAATGTTAACAACATATGGGATACTATACCAACCAGTAGGAACGTTTTCTAACAATAGGGATAACTAAGTGCCCTGGAAAAAGGACAGAAGAACCACAATACTTTGGTTAAAGATTTTCTTGTTTTGTTTTTACCCTGCTTCTGGTGCAGTGAGTATGTACCTTCCACAGCCAGCATGAACTTGTGGATTCCCAAAGGTGATTGGCACAAGAGGCCCAAACCACACACTGAAGCACATTCCCGTAACAGACTCTGTGCTGAGATGCAGACTTTCCATCCAGCTCGGTGGTTCCCAGGGGAGTTTCACCTCCAGCCTTTCACTGGATCCCTCTTTGCTGCCACCTCCTATCACGCCAATGATAAGCACAAGCTAGAAAGCCCACTGACCCTGTTGTGGGCCAGCTGGGTATCTTCACCCCATGCTGCCCAGCATTACTTGTTCTGGGAACACTGGCACTGACTCCACACAGGCCTGTCAGAGATCTTTTCCTTGGGTTTCGTGCCATGTCTCCTCTGCCACAGGTGCTCAAAACAGTTTTGTCCACATCTACTGTACACTTGTATGGACTCTGGGAAAACAGTTGACTAAAACAGTGATCTTCTTGTGAAATGAAAACCAAAGCAGCTTGTTAGGAAGGGTAGGGGAAAAAGGGAGAACTTGTTCAGTTGTTGAGGCTTTGTTAATGTTTGAAAGCTCCAGCGGTGATTGGATAGCTTCTGAAATGACAACACCAAGAGACTAAAAACTGAACAGTTTTTTGTTTTGACAATACAGTTAACATCATTGGCTTAATGAACACCATGGCAAAAAGCTATCTTGTTTAAAAATACTTCTGTCTTTGCTTAAGTTATATGACACCACTGGATGTCCTAAAAACGGCTCCAGTAAATTCAGAGGAGATGATGCTTGGCAATGCTGAGATTGTTATCGTTAAAAGGTAGAAAGCAAGAAGAGGTTTTTTCCCTTTGTGTTTTATGAAATGGAAAAAACCCAGAATTTCAATAAATCCTGAATTTAATTCAGGGAAAAACCCTTTGTGGAAATTGAAAATGGCAACTGGCCAGTCTGAGTACCCAGAGACTACAGTATAGTGCTTTTTTAAAAAGTATTTGTGAACTGTGAAAAGAAAGAACCACGGCAGAAGGTCAATACAGATTATAGTTTCTGGTGCATATATTTCCTTCTTAAATTGCTTCTTTTTCTTCTCCACCATTTCTTGCAGATATCTCTTTTTTGCCATGTCAGCTGACAGCCACCAGCTCCACACTCATTCCTACCAGGACGCACTAAGTTCTACTTGTCACAGTCTCTTGAATGTCAACAGTCACCCCCTGTCCAAGAGTTCCTCAAGCCTGGCCTGTACTGGGCAATCAGCTTTAGAGGAAAGGCAAAGCAAAAAACAGGAGCTGAAGAAAAGCCACAGTAGCACCATCTGCCATACCCTGGGAAATGAGAGTGATGCCAGGAGTGTGCCAAGTCCTGGATGGTCCTTCTCGCAACCTAGGATGATGGGACTTGGATCACTGGTCCAAACCATAAGCAGTCAGTCAGCCGATGACAATTCACAGAACAGAACTAAGACTACAAACCATTTTCTTATCACTGAACAGTCCCCAGCATCCTGGGAAGTGGGGGATGCCAAGATGTGTGTAAAGAGCAGCACTGTTGAGAATGTTTCTTCAGCCTGCATTGTACACCAGCAAAACATGTGTGAAATGGAAGAACCAGGAACTGCCCTTCAGAGAAGCCACTCAGACCTAACTTGCAGTTGCAGACAGCAGACTTACATCACTCACGTAGAAACCAGTGCTACTCACTCCAACCTAAGCTCTTCTAGCTGCAGGCATGGACCACCAGTGGCTAGGATGTCTTTCCAAACACAGAGATATGGATCAGAAACAAATGAAGATACATCTCGCTATCAAAACCTTGTGACTCATCTTCCTGTTCTATCCAGAGACCAAAAAGTACCCACAAATAGCTTCGACAGTGGTGGTATTCCACGTAACACTACTGTTTACACAGATCCTGGAACATTTCACACTGCTGCTCTAGGACCCCACATGCCTGGAAATGGTTTCTCAAACAGGACAATGTTCAGTCAAGCCACTGGGATTATTCATGGTGGTCTGACTTATGGTAATATTCCAAACTCTGCATACTCACCCATGGTGATGACAGTTCATAACAATTCTGCAGGGCCCTGTAATATAAGGCAGGATCCTTGTATCAAAGTAGATGCCACCATCCCTGCCTATTGCCATTCTTTGCCCATACCATCTATACAACTTGTTCCACGGTTGGTATGCTCGGTTAGTGAGTCAGGAAAAGAGCAGGTGGCACCTGGCTATTTTCATTCCTTTTCTACTTCAGACATTTTGACATATCCTAAGCTGGTGTCTTCGGTAAGTGAATCGGGCCTGGATGCCAAGAGAGTCCTGAAGTGCTGCAGCATTCCTGGAGAACAACTGCAACATGCTCAACACTGTGGTCAGCAGGAGAGAGCTCCTCCAGAAACAAAGCCTGCCTGTGTTGCCTTTAGTAGCCAGCAAGGTGCAGACATGGTAATGACAACGAAGGATATGTGGACTATGACTTCTATGAATGATTTAACCAAAGGACTGAAACCAGCTCTTGAGCGTAGAGATGCTGAGGTACAAACTCTTCCAACCATGGAATGCAAATCTGTGGCAACAAGTCCAGCAGCTGCAGCAGAAGGCCACTTGCATGTGTTCCCAGAGGTGAACCTGGAGCAAGACTTGGAGGCCCCCAAAACCCCGGTACGTGAAGTGAGATGGGATGACGAAGGAATGACATGGGAAGTGTATGGGGCATCTGTGGATCCAGAAGTCCTTGGGTTAGCCATTCAAAAACATCTCGAAATTCAAATAGAACAATTCCAGACAGAGCCTGCTGAGCTGGCTGGGAAAAGTAATGAGCCATCTTCTGATAAAATGGGGAAAAAAAGGCCATTCAGAACAATGATGCATTCCCTGAGATATCCGAGCTGTTGTGCTTGTTCCAGTACTGCAGTGGAGTGAGCACAGCTGTAGGACAGCTGTGCTGCTTTTAAAGTGTAAATAAACACCGACTCTTATGTGTTCAGACAGTATGTGTGGACAATCCCCTTCAGGATAAGTGGGAAAAGTGACCATCAAATACACATCAAAGCAAGGAAAAACCCATGGTTGGGCCATATAACAGAGGACATAAGGTTGTACCTACATCATGCCATCTGAATGCTCTTGACTGTATTTAACGTAGCACTGTTTTATTCTTCTATATTAGTTGTAAATCATATTGTAAGGAATGAGACTTCTTTTCTAAATGATGCATCTTTTTAAAATAATGATGATTTTTTTCTGTATTTTAGTTATTTAGGGTTAGAAAACAAAGTTAGAAAATGATGCTTTAATCAAAGTTCTTAGCTTTCAATCCTACTCCCTTAAATTGTTTTGGGAGCTACTTTGCTGTTAATTTATAATAATTCTGACTATAAACCCACCTTAACAGTAGACCAAATGACAAACTAGTGTAATGCTATATGACAAAGAACTGTAACTTTTCTACATAACTCTGTGAAGTAATTTCAATATTGCTAGTCTGAACTCTTCTCTTTGCAAGTTGATGTACAGTTGGAGGATGCTCCTGCAAGTTTCAAATTAGTTTGTAGTTATGATGAATTACACTCTAAATATCCAGAACTGATGTTTACCAAGTGATTGACACAAATGTACAGTATTACCAAAGATGACTCATGTAATGTGAATTACTTCTTAAATGCTTATTTATTAGACATGAAACAAAAGCTGTTCAGATGAGTCTGTCACACTATCATACCCTACAAATCATAAGCAGTTTTGTTTTGCTTATATTAAAAGTAATTTCCAGTAAGTTCCTTTTATGTGCATCTATCCTAACAGTGGTTATTTTGTTGTTGCATAAACCACAGGCGACAGTTCGCATGTAACCTTTGCTCGTCTTGTGTTCCCTGTCTGGTCTGACGTCAGGCGTCTGCTGAAAGCGAGACTTTGTGTCTTCACCAAAGTACAGCTCTAACGTTATTTGTTCTGAGTGCCTTGGTCATATGGGCAGCGTAAAGATTCTTTTTCGCTCAAAACCAACTTTGCGAGCAATTTCCCAGTGAGAAACCTTTAATGATACTGTAATGCAGCCGTAGTGCAGGGCCTGTTTGAAGTGAAAGGTTTGTCAAGGAAGCTGAGCCTATTATTTCCAGTGTAATATGTGGCCTTTCATCAATGTCTAAGATTCTTCAGGAAACTAGGAATGTGAAGTATTTTTTGATGAAGAGAGAGGAGGAACATTCATTTCTGTCTCAAAGGAAAATTTGCAGTGTCAGAGAACTTACTGCTCTGGAATTACCCATTCTTCTTTAAATGTGTGTGGTTATGCTTTTGTTGTTTTGGGTTGGGTTTTGTGCCAGCTTCCTAAGACAGTAAGTTAGCAGGCTGGCTACACCATGTTCACCTAAAGTGTATATGAACAGGAGTCCCTGGTGCTTGGGACAGTTTTAAAATTTCAGCTAGAAAATCCTTAAATATAGGACCTGCTAGCTGGAATGTGCTGTGATGCATTAATTTAATAACATAGAGTAGTTCAAGATGAAGTTTTCATCCCTGGACAAAGTGGAATTAAAGAGAGCTGGGTCTTGTGAAACTCGCTTTGAGTTCAGGAGGCTTCATTCAGGCCTTGGGACTTTGGCCTCAATAAAGTCTGAACTTAAAACGACTTTAATGCAAACCAAGTCTGAAACCACTGGAATATGATGCCTTACTCAGAATGCCTCTATAACTGTGAGCATCCAAGTTTTGATAATGATCCTAGATGTTAAAAGTTCCTTTTATTAAAGCTTTACTAGAAGTAAAGAAGTAATGAGTAACTAAAAAAAGCCACTTCCACTGTTATTTAGCATTTAGCTAGACAGTTTCTATATGGGCTTATTTTATGGGCCAGAGTATCATAAGAATTACCAAACATTGATTTCTTCCTTTCTTCAAATATTACACTTAGAGAATTTTAAGCACTACAATGGCCTAAAGCCTTGTTAGCTTGTCCTCAGGTGTGCAGGAGAATTAAAGATTTGAACAGTTAAACTAAAGCTTTAAAATAGCAACTGTGCCTTGCTCCCGTGACCATCATAATCCATATTTTTAGGCTATTTGACATGTGGAATAATCTTGATTCTCCTTCCCACCCACCCTCCATCCCAAGCGCTCCTCCAAAATAAAACCCCCAACTCTAGGAAGACGATAAAATAGGACCAATATCAAACTGGTCAGATAGTTTGCAGAAGGGACTGGAACAATATAGCCAAGTCCCTTGAGTGCTTTGGCTATTGTATACTATAAAAGCTGGAAAAACTCTAAAAAAAAATTCATACAACTCTACTGTGAATTACGTATGGTTTATGCATTGGTATGGATTTGCTATTACGGTACTGAACACTGATTACCATTCCTGGATGAGAGTGTGTCATGGTTTGGGCCAGATTGGCCCAACCCGGTGGAACGACAGATGCTCTCTCTCTCTTGGTCCGCTCAGGAGGCAAGAAAGAGAGAGAAAAAGACTTAAGAGTTTAGACGGAACTAAACTACTTTAATGAAATATTGATAATAAAATAATAAAAACAAAAATAATGAAATATATACAAAACCATATCAAGCTCCCAGGATGACAATCACGTCACCAGCAGGTGCTGGGGAAGTCCCAGACTGGACTCAGTGATGGACAGGAACTGGATTCCGGATCTGGATTCAGGATCGGGATCAAAGGCAGACGCAGAGACAGAGTCGTCCTTGGACGCCGGCCACTGAAGAAAGAGGGCTGACCCTTTGACCCCTCAGCTTTTATACTGAGCATGAGGCAGATGGGATGGAATACCCTTGTTGGTCAGTTTTGGGTCACCTGTCCTGTCCGCTCCTCCCCGCAGGTGTGACCCCTCTACGCTTTTCCACTTCTGACCCTCCAATAGGGCAGATAACAAAGTTGGCTGCCCTTGGTTGTTACAGCAATAAGTATAAGCAAGAGCCCCTCTGCAAACCATTCCTTGGCATCAGCTATAAACAAGAGTGTTATCACTCTGAGAGTGAACAGTTTTCTGCGCAACATGCTGTTAATTTCAGCAGTTAGAAGAGGCCTAGCTAAAAAGTAAAGTTACTGAACAGAATCCGTCCTGTTTTACCTCAAACCAGGACAGAGTAATAAATGACAAACTAGGGGAAAGGACACCAATGATTTACTAATCAAGAAAAAGATGCTCACTCATCACAGGCGTTGTGAGTTTTTAGGACAGTAATTGGAGTCGCTGTTGGTAACAAAAACAGTGTTTGTCTGAGGATTTCCTATGCTTTTGGAAAGGATTAAAATACAAGCCATATTAATAGAGATTTTTTTTGGGGGGGGGAACCCCAAACAAAATACTCATCTGAGTATTAACTATGTGGATAAAATAAGCTGTTTCATTTGTATGATGGCTACCTCTTAAAAAAGGGAATTTAGATTCACTTTGCATTTGGGTTGAATTTTTGTTTCTTAATTTAAATGCAGTCAGGTTGTATATTAAGTATTTTTCATATTAGAGCTCTGTTCAAGTGTTATTCTTGTCGATGTGAGAACTCTATCTCCATTTTTTAATGTTTTCTAACTTGGGAAAATGCAAATCCATTACATTCTACTTTTACGTATAAATATATTATTCTCTTGAGCCCATTTGAAAACCAGTTTGCATCACATCACGCTGCCCCTTGCTCCCCAGCCTGAATGCTCAGGTACCATTTACAGCTCATCAAGTCGGGGTTGCCTTTTGCACAAGTCCTCCATGAGCGCTGCACTGGCACACTGGGAGCTTAACCTATTTGCCTCAATGCTCCTTCTTTCCCTTGAAATATGGGAACAGCCACCTAGTAATGCAGTACTTTGGATATGTTGTATCATCCCTGGATGGTAACTAATGTCTCTAGAAGGACTGATGTCTTTATACTACTTAATGGCTACATGACCGATAATGGGCTGAGATGCTTGGGTCAGTGGTTCAGCACAGACTGAAGGGAACTGATACTGATATCAGTATGCTGATGAAATAGCTCTGCAAAAGACTTACCATAATTCATTTCACTCTGAATTATTATCTTGCTCTAGTAACAAAGGAGATGTATCACTGTATTTACTGTTACCGTTCCTGGAGGAGAGGCCAAAATCTGTCAGATGTTTGACACTGACTGACTTTATTGCACAGTTGTAATTTGAGATAATCTGACTGCAAGGTTAAATACTGAAAGAGAGGATATTCTCTCAGTGTTTTAAATAAAAACCTTCCATAGTTAAGTAAATTCTTTTAAAAAAAGCCCAAACTAAGAAGTTGCTTAGTCAATGTCATATCAGTTCATTTTAAAATCATTGTATTTATTTGTCTGGTCTTCTGAAAATGTCAATTTGTTCTGAGAAACAGCTTTCTAGAGTTGTGTTTGTGACAGGTTGCTTAATGGCTAGGGATCAGGTGGGAGGGCCACCTAACCAAATTCACTCCAGGACCAGTAACACAGGAGCCTCCATAATAAACCTCCCAGCAATTCCTGCTGCCCCAGGGCGATGAGGAGACAGCAGCGGGGATGGGGGTGTGCAGCTGAGGGGCTCTCCGAAGCTGGCAGCCTGGTGACGGGGGTGCTGTGGGCTCTCTCTCGCCCCCGGTTCAGTCTGCGATGTTTGCAGACCACTTGCCTTTGGCCTCATGCTGCTGGAAGAGACCTTTCAGTTGCTACGGCCTGGATCCTGAGCTGGTTCTGCTGGGGATGGCCACAGATCTCACCCTTCATACACAGGTTTTGCTTTAGGAACCCCCTGCTGTTCATCCTTCCAGACGTAGCTTAAGAAATTGTGTGTTGTACAGCTGGAGCAACACGGCTCTGTGCCCACAGTCCTCCGAGGTGGGAGCGAGTGGGGAGGAAAATGCAATCAGCTGTTCTGTGCCCAACTGCGCCCAAAGATGTTTCAGGGGAAAAAAAAGCATCTCCACTGTACTGACAGGGGAACGTATTTCTTCCTGGTCACTTCTCTGCTTATAGCCAGTAAGAAATAATGGCAAGCTGGACTAATTGCATTATTGGATAGACATTTAGTCTTTTAAATCCAAAGCAGTAATGACCTGTCTGAAGATGTGCTGAGGTAAGAGGCGTTCTGGATGTTACTCGCTGTTAAAGACGGAATAAGAAAACCCATGTATTTTCGCTTAGGAAAAGCAATGTGTGGTAAGGTTGGGATAGAGCAGAATCTCGGAGGAGAGACGAGACCCAGGAACCCCAGCTCCACACAGGGAGCAGGGCCAGGTGCCCTCCAGACACTGCTAGCCCCCTCTCTCAGGAGCTTTTCCAACTGTGAAATTGCAATGTTAATACTTCATTACCATCTGTTCCTTTCAGACATGTTGAGGTGATTAATCTGTCTTCTTAAGCCCCTTGAAAATGAAAGCAGTCTATTAGTGCTAAGTAGTACTGTTAATTGGCAAGAGAGAAGGAGGAAGCACGTGGGTTTATGAGCTGGAAATAAATAATTCTAATCAACTCCTACAGCACCAGTTAAATAACTTGGTGGGACTTGCTGCGTCAGTCACTTCTGTCTTTCCCTTTCAGGGGACTTCCGGACTCTAAGAATGAAGCGAGTTTTGGTTTCGAAGTTTTCTTTCTTTTCCCTCTATTCAGAACTGATCTGAAATGAAGAACACAATGTGCCTATTGAGCTTCTTTCCAAAGCCTTGGTATTTGCACAGGTCACAAGATCCAGCTGACCCTCTGCAAATAAGAACCTAATGCCTGTGAGCCTGTGTGTATACACCAGAGCCCTGGGCTGCTGGTGTCTGCCACCACAGCGTGCCCGCTGAGGGAGAGCCGTGGTGCTTTCTCCTGGTGTTACAGTCCGGGGCATCCCGCTCCCCTGCCCTTCTACAGCAGGTACCTCTACAGAGCCACGTGGTTTATAAAGGGGAAGAGATGGGTAAGCTTTGTGGGTTAGTGAGAATTTTGTTCCTTTTCTCGCTCAAAAAGAAACTTGCAGCCAAAAATTCTGCCCGGTATAAAAAATGTGTGTGCTCTTTTTTTCACCTCTGCAAGCTGGAATGAGTGTATCCATTTTCTGTGGGGCGGCACCCCTGCCCCGGACAAACCCAGTGCTGTGGAGTTGTTTCTTCTTCTGGGAGGTCCCTCACAAGACTAAAGACACAGTCGCTTGTGGCTTTTACTGCTGGTCTGCGTCAGTGAAGGGAATGGTGCACATCCTTTGCCATGGTCACTTGGATGTCCAGCTTCCATCTTTCGCAAGCTGTAGAAGTGCTGGGTCTTGAGCTGACAGCCGTCACATGTACAAGGGCCAATGTGTTCAGATAGCAGAGTACTAAGCTGTAGCTTGTAAGTCTTTAGAAGCATTAATCCTATCTAACATGTGACCTAAACAGATGTCATCTATCTTATTATCAGCCTTTCCATATACTACGGGCTACGCCACTCAGACGACATGTGAAGGAAGCTTAGAAAACAAAGAGGGGGAAACACAAGCAAGGAAATGACGCTGCAGACCTCCATCCTGTTCCAGCCGCCTCCTGCTCGCCTTTGGGCACAAAAGACAATGCCAGCATCCACAGTGTCGCAGGTGGCTCAGTGGTGTAATGAAGGAGAGATTTTGTCCCCCATGGTGTTGAAGGTAGTCCAGCATAACAAATCTGGGTCAAGCGCTTTCGTGAACTCCTGCTGGCCAGGATTACATCTCCAAGCTCCACCTGGCGCTCAGCGGCTGTGCACAGCCTGGCAGTACAGACCCACTCTTGTTCCCCTGCGTTTTCTGGTCCCTGCTCACCTCCTACAATTTTTACCATAAAGCAGAGACGGCGTCACAGCTCCCTGCGCAGTGAACCTTGCTGAAACACCCTTTTGTTTGTGCTTACCAGCACACAACTGCTGACAGCCAGCTCTTCGCAGCACACGGAGCACACAGAACCATCCAGGCTTGGGTGCCGCCGTCTGACCTGCACTGTACTGCCCTGACGGCAACGGCAGGAGCTGGCCTTTCTCCTCCTTCCCCTGCCACAGACACAACACCCTCGGTAATGACACACACATAAAAAGCCAGTCCTTTCATCGCCTCTGATTGTTTTCTTGCAATGGTTGTAGATAATTTGCTTACCTTGCCACTGGCGCTGGCTGCAGTGCAAACTGTGCCACCTCAGATTGGGACTGAGCAGAAATTCCTGCACAAAGGTAAATTAAATGCTGTCTTGTGTTCACATTGCCTAGAAAACCCTACAAATGCCATCGCCTCAGAGAATCCAGTTTTAGGAACTCCTGTACATTAATTTGAATTCATGGTGTGATGGGTTATGCTGTAATTCCTTCCTTGTTTTCATAGTGATCAGTTTTTGCTAAATTTTGTGCTTTTTTCAGTATCAACCTCACTCTAACAGTAGAATTAGGTGTTAATTTAGTGCCACACTGCTGTAGCTGCTTTCTTAAAAGGGATCTTGGGAAAAGATGAGACAAGTGTTTCTGAGAAAGCAGAAGAGCCCTGTTTTGATTGTGTGATGCCTATTGTTCAACAACCCACTTCTCCACTTAAATGAGAGCAATCCTAGAGCCATAGCACAGCATAGCTGTCGGATAAAACAGCCCTTGTGCTTTAAGCCTGCACTGAGAGTCCTTTCCTGCTCCAATTTTGACTGGAATATGTGTGTGTGTATATATATATGTACACACACAATGTGTATATATATGTGTGTATATGTATCGTGTATATATAATATATAATGTGTGTATATATATATTCACAATGTTTAGTGACCAAAATCACACAGTTGTTTCACTACAGGCTGAATCTATGTTTGTGACAGAACAAGTTTTCTGAAGTAGGTTGAAGGTTTGTAAAAACAGTTTTAAGTGAGATAAAATGGTTTGAATTCACACGCTGTTTCCCTGCCTCCCTCCCTCCCAGAGCCAGCCCTTCGGTGCTGTGCCTGAGCGCTGACACTGGGACTGTGCCCGGGGCCACAGAAAGCAGGGACGTGCACCTCCTCTGCTCTTGCCTCCCTGGAGGCCCTTCCCTCGTGTTCGAATATGGGCGTCTGTGGTGGGGCCAGCGCCCCACTTGGGTCACCAGGTCTGATCCTTCTCCACGCATTTTCTCCTCGTTAGGTTCTTGTTTAAGTTTTCTGTTATTTCTCTCATAGAAATATGGAATATCTGGGTATTATATGCCTTTATACAAAATAAAGTACTTCTCTCTATTGGGGGTATTAAATTTGGAGGCTCCTACCCTGTGCCAGACACCAGCTTTTTCCTGTGTCACCTTCCCACCTTTCTAGCACCCCAGAAGCCAACTGTCTTTTGCTCAAGATTATTAATAATAACCTTGCCTAGTTTAAACTCATCTCTTCAACCCTACCGTAACAAGCAGGAGATAATGAATGATCTGGAGAATACATTGTGCAGGATCAAGTGCTTTTTGTTTGTTGGTTTGTTTTCTAATTAAAATGCAAAGTGAGTCCCTGGGAATAAATAATTTTTTCAGAGATAATGTCTTGAAGCCAACTCAAATCTAGTTTCAGGACCAGTTATTAAACACTAACTGCTCTCCATTAGCCTGCATCTGAGCCATCCTCCAAGCAGCCAAACGCAAAGCGGCTGCCCTGTCCCGAAAGCCAGTCACTTGCAGGCTCAGAGACATGGGGGTTTTACCCCCAAAACCCACCTCTTTGGGAAACCATATGTCTCTGAAATTTTAGCATGGAGCTCTACACTCGCATAGGAAACTTTTCCATTGATGTTCTGATTTCTTATATTGACAGCATTTTTAACATCCCAAGTGTGCCAGGCAGTTATTAAAAAAATGACTGTGTGGTATATGTGGAACATGACTAAGGATTTATGTTTAATGTTTATCTCCTTCCTCAATATTTCAAGTTGTAGGAGCCACCGAGTCTGGGATCAGTGAACCACTGTTGGGATGTGACTTTGCTTATTGAATGTATTTCTCTATGTATTGTAGACTGGCCAGCAAGCTGTGGCAGAGGATATTTTCAGCCAAACACCACAGGGAGAATTACATCAGGCACTGAAGCAAAGCCACATGCCTGGCCTTGGCAAGCCTTATTATAGGTATGCACAGCCTTTACGACAATTTTTCAGTGACATGAATATCAATGTTTTGGAAGAAGTGGCTTATGAAGTCAGTAACACACTTACTGACGAATAACACTTTGTGTTGGCACGTTTTTGCGTAGCTATAGGTGCATTCCCGCTGTCGTTGATTATGTGGTGAGGCCTATTGTAACCCACAAAACATACACGGACATTCCTCTCGTTTGCAAAGCACGTGTGAGTTGCAGTACCTATCTGTCATATCTGAACTGAGTGTGCTTTCCACTTGATAGGTGGGAAGACATTTAATTTCTGGCTGTCAAAGAATCTCCTGTTTCTGCAAAAAGATATGTGTATGTGAGGTGGTTGCTGTTTGAGACGCGTCTATCAGCTGAAGCTTTGGAGGGTTTCAGGAGGGAAAAATGAATAACAAAAAAAACAGCGTAAAATGAGTGAGGATTAAAATGGAGTCCTGATACCTTCATTGCATACACGAGGAAGTAGTACACAAATAAAGGTATTTCCCTCTACAATTGCTTTAACCCCTATTGCAGAAGAGAGAGCATTTCTGTTATCACAACTTAAATCTGGTCCTTTTCTCTGTCCCTCTACTCGGGGGTGACACTTCTTTGGTTGAAACACCTGTTGTTATTTTTTGCATTGAGAAGTTTGGACCACAACAAGTAAGAGATTTGTTCAAGTCTGTGGCGGGACCCTTATTCACAACCGCTGGGTTCTCACTGCAGCCCGTTACTTCTAGAAGTAAGTTCTGCCTTTGGTTCGACTTCCTGGAGAAGCTACAGAAAACCTTTCTGGGAACCTTTGAAATGAAAGATGCGTGTGGAATGAGGTGTATTCCGTACTTCTGTTCCATGTGAAGTGGGATAGACTATATGTGGGATAGACAAATAGACAGCAATTTTAAAAAGTTCGCAGAAATGAGAAATCCTTAAACTAGAGGAAGGAAAAAGGCCGAGTGTGGGGTGCAGGAAAAGGTTATTAAAACATCCGTGTACAGTCTATATATGAAAATGTTTGTTTGGGAGTTCAAAAATATTTAGTTTATCTCTGCCATTGAGGTAGCTTGACACAAAAGGCAAAGATTCAAGGCAAGTAAATACAGCGCAGAGAGCTTTGAAAATCCTCTGCAGGGAAGTAGAGCCTTGGACTTAAGCACAACCGAGTGCTGCCCCGCTCAGCTCCTTGGGCGGGCTGGTGGCTGCGAGGTCAGCCTCGGGCCACAGGCAGGATGAGCTCTGGGGGAAGGCTGGGGATGGATCTGGCACGCAGCTGTGGGACCGAGTGCCAGGTCACGACCTGCTGGGAAGGGGACCAAGGACAGACGTCAGAGAGGATATGCAGGAGGGAGGGCTGCGCGCCCGGGCTGGCAGGGACAAAGAGAAAACAGCCTGCTTCCAGTAGCAGGGCTTGAAGCAACTGGCGATTCCCCTGGGAGCTGCATGAATTTCCCTGACACCTACAATGACGACTCTTCTAAAATTTCATACTCCGCTTTGGGACCATTGCTGTCGCTGAGAGAAGCTGCTGTCAGCTTGTTAGACTGCCTTGGCATCTGGCTTCACCTCCAGCTGTGCTGTGCCACTGTCAGTGTGCCACACTTCTGCATTTCCCTTTTAAAAGGCAGTGATGTGCTGCTTAACTGTGTGGTAGAGCTGCAGAACAGGGAAATTACATTATGGGGTGTTAAACATAGAATTTAATGCAACTGATTCTCTTCAACTAAATCATTGCAGCTATTGAAAGAGGAACTAGAAACATTCTTTAAGAACATGCTCATAAACCCCATAAAATTTGCTCTAAAATCATTGCAGCACAAGCAGGAAAAGCTTCTGCTTCTGTATCGAGGCTCTTGTTCCAAGGGGGTGTGGAGGGATGAATCCCACCCTGTCCGTTATTCTCACACTGCAGCCGAGCAAGGAAGAAGTCTATGAGGGTACAAAAAGGGTCACTGAGCATTTTTGCTGAATCAAGGCAAAGCCAAGTGATGGCTTGTCAAGTATGGTGCAGGAGCACACACGTGATTCCCATTCAGCAAGAAGTACCTTGAGGGTAGGAAGGCTCTGCAGAGATCTGGACAGGCTGGATCGATGGGCTGAGGCCAACTGCATGAGGTTTAACAAGGCCAAGTGACGGGTCCTGGACTTGGGTCACAACAACCCCAGGCAACGGTACAGGCTTGAGGAGGAGTGGCTGGAAAGCTGCCGGGCAGAAAAGGACCTGGGGGTCCTGGTGGACAGCCGGCTGAACATGAGCCGGCAGTGCGCCCAGGTAGCCAAGAAGGCCAACAGCATCTTGGCCTGTATCAAGAACAGTGTGGCCAGCAGGAGTAGGAAAGTGATCGTGCCCCTGTACTCAGCGCTGGTGAGGCCGCAGCTTGAGTACTGTGTTCAGTTTTGGGTGCCACAGTATAGGAGGGACATTGAGGTGCTGGAGCGTGTCCAGAGAAGGGCAACAAAGCTGGTGGGGGAGGGGTCTGGAGAACATGTCTTATGAGGAGCGGCTGAAGGAATGAGGATTGTTTAGTCTGGAGAAGAGAAGGCTGAGGGGAGACCTTATTGCTCCCTACAACTACCTGAAAGGAGGTTGGAGTGAGATGGGCGCTGGTCTCTTCTCCCAAGTAACAAGCGACAGGACAAGAGGAAACGGGTTCAAGTTGTGCCAGGGGAGGTTTAGGCTGGATATTAGGAAAAAATTTTTCACTGAAAGAGTTATGAAACATTGGACCAGGCTGCCCAGGGAGGTGGTTGAGTCATCATCCCTAGATGTGTTTAGAAGTCGTGTAGATGTGGTGCTTAGAGCCATGGTTTAGTGGCAGACCTGGTAGAGTAGGGTCACTGGTTGGACTGGATGATCTTAAAAGTCTTTTCCAACCTAAACGATTCTATGATTCTAAGTAGTACTGAATTTTGGGTTCAGGAGCACATTATGCAGTGTCATACACTTCCTGAGGGAAAAGCTGCATGTGTTAATCCTCATTAACTATCTTTGATGTGTACGTAGATCCCTTTTACACATCCGAAATGCTTCTCTTTATACTTTGGTTGGAGGCCTACTGTCAATACTGATAATGCAGTTTTATCCAGCGCTGAGGAACAGCACAGTATGTAAGCCTCCATCTTTGTTACCGTTTGAACATGGGGAGATCATCTTGTCTATTTTTTCCATAAATTTCCATTGCATCTCTACCCAACCTTTTGCCCCTATTTTAGCAGACTACCGATTTGTTCTTTGCTTAGGCTAATGCCATTTTAAATTTCATTTTTTTGATCCGCTATGTATGTTTGGGTAAAAAGGCACATCTGGTGTGGCTACGGCAGAGGGAGGAGCGGTGTGCACTCCCATCAGCGGTGGGAGGAAACAGCCCATTAAAAATGAAACTCTTTTTGGGGTGAGAGGGAAGATGTATCCAACTGGCGAATCCTCCTGGGAAAGGACAACCTTAGCCACAACAAATCCACACAGAGAGTGTACCGCGTGAAGCAAATCTGCCAGCATGAGTGGTTCCACGAAAACCACTCAAACCATCTGGATTATGAGATTGCCTTGGTCAAGGCGATGGAAGACGTAACAGCAAACTGCTTTGTCCGCTACGCCTGGCTGCTCGGGAGAGGCTGCTCGCTTCACCTGGGACAGTCCTGCTGGGTAACTGGATGGGAGGACACAACAGCTATATTTATGTGCGCTGCTGGTTTTCAAGGTCAGACGGGGTCGGCATTATTTTCTCTTAAATCCAAATACACAGAGAAGGATTATATAGCACAGCCTGTGCCTCCTACACGTTTAGATGAAGCCAAATACCTGAAATGCAGGTTCCTAGGGTAACAGCACATCTGGGATTAGGTGGCCGACTTCTACTTTCTCTTATGTCAGCGTCGAATTATTTGTACTCTGCCTGCAGACACGAGCCCTAACCATGAGTGAGGCCCTGTTCAAAAGAACGGCTCCTTGGTGGGTGCCCAGAGGAGCTCCTGTGTGTAGGAAATGGTGACTCAGCTACCACCCGTATGCAGAGCTGCACAGCTACTTAGGTTTCCATTTGAAGCCCTTTCTCTCTGTTAATGTACGTTTCAAGTACAGTGCAAACACCTATGAAAGGCAGTGCTTCACAGACACGTGTTCTGGGAGGTGCTGGCTCGGTGGTCCTGGAAAGGTGGAGATCTCCTTGCCATCGATAGCTAAAAGCACGGGCAGCAGCAGTGTTTGTTTTCCAGACTTTCAGTAAACACGGTGCGTGACAACTCCGGGTTGTCTCTAACCCAGATTGTTACTGCCTCCTGCTCTCCCTGCCCTCCAGGACAGCAGCTGGATCCTCTTCCCCCCTGACAACCCTGACGGCCGGTATTAGGAAGTGTTCTGCTGTGCTTCACACTTGGGGAAAGAGAACCACCCAACCAACGTGCTGCGCAAAGCCAAACCAAGCAGTGCACACAGAGAATTTTCCAGTGGGCACGAAAACGACCCAATCCGCTGGTTTGCCACATCCCCCAAAATCTTCTCTGCTTCATCCTTCTCCTCTGCTTTGCTTTGCCTCTGGTGGGAAGGGCGACCCGGCGCGGCCCGAGGTTTCGAAGCAAGGCCAGGCTGCCGGTGGCGGACCCCAACGCCGCCCTGGGGCTGAGGGAGGCGGGCAGCCCGCCCGCCGCCTGCCAGGCCTGCCGCGCAGCCCTCCCGCCATGACCGGGGAGGACGCGGGGGGACACGGCAGAGATCGTGACCTGCGACGCCTGCTCTTGGGGGAGAGGCTCTGGTGGGGCAGGGCGACTCGGCCGGGCCGCCGGCCCCCGCTCCCTCACAGCCCTGCCGCCACGCCGGCGCCAGCCGCCGCGCAGCCGCTCCGCCGGGCCGCCAGGGGGCGCGGCGGGGCGGGGCGGGGGCGGTGCTCTCGCGAGAGCGGCCGTTGGCAGCCGGGCAGCTGCGGCGGCGCAGGGCTGGAGGGAGAGCGCCGTGCCAGACGCCGGTAAGCGCGGCCTCGCTGGGGACCGCCGGGCGCGGCTGGGGTAGGGGGGATGACGGGGCCGGGGTCCCCCAGAGGGCCACGGTTGTGAGGGGGGGGCGACGACGACGACGACGACGACGACGGCGGCGGCGGCGGCGGCGGCGACGACGACGACGACACGGGCGGACAGGCGTTCCCCGGCCGCGGGCGGAGGGGGCGGTGGTGTGCCGTTGATTCCCGTGAGGGTTTTCTCTCAGCGGTTGCCGGTGTCGCCACCCGCTTCAGGCTGATTTAAGAGCTAACGCGCGTCCCCGTTCCCCGGGAGGTGGTGGCTGCAGCCCCGCCTGTGGCGGCGGCGCTGCGGGGCCGGGTGTCCGCGCTGAGGCGGGGAGCGCTGCCCGGCCAGGCCGGGCTTCGGCCGCCGCGGCGGCGGCGGGGCCCGGCGGCGCCGCTCTGCGGGCGGGGGGGGGCAGGTGTCCCGCCGCCCGGGCGGGCCCGGCGTCCCTCTTTGGATGCCACCCAGCAGTAGAAAGTCGTTCAGGCGCGCCGGCTTGGGTCGGGCATGGCCGGGCAGGAAATTATCGTTCTGGGGTGGAGGGCTAACATTGATCGAATATAAAGGCGTGGGGTTTTCTTTTTCTTTTTTTTTTTTTTCTTTTTTCAAACTGATCTCGCTTTCTTTTGATGCCCGTGAGATGTTAAGCTGCTAGCACGCCTAAAGTCATTTCGCTCCTTGATTGAAAAGTCAAAATAACTGCGCTTTTCAAAGGTTGCATAAGCAATAACAGTCAGGGTTAGAAACCATCAGGAGTTGTCGTGCGCCGCGTTTACCGAGAGTTTGGGAAACATCTGTTGTTAGGTGGTGGGTAAGTGGTTTGAGCCAGAGCTTTTGGGGATTTTGTTAGTCATTCTTTCAGCTTCAAACTCGGTATTTGTGACTGGGATTAAATGGAAAAGCTGACAGAGGAACAAGGTTGTCTTTCGCTGGCATTTAGGTAAGGTGTGCGGTCATGGGAGGGGAAAAAAGATGGCAGTCACTTAAAAAACACCATTTGTAACTCTGCAAGTGCATAAGGTTGTGTTGATGGATATACATAGAGCTTGGCAATGCCATCTTTGGGGCCAGATGCTTCAATCAGAGCAAGGGATTTGTCAGTTGTTTCCCAAAGGGTTTTAAACGCAGAAGTCTGAAAGATGGTTGTGTTGTAAAGTAAAACCTGTGTTGAGACAACAGTGTGTCTTTTCTGCTCTGGGTTATCTACTTTGGTGTTGTATGTAATTACAGGATAGCAATTTCAGGCCTTCATATTCAGATATTTTGTGATTTTACTTGTGTGCCCCCTGTTCTGTACTTAAAAAATGTATTTACAATGAATGGAATAAAATGATGATCAGACTTCTTGTCTCAACTGCACTGGTGACTTGCAACTCTTCAGAACCCAGCTCTTATGAAGACGTCTCAGTACACGTGCTTTGTGCACTGGTCGGGCTCTTCCAGGGCTAAAATAGGTTGAAAAGGCAGTTCTGTGTGCTCAGGTTTGTGGCACAGATCCAATATGGTGCAGGCAGGTAAAACCTACTTGAATTTTAGAAAATGTATCACCTGAAACTTTTTTTTATTACTATTCCTTAAGATGTTAATTTCGCTTACTCAGAACCGTTAGAGGTCATTTTTTCTGCATGTGGCTTGTGACTTACAAAGTACAGTGGCACACGCTTGTTTTGGAGTAGAATAATCCCCCCCGCAGAAGCTCCACACGGATGCTGACTCGTGGTGTTGATGCTGTACTGTATAAAATGTTTGTTATGCTTGGATGTAAATGGAGATGTTTGAGATTCAGCTCGTGTACTTACAGTACTTCACTCCCTGACCACAACTCCCACGTACCTAATTTGGGATAGTTACTTAAGAGGAACTACTGTTTTTTGGTGGGGTAAAATGGAAATGAAGAGGGATTTCGGTTCAAACAAGCCAGCTGGTTTAAAACCACATGAAGTCAGGTCGCAGAGACCTTTGGAAATACCTCGTCCTGCCAAGTGAAAGAAATCGTTCCACATTTATAAATAGAGTCTGTTCGGTGTGAGGTTTTGTTCCCTTCAGATGCTTTTCCCCAGCGAAGGCTGGGCACGGCCATCTTTTTGAGGTTATTCAACACCCGTTTGAAATGGAAAACAATGATCTCCCCGGGTGCAGCAGGGATGGTTGTGCTGGAAGTGAAAAGCTGGTAAAACCAGTTTTCTGCTGGCCTCTGAGCTGATTGCTAGGCGAGGAAGGGTTGTCCCCTCCCCCTCCGCTCCCCAGCCGCTGATATTTAATTATAATCTAAATTAAAAAAAAAAAGATTTTTTTTTTTTCCCCAGCAGCTTCTCGTAATGAAGACTATGGGAAGTAGTACCACAGGCGTGGAGGCGGGCAGCCTGTCTGAAGACTGGAGACGGTACAGAGCGCTAGGAGAAGCGATACTGTGACCACAAGTTTTGGCTGCAGGGTCTTTGCAGTGACAACCCTCCAGCCAGGCTTTTGAGTGTTAACAGAAACAGCCAAAAATCTGTCTGTAAAGATTGGTAGTTATTTTCCAATTAGGAACAATAGTGTTATCTCCCTGCCTCATTCGGGCAGTTCTTTTGGTTTCGTAGCTATAACTTTTTTACTGATTACATGCGGGCACGTACACGTGTGCTTTCCTCATCTGCGTGTGAAATTATGGAAGCAAGAATAGACGTGATTAGAATTGTGTGCGTAGGTGTCGTTTTGGTCCCGCCAGGAGTTAACCGGTTTGCTAGCAGAAGGATTTTTGGCGCTTCACAGGTGCCGTGCCAGACGGGGGAGCCTCTCGGTGCCGGGGTCTGTGCGTGGCCGGGGACGGGAGGTTTACTTTGGCTGCAGCGGAGGCTCGCAGCCCGCTCAGCCCTCGCTGCCGCCGCAGAAACACGCGCCGAAGGCCTCGGCGCTGGGCTGTGCTGTGTTCCCCCTATTACACCGAAAAGGCGCGTTGCCACACTTCTGAAGTCGCAAGAAATTGTGGGTTTGTTGCGGAACTCTCTGGTTTTGCGGTTTCAACTGCCAGTGGGATGCTAGGAGGCGCTTGGTATTTTAGAGGAGGGAGGGGAGGGCAGGGCAGCACGGCGGGGGCTCCGCCGCCCCCTCCCCCTCCGCCTCCCCTCGCCGGGCGGGGGTCCTGGCCCGGGTCCCCGCCCCGCGGAACGGCTGGTGGTGCGGCCCAGCGCCCGCGGGCCGACGGGCTGCAGCGCGGGGGGCCGCCCCCCGCCCCGGCCCGGGCCTCCCGCGCCCCCGGGGCGGCTCCGGCGCCTCCCCCGGCCGCTGCCGACGTGCGGGCGCGGCCGGGCGCTGTGGCGGCGGGGCGGGGCGCGGGCTGGCCGCCCCGATAAGGCGGGAGGCCGGGGCGGGCGGCCCCCACCGGCTTCTTCCTCGCCTCGCCTTGGCCGGGGTCGGGTCGCGTCCGCAGTCGGCCGGCGAGTATTTGGAGCGGGATTTGCAGCGGGAGTGCGACGGGCTGCGCGCGACCGCTCCAAAAGCGTTTTGGAGTCCGTGCGTCTGCAGAGCAGGAGGCTGGAAATGGCACCGGCGGCGTGAGCCGCCCGCCCGCTGCCTCCGCCCCGCCGGTAAGTGCAAGTGCAGCTGGGGGGGGGGTGTGTGCGTCCCGTGGCGCGATCCACCCGCGGTGGGATACCGCCGCGATGATGTGGAAATTGCCAAAATGATGACTCTGCATTGCAACCGTGTATCCTGTTGCAGAAGTGATAGTATTTTGTTACCGTTGAGCCTAAGTGTCTGGTCTGGGCTATTTCACAGCGCGAGACCTGAAAACGTCTTAAACGGCTGGTGCTATTTGGCGATAATTGGGAAGCAAGGAAATAGGTGGTTACCCCCGCTTGGTTTTGTGAGAGGCTTGTGGAAATTGAAAAGAAGGATGGATCATCCTCAACTGTAATGTTAGTTTTATTAGCTAATTTTTGGCAAAGCATAAGAACAGCCATTTTACAAGAGCTGGCTGGCTGGAGGAAAGCAACATTTGTTCTCTCTGTATACGTTTTGGAGAGAAACTCTTGCAATCAAATGAAAAATCAGAAAAGCAACAAATGCAAGTATTTTCAGAAATCGTTAGAGGAGCGTGTGTCAGTTTCTTAAATTTGACTGTGCCAGTGTGAAGTCGCTACTGTAAAGTGTGGAAAAAATAGCATTTCTTCAGGCATTGAGCCCAATTCCCTAGTGGCATAAAGTCAGAAAACACATAAATAGCAATGCAGCATACTTTGGACTTGGCATTTGTAGATACACAACTTAACATAATTTTCACAAAACTCAAAATTTTAAGTACATTGTCTGCTGTGCAAGCAAACATGGCAATTTTTAGCCTTTCAGACTTTGTTTGTTGCGTAGGAGTATGATGAATGAAATAATAAAGAACAATATAATGTTTTGTTTACTTTTGAGTGTATGACAGCTTTTAATATATCTAATGTCCTTGTTTTCTTGGCTGAGTATATCTCTGCCTTTGCATCAATACTTTTAGATTGTATCTGAGAGCGAGGGCTCCCACTTAGGTTCTCCTGTAGGTTGTACATGAGAGAGTTGACAAGCAAGGTAAAGTCTAAGCAGTGTTGTGAAGAGAAAGCTTACCTTTTATTGAACATCACTAGCAAGGCGAAGATCACAAAACCTTACAGAATTGAACCTGTGAATGAATTAGAGTATGCAAATACAAGGATGAAACTGGCATTCGTATTGCAGATGGAGAATAATGCATTTTGTACTTCTGCACCCTAATTAGGTGTAGAATTATCATAAGCTTAAAAAATAAATTCAAATTCACTTCTCTTGTAATTGTGCTCTGCGCTTCCTAGAAGACAAGATGTTACAGCGAGGATGGGATTGAGTTGTGTGGAGGGGCTTGGTGTGGCTTCTGTGCCTGCTCCATGTCTCAAAGCAGGGGGCACCTGGGAAGACAGGAAGACCGTGGTGTGGAGGGAAACAAGGGAGATACAGCCTCTGCCACTGCCTAGCAGTGAACCTTGCTTTTTCTGTCAGCTTCCACTTGCAAACCGCTCCGAGCCCTCTGGTCTCCGAAATACACAGCTTACATGTATCTAGTGGGTCTTGGCTGTAGAAGGATTTTTGGGCTGCAGTGTATATGGTTATGGGGCTTGGAAATTGCAGCCTAAATAGGTGCTCAGTTAGACAAGCTCCATGGTCATCTTGTCATATGCGAAATACTCTTTTCAGTTCCCTCCAGAGGAGTGGTAAAATCTGTCAAATATTTAGATTGGCACATATGTACACTTTAAGTACTTCTGCTGGGAATTTCCATAGCTGTTATTGCTGAAGACATAGAATGTTTACTACAAATCTTTAGTTAGTGCTTCAGGAATCCCATGAAACTAACAAGAGAATTGAAACTCTTCAGTAACAAAATACCTACTGTTTAGAAACAATGCTTATATTGGCACTTCCTATTTTTACTAAAAATCCGTATTTAGCTTTTTTCGCCTTACTTGCTGAATCTTTATTAGTGTGACTTCTTTGGAACTTTTGTATCTGAGCCCCTTTTACTTGAAGATATGCTGAAGCTGAGCGAGTTACAGCGGCTGTGACTGTGACAAAAATAACGGGCAGCTGCTGTAAGTTTCAGCCTTTGCAGCTTAGTAAAGAGTAACCTGTGTATCAACACTTGGTTTTTCAGTTGATCAAACTGTATTAGAATTTTCTCATTTACGGGAGCCAGTTTGTTTGCCTGCAGCTGAAAAAAGGGTGACTGAAACAGTTCCTGCCCTTGCCAGGGCATTCTCCCCCAGCTTTGGCAGAGCTGCTGAACCTTGCCTGAATCAGCCCTCAGCTGCTGGAGTTTTCTAGCTAGACATAAAAGCCAGAGGAAGGTGAATGGCAGGGGAGTATTGCCTAAGCTCCTGCGGTTGAAGCTGTTGTCAAATATCTGTTGGTTTTCTTGCGATTGTGCAAATTCTGTGGGCTGAGGCGTTTGAGAGACCTTTGTCACCCCTGGAGAAGGCTCCACCTACGTTTAGAAAACTTGCATCAGTGTAGGGTCTTAGGGGGGTTTTTGTTCACCTTTATAGTGAAGTAGAGCAGATGGTTCTTCATATGATGCCCTTCCTCTTCTGTTAAAGAGGAATAGAAACTATTAAGAAAATTTTTTTTTTTTTCATTGTGTTTTAGGAACATTTCAAGAATGAGTCCACCACAAGATAGAAGTAGAAATTCCTGCAGCAGTGAGCCTCTGGCAAAGTGCCTTCAAGCAAAGAAGGACTTGGAAACAGCTATATCTGGAATTGTCAAAGCTGAACAACAGATTAAAGAGAACTGGCGGGAGGTAATTTTAAATTCTTTTAAAAAAATGTTTTAATAACTAATATGACTTTAATGACAGTTTTTATTATACCAGAGTACTTTCTATTATGATGATGGTCTGAAATTTTCCTAGAGTCTTGCTGTGTAATTTGGTCGTACTTTTGATAAAGGTATTCCTGTATTACTAGCTTAGACACACAGAATTTACTAAAGCTCTTGGTTGAAATATCAGAATAGAGGGATATTGTTCTTGGATATTTCTTTAAAGGTAGCCTTGGAACTTTTACTAACTTGAGTCATGTGGTGCTGTGGGTGACTGTGGTTAGTTTTTGAGAAATAAATTGCTCCAAAAATACCATTTCTCTGTGACAAATACTATTTTGTAATCGGCACAGCATATGCTTGTTCATACTGTTTGACAGATGTTCTAGAAATGGCACATGTTACCTTACAGGTAAAAGCCAAGATTCACAGCCACATAAGCCGCCACCTGGAATGCCTGCGCAGTCGTGAAGTTTGGCTGTTTGAGCAGGTGGATCTCATTCAGCAGCTGAAAGAGGAGGCGTTGCAGCAGCAGGCACAGCAGCTCTATTGGGTAAGATCTGGTTGTAAATTGTTGCACTGGTGTTTTTAAGTAAACTTTCTCCTTCCAAGTATTTTCTCAATTTTAATCTTAGAAGCCAAAACAATAACATGCGTTTTGTCTTCCATGCAGTATTTGGGACAATTCAATTGCCTTATTCATCAGCTGGAACGCTCCTATAGTAACGAACTAGCAAACCAGATTTCAGTTTGCCTGGAAAGGTAAATATATTTTATGATGCAAGTTAACACAATTGGTATTTATTTTGACTTCTGAATTCAATCTGATTTTTTTATTCTAGCAGATCTAATAACAGATCTAACTCGGTGTTTCCACATTTTTAATGATTCTTAGAAATAAGATCTTTAAAGCAGTCTGAGATAGAATTCCTCTCATCTTTTTTACCCTAGATGGAAAAAAACAGGACTGTAACGAGCAGTGGAGGCACTCATTTGTGCAGATTATTTTAAATATTAGTTGTTGATGGCAATTGAAGTAACAAGGAGAAATTCATGTTTTGCTGGCTATTTATTCTGTTCTTGATTTGTGGATAGGTATCTCTATTTTTATGCAAGTATTAAAAGTCTTTTTGTTACCTAATTAGTACTAAGTCAGCTTGGAAGCCTTTTTATGAAATAACGGACTGATTCCCAAAACATGATGGATGAAGAAGATTGTCTTTCCCCCCCAACCCCCACCCCGTTCCCTTAACTATCCTCTTACTCTTTCAGACTGGAAAGTCTTACCCTTAAACCAGAGGAGTCTTCCATCCTGAACTTTGAGGCTGACACATCTTACCTTCGCCAGGCTATTACCTCATTTGGTTCAATTAAAACGATGGTAAGCACCAAGACTTTCCTGGGTTGGAATACTTGAAAAAAAATTTTTTGAGGCAGTATTGCAATATATTCTAAGTGGTATTTCTACTTTTAGTTATAGCTTGAATGGATCTTTTGTACAAGTCATATAGTTTCAGCTGTATAATATATACACAGTGGTTTATTAACTATTGCATGTAGTTCTGATTTTGACTGAGCTTAGATCTAGTTACATACGTGTTATTTTAATGTATTTTGGCAGAGACTGAGGGAATGGTGATCGTATTCTTACTCTATTCCAGCAACTGAAAATAAATGTTACGGTTTTCTTTCGATATTCATAGTTATACATTCTAAATGGCTTTCTACAATGTAAATATTTTGGGATTCTTATGCAAGCAGTGGATCTCCTGTATTATTACAGATAATTCTCTTAAAGGAAGCGGACTGAATGTAGTATTTTTATAGTAAATCTTTCTCCCTTCTGTTTTTAAATGTTGAGAGAATTGTTAGCTGCAAAGAACTGACCAACTGTAACTGCGCTTTACTTCTGCTTTATTGTAGAATTCATCCTAGAAACTGGACAAAATTGAGATTTAAATTAACTTTTACTTTTCTTTCCTTACAGCAAACCTCAGAGAGAGAGAATACTTCTCCCTGGTTCCCAGGGCAGAATTGTGCCCTAATGAACTGTGAGCAGGTAAGATTAAGGCTTGTATCTGTGAATGTTTAATTGTATTAAAGGGAAAGGAGAACTCGAGCACAATATGTTGGCTTGCTTGAGTAATGCCTTCTGTTTGTTTGTTAAGATGTTTGAGTAGCCAGTAACAGTTGCTGTGGTGGGCATTAGTGATCTGATGTTCTAGCTGCTCCACAAACAGATTTGCAAGAACATCGTATGAAAGTGAATTTCGAGTGTGACTGTCAGTCAGAATTTTTTAACTGAATGTTCCTTGATGTTGTCAAGTCAGGACTTGGAACTATCCGATTCGTTTTAATGCAGAAATCCATGGGAAATCTTATGTTGGGCTCTGCGCAAAACCAGCGTCAGTGAAGGAGGGTAGCAAATCAATAATGGGAATTGTGGTCGGAGGAGGGTTATGGCTGTATTGTGGTTTAACCCCAGCCACCAACTAAGCCCCACGCAGCCGCTCGCTCACTTTCCCCTGGTGGGATGGGGGAGACAATTGGAAGGGTAAAAGTGAGAAAACTCATGGGTTGAGATAAAGACAGTTTAATAAGTAAAGCAAAAGCTGCGCACAAGCAAAGTGAAACAAAGACATTCATTCACTGCTTCCCAGTGGCAGGCAGGTGTTCAGCCATCCCCAGGGAAGCAGGGCTCCATCATGCCTAACGGTTACTTGGGAAGACAAAATGCCATAACTCCAAATGTCCCCCCTTCCTTCTTCCCCAGCTTTATATGCTGAGTCATATGGCATGGAATATCCCTTTGGCCTGTTGGGGTCAGCTGTCCTGGCTTGTCCCCTCCCAACTTCTTTTGCACCCCCAGCCTACTTGCGGGTGGGGTGGGGTGAGGAGCAGAAAAGGCCTTGATGCTGTGGAAGCTCTGCTCACCAGTAACAAAAACATCCCTGTATATCAACACTGTTTCCAGCACAAATCTAAAACACAGACCCATAGCAGCTACTTTGAAGAATGAACTCTACTCCAGCCAAAACCAGCACAGTTACACATATTGGAACTGTGCGTTGTAGTTGTCGCTTCCCTTTCTTGTCATTTGCTCTCTGAAGAGTCTGGGATCACAAAAGAATCTATCAGTGCAGTGGCCTGAAGTCATACAGGTGATTGAAGATGTACTTTTTTCTTAATTAGAAGGGACAGGTTTTTCTTTTGGTTCAGAAACACTGATGCGTGTTGAATGCCTGTTTTGATGTTCACCATAGATTGCCTCAGCAATTAAACTTTCTCATAACCAAGAACATTCTTTTTCAGCAGAAAACGTTGTGTGGGACAGTGAGTGCCTCACTTGCTGACTGGTTACTTGGAAGCGGACCTGTGGGTGTTTGCCAGGCTCCGTACGTTCCCAGCACCAATCTTGAAGAATGGGTTATGCAAAAATGTGTGTCAGAGCCCAGCCAGGTAAACCTTTTATGCATTAACCTAGTTTTTAATAAAGGGGAAAACACACTATCCGATTGCAGGCAGAAAATGGTGGAAATGAAACCTTCCGTAATTCTTTTCACTCTGCATCGTGTTCCACTAATACTTTTGCACTTAGTATCAGAATTCTGCAAGCTGTAACTGGGCAAACAGTTACTGAACGTTGTCTTTTGGTGTTAATAGATGCATTTCAATGTGTTTTTACTAGGATTTAAATTCTTCCAAAGTCTGTTATTTTGAGCAAGCCTGGGGAAATCTGAAAGATTTGGAAAACTGGCTCCTACAGAATCAACAGCGTGATGCTGCTGGGAAGACAGACTGCCCTGGCCGCAAGGATTCCACCTCTACTTCCAGCTCGTCCTTTTCCACTATTGAAAAGGTGGAGGACTTGGAATCCCTTGGACAAGAAGAGATGGACCTTTCTGACTGGCTGCTTACTTCTGACACAGAAAGTGGAAGTAATGCTTCAGATGAGAAATGGAAGCGTGAATTTAAGCCTTTTAGGGAAGAATTTAATTTGAATGATTGGCTGCTCAAAGCTGAAACATGTACGAGTTGTCGTAGCAGCCAGATCAAAAGTGTGGAAATTGAGAACCTGGGAAATCTGAAGTGCCTGAATGAGCATCTTGACGTAAAGAAATCGCCCACTACATCTGCTGTAAATGCTTGGCTGCTTCAGCATCCCCAGGCCCCATTTAAGGTGGAAGATGTGTGCAAAGCCAATGAGGTGTGTGCCAGCTTTTCAGAATGCGTGTGTGATGACAACTGTGGAAAAGAGGCTCTGTGTAAATGGCTTCTGAAGAAAGAAGGGAAGGATAAAAATGGAGTTCCAGTCAGCCAGAAAGATGTACCAGACCCTGAGCATGAGAAGACCAAGTCTGCTGCTAATACCTGGCTTAACCCCACACAGCAGCTCACAGGGGAACCTGTTAGTGCAGAGAAAGCGGATTATTCAGCAGAGATCGCAGAACCCTTGAAAGTATTGCTGGAAAGGCCTCTGACAAGCTGGCTAGCCAAGTCTGAGCATAAAGCAGAAAGTGCAGAAGAAAAGGCAAGGAGGGAAAAAGCAGATAATAGTTTCAAGAGTCCTTTCCTAGACCTCTTGGCTCCATTCCACCTCCCCTTGAATGTAAACAGTTGGGTGTTGACTTCAAACCAACTAGAAAATGCTAACCCGCCTCCAGCAGAAGATAAATGGCTTCTACGCAAAAAAGCACAAGTGAGCATGTTCCTAAGTTTTTGTTACTGCTGTGTCTTAAGCCAATGTGCTGGGGTTTATTCTTTTACTGAATGTAATGCCTGCCTTCTCCTCCAAATTCATAGCTCTTCTGGGTAATACTGACTGCTAATTTTTAGGTTTCTTAGCTCTTTTAATGTTTTCAGTGATTATTACTTAGTTATTTAAGGAGATGAGGCCAGCGTTTAACAGAAACCAAGTTAATGTGTTTTACTAAATGAAGAAAGTATTCATCTCAAAGACTCAGAAGTCAGTTTTATTTTCTTTTTGACCACTTGACAGAATTTGAAGATACATCAGTTTTTATTTATGTTCGGAGATCAGTAATGAAGGTGACTTCTCTTTCAGGACTTTGGCCTTCCTACAGTTTGTGACCTTTTTGCTTGTATGAAACTCAGTGGAGATAAAGAAAAATGGCTGTATCGGACTCCTTTACAGGTAGGATGCACAGAATGTATTAGAACAGCCGAGCCTAAACATAACTCGGGGGTACAGAATACAGATGCTGGCAGCTAACTGTTGTCTTCAGAGTTCTCTAAACGTAATGTTTAACAGCATTGTGATTTCCTCCTCATATACCTTTTTAACAGCTTTGGGCCATTCTACTTTTTCATTATTCCTCCTCTTTTGATCACAAGCCAGGGAGGGAATTACTTATGTTCTTGAGCAAATCCCTCTTCAGCTGATTGACACTTGGTAAAATCTTGGTAACTTCTATTGTAACTAGAACATGCAATTAATGTCTAAATTTCCAGGCAGCTTTTTTCTTATCTTGGTAATGTATTTACAGCTGATGTCATGTTTTTCCTTTCTGCCGAGATAACTCTTTGTCGTTGTTTTTGAAATTCATGAAAAATGTCCTTCTTAGCAGGCGTACTTCAAACCCTCAAAGGCAAGATACTCACTTCTAGGAAGTATTTTAGTATGAATTCTTTTTTTCTATGGTGTCTTATACTTGTTTTTTTCCAAAGTATTGCTTTCCATTTATCAAAAAGAATAACCCGGCTTTAAATTTGTTTAGATGTGAAGAACTGGAAGCATCGAAATCATCCCCTTCCTGCTGATCAATCGCACATCATGCTGAGTGACTGCAGCCAGCTGAATTCTTGTGTTTGTGTTTGGCCATCTGCTTTTTCTTCTAAAATTATAACAAAAAGAAAGATTACTCATATAACAGAGTTACGGTGCAGAAGATGCCTTTTTGTTATGATTAATTCTGAAATGTAAACCCACTGAGCATAAGCAATCCAATACTATAGAGGTGTTAGTAAATTTGTATCTGTTATGGGACTACGTGAATCTTCCTTCAATGGGTTGTCACTTGAAGTATGTTGAAGCCAGTGCAAGTATAAAGCGAAATCTCTCTGGTGCTGTGAAACATCCACCTTTGGCAGTGACTTTAGAAGTGTTGCCTTTCCTTTCAGGTGCTACAACTTTGTCATGAGTTGGGTTCCAGCTTACTGGGATTGCAAGATAACTTAGGTCATATTTGGAAACAATTTCTTTTATTGAGCAGTTGCTAACTTTAAAGGTTTAATTTGCATCTTGTATTGGTGTGCCTCCTGGCTGAGTGTGTGTAGTCCAGATTTTGAAAAAGACATGAATTTATGGGACCTGACATGTGACAGGAGAGCTGGTAACTTAGTTTTGAATGAAAACTTTTCTTGCAAACTTCTGAGCCATTCAGAGAACAGGGTAGGGTCTTAATTTTCATGCATCAGTAGATCAGATCCTACCGTGTCCCCAGCTTTTAATAACTATTTGAATTTCACTGAAAGAGCTGCAAGATGAAATGTTTACGTTTCTGCTAGTTATTGATAATGCATAATGAACTTTTATTGACTAAACCACTGGAAAGCAGGCATCTTAGCCACATAATATTAAAAGGTAATATTTGGGGAATTAGATGCCTTCTCATCAGACGGATGTCATGCTGTTTAACTGGGAAACACTAACTTGGCAAACTGTGTGGCTCCCACTGATCCATTTTAAAGATATTTAAGCTGTGGATTTCCACGTTGTTATGCATATGAAAGTGGGGTTGAGTAACTCTGATCCTTATAGCTGTGGACATAACATGAGCAATACCTCTTCAGGTATTTAGCATTTTGAGCCCATAGGAAGGAGTGCCGAGATGTTAGATGGAAATGTGGATCGCGCCTGTCAGATTGCATGAAAAACTGAAGTTACATAGTTTCTAGTGCAGCTTCTACTCCCTTAACAAACTGCTCTTAATGATTATAAAAATAGCCTCCCATCCCTGCAGCCTGCCTGGGAATAAAAGTGATTTCCATTTGTCACAACACTGTAGAAAAGAAATTATTAGCAAGATCCAACCTTGGTGTGACTTTGCAGTGTGAACACATTCCCATCTGGTAGAACCTGTGCATTTGTTAAAAATAAGTTTGTAGTCTGAGAGGGGGACACTGCACATCTGAAACCAGACCCTGAAAGGGCTTAATGTCAGTGGACCACTTGAGGCTTTCGTACTTTCATAGTTGAGGCTTTCTCTTGGAAGCAGAAATATGTTTTTGAAGTTCACTTTCCCCTTTGAACGGGTCCTTGTTGCCACATGGGAAGACTGCACTGTGACTAACTCCAATAATAGCCTAATTTGATTAGCAGTTGAACTTACATGAAGGTGATTGATGTGCAGCCCACCTCTTATAATTCCTTGTAGTTGTCATTGTGTGCTACTTTGTCAGTTCATTATGAGCCTTTAAAACTTGGGGGTATGTATTCCTTTACTTACTCAACTGACTTGTTATTGTTAATTGATATTTATGTAAAACATTGATTAGTCTTTTCCATTAAAAAATAATTGCAACCAAAGGAGTGGAGCGTCTCCTTTGCAAGATGGTTAACAAAAAATGCTGCGGTATGTTGCCTAGTTAACCTCTGTTCGGATGCCGCTGCAGCTGTGCTTCCATCCCTGTGCTGGATTCACATGTTTGAGTTCTGCATTTCCCCACCGGCCGCAGCTGCACAGAGCCCAGCTCTCAAAGCCGGGAAACGCTGGCACCAGGTACACCCCACAGGTGTCTGTTACTACACTACAGCATCAGCCCTGCAACACACCGCTCGTGTGTCTAAATCACCCCGCCTTTATCAGCTGCTGTAACAAATACAGATTTAGACAAAATGATGTGTTTGTTTATCACTCTTGAATACTTAAGGGGGATTTATGGATCTTAGTGGCCTTCAGTCCTCTTTTCCCATGGCTGTAGAACATCTCTGGTCTGGCCGTGCAATTGGGAAGCTAGCTCCTCTCCGGCTCTTCTGCTCTCCTGGTTATTGAACGTCAGACTCCCTGCACGTTTTGTTCCTCCTTTGAGGATTTTTCCATTCCTTTAAACTCCAGGCTGCATTGTAGCATTAAGAGAACATTCTCATGAGAGTATGCAGCTGGGCCTGGCAGCCTTTCAACAGCAATACCTTGCATTTCTTGTGTGGGTGTGCATACACACAGTTCTTATAAATGGACCAGAAGTTCTTTGTTAGAAGCAGCCATGTGCAGAACTCCTGAACACGTATCCTGAATGTTAAGCTTTCAAAGACAGGGAAAAAAAAATACTTAAGGTCCTCCAAAGATAAGGAAGACAGAGTAGCAGGAGCAGAGATTATCAGATTGATGCCCGGTACTGAGAAATGCTTAATTCCATTTCTCTCCCTCCCTGTGGAGCTGGAGCAGTTACCTCCCATTCCTCCTGCAGCTGAGTTTCTGTAACAAATGAATCCTAACTTGCTTCTGTGGGAAATAACCAAAATGTGTTGTGGTCACATGATGTATGTATTGGTGAAAGCGTGGAGCTTTATGGTTAGAGACTACAGGCCGAGCGTGCCTGGCAAAGGCCTGTTACGTGCCTGCCCCTGAGAGCTGCTGCAGGCAGCGAGGGAAGGTGCCCGACTGCGGAGGAGAGCAGGGAAGGCCAGCGCTTGGCAGGCGGTTACTCAGGCTGGGTGAGTCAAGACAGCAAACTGCCAGTTTCCTCTATCGGACACAGGCCGAGCCTGGGGAAACCCTTCACAAAGGCGTGAGCCCACACTGCTGCAGAGCCCAGTAAACACAGGGGCAGGAGGGTGCGAGTGGCAGCAGCGGCTGCTCGCAGGGCTCCTGGGGCACCAGACCCCTGAGACCTCCAACTCGGACTTGCTGTGGCGCAAGCCTGGCAGCTGTCTCACGGGGCTGGGAGAGAGGGCAGCTGGCAGGGGGGAAGAGAGAGACGCTCGAGGGGAACGCAAGACTGGTATTAATGGTGCTGCGAAAGTACCAAAAAAGGCTGTAGTACCCTTTGGTGTCACTGCAGTGCCTGGCATTCAACAGCACAGACCAATACTGACACAGTACACAAAGCTCCACTTAAGACATACCAATTTCCTAACTATTTTGAATTTATTATGCACAGGGGTAACCTCCTATTAAAGCATAAAAAAAGGATTTTTCCCCCCTCTTTTTTCAGTCCCAGATTAGGTCAGCTATGAACACTGGATCACTTTTCTGCCCTAGCATACATTTCCCTCCTGTTTTTGGAAGCAGCTTCTGCTTCATGGAGGAAGCTGGAGATTCCTACCATACGACTAGTGATTTTTCAACAAATTCCCCCAACTGTAAGAGCAGTCACCTGCTGACAGAGAATGGTGAAATTGCCTTTCTCCGTTCCCAAGACTACACAAAAGCAGCATTACAAGGTTCAAAAAGCTTTCATTATACCTGTTACCCCAGACTCCCACACTTGCGGCCGCAGCATGGAAAGCTGTCTCGGATCTGTCAACAGAACTAGATGCCATGACTGGCACTGCAAGAGGAGAGAACACTGCTCTCCAAGACGGGCAAGGTCTCCCGTGCTCACATTTATGTAACGCTGCATGGGAGGACTGTAAGGGGCTTGCCAAACCCTGTCTGCAACTTGGTTTTACTTCCTTTTATTCCTACTGAACTTGGATATACTTTTGGTCACAGCTTTAAGTAGCAACTTTGTACTGATTATTTACCATTAAATTGTGAACACAGTAAGCCTTGACATAGAATATCATAAAGTTGTTCTCTGTATTCCACACTTAGAATTCACATCCCTCACTGCTGCCTCTGTGCTGGTTGTATTCCATGGCTGAAGCTATGGATCACTCCATAGACAAAAAGGTTATGAACCAAAGCTTTTAATAGCCCTAGAAACACAGCTATTTCAGAAAACTGCACTCAGCTCTGCCGCTGAGGCAAGCAATTCCAGGAAATATGAGGTTATTGCAGACCAGATAACCTGCTAAGTTGTCTCAGGAGTCAGCCTAGCCTTAAGGTTGTGGCAACTTTGAACTTAGAAAAGCTTGTTTCTACATTATCTCCAGTGCACCTAAAGGAGGAAAGACATTTGTTAAGCTTCACAGCTTTACCACTTCAATGAGGGACAGAGAGCTCCTGGGTCATATTTCAGTCCTGAAAAAGTCTCTAGAAAACCTAAAAGATACACTGCAAAGTTCCTGACCCTTAAAAAGCAACCCCTACCCACCATCAGCCCCCAAAGCAGCTATCAACCCTTCATCCATCATTGCCACGCATGTAGGGATGGAAGTCCTACTAATGGTGACCAAGCAACATGGGTGGGGAAGAACTCACTGATACCAACAGGGAGAGAAAAAGCAGCTCAGGAAGAAAGTGCACGTGTTTTCCTGATATCCCATGTGACAGCGCTGCACAGCTGCTGCCTACATCACTCTTCTGCAGCCTGCGAGTAGGGGACAGTTTGGTAGTACAGCCCTTGAAAAATGCATGCGAGAAGGTCCAGCTCTAACACCACAACAGTAATACACAGCCCACTAAAGATGGGAACAGTGGAACACAAGGCTTAACAACAAACAGCACTTACAAAGCAGGTGAGAAGAGGCCTGGTTTCTTTCCTTTATGCTACATCTAGTTAAGTGCTGGCATAAAGCAGCAACTTTGACCTGTTAGCCAAGCAAAACTAATTGAGTTCAACTGTGAAGGCTCGTTAGCTACAGCACTTCCTCTATAAAATGGTAGTCTCAGCAGTCACTGCCTTCTAAAGAGGCTTCTTAGCGAAGCTGCATTTCTTTTCAGAGGAAGGTAAGAGCTCCTACATTTCCTCTACTGCTTTTTTGTTGTTTTTATTTTGTTGGGTGCAACGTAGTTACCAAGAGCTGTTTCAGCAGGCAGAACTCAACCTAAACTCGTTTTGCATTAAGCTGTCCACTGAGCAGTAAGTTTCTTGTTTTCCCCTCGCCCTGCCTTCACACTGTCTCAGACCTGTTTAATTATTTACCTGTTTAATTATTTAAAAACTGAAGGAATGAGCTGTTATACAATAACTCTAATTACTGAACTAATTCACAGCTTACTGTTTAATTTATCTGTAAACAATGCTTGGTACGTGGTTTAATCTTAACACTGAAGAAGATGTAGGTTCATCACATATCTTCCTTCTGCCAATCACCTACAAACATTATTGGGAGGGGGGAAGATTGTCACTAATTAAAAATCCTGTAATAGGCAATGAGAGGAGTATTTATACTGCTTGGTTTCTAACTATTGGCTAAACAAGTTCTGAGACCTGGAGCACTCAAGTGTTTTGATGATCCAATGGCAGCTGTTCTGCAACAGCAACTGTACCTCACTCAGTAACAACCAGTTCCTTATTTATTAGAGCAAATAAGGGAGTGGAGTCGACCCCTGGTATGCCTCGCCATCACCTCGCATCAGGAGACATTAGCCCTGTTAGTTCATTTCCCCTCACCCACTAACTCCCCCAGGATTTTATCACATCGGTTCTTCAAAACAAAACTGTAAATAAGAGTCACTGGATGCGGCACATTTTTGCCTTATCATTGGTAGGAACAGCAAAGCATAGAAACGGTATTGCGTAAGTACCACCCTTTTTATTAACGATAATGTCCCTTTTTACAGCTTACCCTGCGCTGCCAGAATAACAAGCCTTGCCCTGTGCCAGTTGCTACTTATGGCTCCGCTGGCTCCAGCTGCCCAGGCGCTGGCTGGCTGGGTGATGCACGTTGAAAGACTGCAGTGAACAGCTCTATGGACACAGACTTTATTACGCAGTGCTATCGTTGTAGTACACGCAACCAAACAAACCTGGTAGCGCAGCAGGTACAGCTATGGGACTTGAGCATGCCTTGTAGCTCTGGCCCAGGGCTAGCTGGCAAGTGTGTCAGGGAGACTCTATCTTGGTGGCCATTCTGTTCACTTGCGGGTCCAACAAATATTGCTGCCTCTCCAGCGACTGGCTGGCAGGAAGGAAAGGGCCAGTCCAGCTATACGGTGGCAAGATGTTCCTCCCAGCATAGCTTCCTTCGGTTTCACGCTAATTGTAAATAAAATAGGAAAGGGCACCAGACAGATCTCGCAACTGATTTGATTGGTGACTATGCAAATGTGTCCTCCGTCCAGCGCTGGCTGCCCTGCTCAGAGGGACTGCCGGGCTATGGAGCCCTTCATGTGCTCCCAGTTGTTATAGAGCGCGTAGAGGCCAGTAAGCGTCAGACCGGCAATACCACCTCGTGCTATCCCACGCACTCCACCTGAAAAAGAAAAACAGATTAAAATCCATTAAAGCTGCATCTGAGGAAATGGTCAGCTACAGCAACTTCCAAGAAGCTGTTCAAATCCAGAGGCATCTCAATGAAATACAGTTTTTCTTTTTTAATAACTTCTCAGAAAGGGTACCTGCACTAACTCTATCCTCCCCTCAGTCCTGCTGTCAGGCTCAAGAAAGGTCATTCCTGATCCTGACGCTAATTCTGCTGGTGTGACTTCCTCTCAAACTACCTTAGCACTACTGCCCAAGTGAACCACTACAGAACACTTGAAGCAAAGATGGCTTTTCCCAAGTACTACATTATCTATTCCATTTGTCCTCAACACAGGTGTTTACAGACAGATAAGGTCTCTTCCTGCTTTAAGAACTCCTCCATTTAGGATTTCAGATGAGGAGTAACAAAAAGGTTAGTGAGTTAGAGGAACTAGGTTTGGGGGGAAGGAGAAAGGGCAGGAGGGAAATTAGGGAACACAACAGCAGCTGATGTGGATGTGACCTTGGGCTCCAGAGACTCATGAGGGCCATCACACAGAACATATTACTGCTTTTGTGTCTTTGGAATTTTAAAACCTTTTGAAAAAAAAAAAAAAATCAAAAAGGATATGAAAGGGATCAACTGGCAAGAAATTACTAGGGCATACACTGAACAACTTTCTTTATTCTTAGTATTATTAATCTTCAAAATCATTGAAGAATTGAGTCACACAGGCAATTTAAAAAAAAAAAAAATTTTTTAACTGCTCACTTAAAACTTGAGGCTTCTGCAAGTTGTGAAGGTAAAAATACAGGGCAAGTTTGGCTACTACTGGCAGTCAGCGCACCTGGCTGGAGCTAGGAGTCAGATGGCACCACAACTCCATTCCACGCAAGCGAGGGCTGTGGTATACAGGGGCACAAGTAGAGACTTGTTGCTTTTACTCAACAGCGGAATATTTCTGTTTCTCAATAGGAAAAAGCGCCTTAGTAAAGCTCCCAGAATGCACTATAAATGCACAGAACACCTGAGAGTATGACCCTCAACACTAGGAAAACTTCACTGAGTTTGATTCTGCAATGTTTATCCGTCCCAGCTGAAACAAGTTAGATAATGTGTACAGTATATAGAACAAGGCCAGTTTCAGCTTACAGCTAGATAAAACCTGTCTGCTTTATTGGTAAAACTGACAGTGGAACTCAGGTTCCTCAAACTTGAAATGAAATGCCTCTTGGTAATCAGTAATTTTTTTCTTCCTCCATTATGAGTCATAAAGTTGTCTCACAGAATTGCATTTAGGCTTGTAGTGGGGCAAGATGCTGTTGATGTCAGCTAGACTGAGACTGCGTTACCTGTGCCGCAAGATTAAATGGATTTCATTGGAGTTGTTAAACCTACTCACATTGCCCAGGCACGTAATGAAACCAAGAAGCTGCAGAAGTGATGCAGAAGTTGGACTTTGTACTAGAGATCATGTCTAGCCATAGTTTCTAGAAACTTCATTGCCAGACTAGCTGTGACGATTCGAGGGGTTTTTGGGATAAGAGTCTGAGTTCACTGCCCTAACTGTTGAGAGCTCAACAGCTCTAAAGAAAGCCATACCATTTATGCACCTACATGCTGAAATCAGGATTTAGGAATACAAATGTGGACTTCTACTTTTGATAATTCATCTTGAGTTTTTTAGCACAAAAGGTTTTTCACATGAAGGGGTTGCAGCTGGGTACACAGAACTAACCCTGTGCAAGCAGCTTCTGGCAAAAAGCCACAGGTGAAATTTAAAGGACACTTTGTGCAAAACAAATATTTGAGGTAGTCTGGAAAAATGCTAACTTCTCCTTACTTTTGGGAAAAATGAATAAAACATTAGAGCCTGATTTTTCTGCTGTTCATATTAGGAAGCAATTGCTCATAGAAGAAACCCGCAAAGAGGGCTCCTAACCATTCTAGTGCACAGGGAAATGCATGAAATGTGGAACATACTCATACAATGCAACACAGTACAGAGCTACGACCATTCCTGTAGACTTTTCCCTCAGCCTCTGGGTGCAATTCCTCTCCCTTTCCTGTTAAAATCCTATTATTCCTATGGAAGAAAGGTAGGTTGAAGGCTGATCAAGCCTGGTTCCAGGTTCTGTGAATTTAGGATTGTACAAGAAAGGTACCTTCTTTAATTTGGATAGCTGAGCCACCTTCTAGCATCCATGCTGGCTTGGACACAGTTCTAAGGTGTACTGCTCCTCACACAAAAAATGCTGTTAATGTTTTCATGTGCTGAAGTTAGCCAGGTGAGGATGGCAGCTCTGAATCCACTTACAAAGTGTCTATCAACTACCAGGCCTAAAGCAGTCTGTAGGTCTTGCAGACAAGTTAAGGACCTTGCTGAAGATGTTTCAGTGGAAGTCTGTTTCACGAACAGGAACTAAAGTTGTGTAGTTGGTATAGGTGCATTACTGAGCGAGTCAGAAAAAAATCCAAGAAGAAAACATGCAAGAAATGTTTCTTACCAGGTTCCCTATGTCTCTGCTACAAAGTTTTACCAGTAATTTGTTTTGTAGCAGTTGCACCTGGTTTCTGAACCATCCACTGTAATTACAAAAAAAGGGAAAGAAAAAACTTTCCTTTCCCTAACTGGTTAGATCTGCATTTGAGTTAATACCTCCAGGTCTGTGGCAGACTTCAAACAGTAATGCACTGTAGAATGCAGCTCAGTTGCTGGGCAGGAAATGTTAAGCCCTCTGAGAAAATCACCTTGTTCAAAAAAATAAAAAATTCTCCACTCCCATCCCAGCTGTGTTTGCATGATAGAACATATTCCCACCCCTCCCCTGCAATCACTCTCTGCAAGCCTCTGATACCAAGTCTGCCTTGACAAACCCTGCTAGAAACATGGTCGTAAGCCTCTAATCTTGCATGCCTGAGTAAGATAACTTAAAGTTCCAGATAGACATTTCTGAAAGCAGGTATTTTGAGATCAGGCAACTTGCACAATAGTTGAGAAACTGCTACGGGTTTCCAAAGATACATCTGATGCTGTCTAAATGAGAATTTAGTTCTTTGTTTGCCTTTAGCTGCTGCGCCCATTCACTATACAGTGTTGTCCTCCTCCTACGCTTTTAAAATAGGTTTCAGAGCACACTATGCAATGACACACAGCATTCTAATAGCATAGCTTTGCATTTCTTCATGGCATGATCCACTCCTAACACTGAATTTGACCCGTACAGTAGGTAAAACCATTATTTGTATTGTGTAACAAAAATCTTCCATTTAGGACCTTACTGTCTCAGTTTTCAGAATGTGTTACTCTACTACCCTGGGATAGTTCCTGGGATGTTTAAAGCAAGAACCATCCAACAGCACACATTAGAAATACCTTAACTGAAAATACAGATGCACATATTTACGCCAAACAAAAGTGTAATAGTTAAGTTGTAATTAGCTTTCTGTCTTCCAGTCTCTCTCCTTCGGATATTCAGAATGCAAACAGTTTCTCTTCCTTCAGGATGTCCAGGAACAAAAATATTTTTAAATGGTATAAAGGGCTTGACTTTTCAAATGTACAAGGCAACCTCAGTTTTGCTCCAAATTCAAGCGCAGTGGTAGCTAACCAGACCCTCTGAACCACCAGGCAGACATTTGTTTGAACAGCTGTGGGTGGTCCCATGTCAGTAGAAAATTCAAACGGTTTCCTCCTGCTGCTCCACAGGGGTCATTTTACGAAATCTTATAAGTGTGGGCAAAGTCAGTGGGTACAGAAATTACTGAGGAAACTGATAAACTTTGTTCTGGAAACTAGACACATTCCAGAAAAGCATGTTCCACTTTCATACTGCTGCAGCTAAGACAGTATTGTGGTTAAAATACAGAAACAACAAAGCTTGAAACAGGGAACGTTCCAGGTAGTTACTGTGGTGTGAAGGCTAATTTACAAAAACAGTAAGAATTTGCAAGTTTAGAAGTACTAAAGCTGTTGAAATTACTTTGCAAACATTATTAAAATTCCCTGTCTTCTCACTGAGTGAAAGCAGCAACACCTGACTGACAGGAGACTACTTCAGCTACTGCAAAGGGCAGCAAGAATCCTGCAAATCCCTGCCGCACTGAGAACTTAGCTCACTGTTCCTGCTTAGCAGAGCTGGGCAGAAGGCAGCACTGCTCTCAGTGGCCACGCATATTCTTAGACATTAGCCCTCAAGCAACAAAGCAAGCCACAACAAGCTGTTACCTGTAGCGCCTGCTTGTACTTTGCCCTTCTCTTCCTTATTTCAGACCCGAAACAAAATCCTTTCACAAAACACCATTTGCTTCATAGTCCTATAGACTTGTTCTGTTAAAAGCAGGTTTTAAGAGAGGTTCTTGATTTCTAAAATGCCTGACAGTCCTGAACTTTAAAGTTCAGAAGCAAATCCTTTACTTTTCTCCAAATAATGCAGAAAAATAAGATAACCCAGGGCTATCCCTGCAGCAGTCTACAGAAAGCTCCTCTTTCCCCCTCCCCATCAAACAGAAACAAGAAAAAAAAAAACGGTCCGGCCCAAAGAAAAACACAGATTGAGCCCAAAGGGAAGAGGCTTTTACAGCTCAAGAAGTAGTTAGCTAACACAACTGCCCTGAATTGCTACCCACTGAATGTCACAAAACTGATCTTTAGCTCTGGCCAGAATTTACTGCTATCAATAAAACATTCAGCCCTTCTTAAATAATTCATAATGTATTGATTTTTCTGACTTGTGCTCTGAGGTCTTAAAATGACAACTATTCCCTTCAGCTATTGCTAGCATGCAATTCCCTTCTTTTCAGATGAACGCCATTTTTATACCAAATTATGTAACATCTATTGCATAAAAGGCATGAGATGATCTACCTACAAAAGCACAGTAAACAAAATAATTTAGTTTGTCCAAAGCATTACTTTATTTTTATTCCTGTTTTCCCTAACCTCAAAAAAGGGGGGGGCAGGGGGGCAGAATATCTAAGAAAAAGAACATCTACAACCTGCGTAACCCTCAGATAAGAGGTAAAGGTTATTTAGCTCTTTTGCTTACTGAAGTCTCTGTCAGGAATTTCAATGAGAAATTAACAGCTGTCACACTGGGTCAGACCAAAGTCCCACCTAGCTCAGTATCTTTTTCCCAAGTGATCAATACCGCGTGCTTGAGGAGGAGTGTAAGATCTCAGCCAGCTGTACCTTTGTGACATGAGTGGAACCACGTGCATTTTCATAGTGGGAGGGAATAATAGTGACAGAGTGCACAGTGACAATCATCTCTCTGATCTTTTTTTTTCTACTTTCAGAGACTAATACAACTATGAGAAAACAAAATAAATATGTTTGATTTAGAAAAGAGGTTGAAAACACGTGCAAGTGGGCTAAATATTTGTTTAAGATGTGTTAGTTATTTCTGCTTTGTAATGTTTCTCAGAAAAACCTTGGCATAACAGATCTTAATTTCTGCCTTTGCTTGAAATTGAATAATAAAGAATAACATCTTATTAAATGGAAAAGCCATCCTTGTGGACTTAGGATATCGGACTCCCTTTTAGCAAAACTCAAACACGACTGCCTAAGTTGCAACAACATTTGTAGTACATACGCTACTGGCAAAGGAACACAAAGGGTTTTCTTTCATCTGTCACTCAACTTCTATCCAGACCATTCAGTTCAAGTTGTGAACTCAAAATGCAGCTTCCATAAAGTTGCAAGTCTAATGTAACAAGTTAATACTGCACTCACAGTGCTACATTTGGGCTAAAATCTAGTAAGTAATCTCGGTATTAAATTTCATTTCAAATAAATGTGAAAGCCAGAGATCACTTTGGTCAAAATGAGCAACTAGTATGCTGTTTCAAAGCTCCTCAAATCAGTTTTACTTTTGAACTCAATTCAAATCTGTTAACCTAAGCCATACAGTATGCTGAGATGGATTCCAGCTAACACTTGATTTATAACGGCAAGTTAACAGTATCTGACTCGCTCCAAGGAGGACCATCAGAAATCTTGCGGACTTCACTGCTTTAGTCATTTGCAATGGGGAACTTTCAGTGACTTAACACCACTTCCAGTGAACACAGGGGGGCTGAACTTCCACAGTCCTCACCTGCAGACTTTTCAAAGCTCTTTTATCTTCTTGCACACAAGCTGCGTGTTACATAGCCTTGCACAGAACTGCTCACAATCTAATGGCCTTAGAACGTGCGTATGTTGGAAAGCCTTTTTTGTTTGACTGCTGACACTTTGGTAATGATTAACACCTCTACAAGGACAAATTGTGAAAACTGGGACCAGTCTGGGAAACAAGTCTCAGCCTTCAAACAGTCTTCCCACTATTTTTTTTTCTGTGCTCTCATCCCACTCAAAGGCTTAATCACTTGTTTCAGAAGTTCAATCTTTGTAGCATATACAAGAGTATTTTTCAGTGCAGCAGGGTTCCTGATGTGATTCTTCCATCAGTACTATGTTTAAACATGAAGCAGTATGTCATAATAAAAAACCTGCCATACTTTATACAGTTTCTTCTTAAATATGTTCCTCATCTCTTTACAAAACAGGTGTGATGGAAGTGGGAAATCTGAGTGTTTGAACAGGACTGCCTCTGACTCTGCATCCACCCTGTGTAGATTACAGAACAGCCTTGATTTGAAATGGCGGGTTTGTGGGATTTTCCAGCCAACACTAAAATCTAGGCATTTATAACATCCCTGACTGCTTTCAAATTTTCCTTTTTTAATGCCAACATAACATGGCGTTCTGTGTAACACAGGAAATGATTATAATCTTGATATACCTCACAGATGTGAACTGATCATTTGCATATGGCTTAAATATTCAAGGTTTTTTTGGTAAATATATATTGATGCTGGGTAAAGACATAACTTAGGGGGAAGCTTTACCATACAGAATTAGGAAGGGCATTCTGGCATAAGGTGACAGGAGAAGGAAGCACAGGAGAAGTAGCAAGAGGGACAGAGCTTGAAAGAAAAAAAGGAAAATGAGATTGGAATTAAATTCTTCAAACAGATGTGAATAGCATCTTTTTTTGCTTCCAGAACTAATACTTGACCTTTAAGGTCTACTGTGCCACTCAAATTTCCCGCATATGGTGAAAAATGTATTTCTTTTGAGACTTGTGCATTACAGCTCATATGCATGACGCATACCTGAAATACAATACCGTAATGAATACAGACTTATTGACTACATTTACCTTTATCAGTGCTACTATTAGCTCAGTAGATCTTATGTTACAAAACAAAAGTCCCACTGTGCTCTGTAAGAAAAATTTTTGTAGTGTCAGATGACTGTGCATGGAACTGGAGTAGTTATCCATGGCTGCACTGTGCCAAAAAAAGGTTACACATACTGCCAGCTCTATAGTTCTGAAAGGTAAGGGGAAAGCTTCTGCTGGAGCATAAGATGGCAGTTCTTCTTAATAACTTCCTACAGAAAATGTTAGACTTCTATACTGCTACCCTGTTCAGCTGTTGTTGGTAATCTGTCATACCACTCATGAAATCCCAAATAAGTACTTGATTACAAGACAGCTATGTGCTCTTGCAAGGTTAAGCGCACAACCTAGTATTTATGAAGGCTGCCCAAGCCAATTATTTTCGGTTTCAATTAGTGTAGGCCAATAGGAAAACAAGACTTCTCAAACTGTTTTGCCCCATACATAAAGCCAGTCTTCAGGAACACTTCTAAGGCAATCAGGCTTAGTTAGATATGTAAAAGTACATAGGTTAGTTCTAGACATCTCCACAGGAAAATACAGGTGAATGACACAGCCCAACCTTCATCGAGGAACTTATACTTTTTTCCTGTGGTAATGTCAATCGGCGGTACCCAGTAGTCCTCTAAAAAAGATGATCCCTCCAATTGTTAAGCTTGGAATATGGGTTAACAGGCATTTTGCTGATGAAGCTCAGACCGTCTCTTCTGTAAACAATTCCATATGCATCAGCAAACTAACCTTAAATCCATGCTGTTCACAAATAACATTGTTGGTTTTGACCACTATGCAAAGACTAGAGTCCTACCACAAGACAACAGTTTCACAAACAGCTAAGTAATAACTTTATAAATATATCACTTTCTCCATGTGTGTAGATTTTTTGCAGCTCCAGGTACTATCACATGAATCACTTGTAATAAGTTTCATTTTGATGCAGTCAGGCTGTGTTCTGTGCATTCCTCCCCTCCCCTGCCTCCTTTCGCTTTGGAAGGTAGTTCCCATTTGCCTGCATCAACTCATGGACTTGAGAAACTATTGGTTTTATTCCTGCTCTACCTGACAAACATGGCTAAGAATGAGCTGGGTATGTATTTTATACAATCTCACTATAAATCTAAGTAAACATTTGAGTGTTTATTCAGTATATATGTATAACAGACATAATTTGGCTCTCATGATTAGTGTTAGTCCTGTGCAAGTTGGAAAGAATCCAATTTAATTCAGTTGGATTTTTTTTTTTTAAGTGCAAGTTTTCCTTAAGTAGTCTTAGCTGTGTGAAAAACAATGCGTGGGTTAGGGGATATTGAACTAATAGGTCTTAGTTCCTAGTGTACCGTTTTTACACTGCCAATTGTCAGAGCAGGACAGTACTTAGTAAAAGTAATGAGAATCCTAATAACTAGGATATAGCACAAGGAGAGAAAAACTAGAAACATTTTGCTACTCTACCAGTGCTTTTGTACAGCATTCCTGTCAAGGTTCCAGCAGCTATGGTGTTCAGGTCATCTTCTGCACCTCGTGTTTTTTCAATGACGACTCCGAATGCACTGTAAAGTAGAGCTGGGAAAGAAACGTATTAAAAGATTCAAGTTAAAACTCCCATTTTCTGAGACACAAGGCTTAGAATCCAGGCTCGGTGTAACTATTTAAACTATGCTTCCGAAGCACAGATTTTCTGTTTATTTAAAGGGGGAGAATCCTCTGCAAAATCCTGTATTTGGTGATTTTTTCCAGACCTGTTTCTATTTTACAGATACTTTTTCTTTCTCTAGCTATAGTTTGGTTATAAAGTAGCATCCTTCATGACATCTCATACTGCCTCAAGACATGATAAAGACGATATAAAGCACTGACTGAAGTTTAAGCCCACTTTGCTAGTTCAAATTTGTTCAAAAAACTTTTAAATGTTTAACTTTGTACTGGCAGGCTTCATACTGTCTCCTGTGGATGGCATGAAACTAAACTCAACAACACTTTCTAGGTACCAGAGAAAATTGTTGCCCACATGTGACCAAGATGAGATGCAAGTTAGCATTCAGATCATGTTATCAAGGGCTGGAGTACAATGGGCTAAATTTCCCTTATAAATGACTAATAGATTGCTTGGGATTTGACATTTACAGCTGTTCCACCTCTGCTTGTATATGAAAACTTTGTGCCCGGAGGCCTTTTTGCTTTGGAAGAACTTTGGGGACTGTCCTGGAAAGGATTAGAAAGAGAAATGCACGGGCTTTTAGTATGGATGCTTATATAAACTATGCGTTTTGATGAAGGGAGAAGGCACCCCCATCCTCACTCCTCATGATACAATCATATTTCATGCTGACAAATAACAGTAGAGTATGTCATCATTTTAGAGTGGTAGACACCATGCCACTTCTAATTCATCCTTTGTCCTCCAAGAATTTGAAATCTTTACTGCTGCTAAAAAGCATGTAAGTCCTTCATAAGCAACCATATTAATGTCGACGAGTTGAACAGTAGCGTTTTTCTCCATTCAGTGTAGGCAATGGTATTTTACCTTGTCTTAGCAACATGCAGTATTAACAATGAGGGGAAGGAAAAGCTGAATTCAACAACATTTTTAAAAAGAGTTTAACACAGATACTGCTACCTCTGTTCAGGAACAGAATGACAAATTTTCAGTAGTGACAAAAGGAATCTTTGAGGTACAGAAATGCTGCACAAGAGAAGTAAGATGCAAAAATACTTCAGCTCCTTGAAAGGAACCTCTCTGGTAGCTAGGACAAGGCAGAGCTATACCAAATCCCAAAATATCTAGTTCTCTTTAACTCTGACTTGGGAGGCCATATTTTATAAGCAAAATAACAATTTGTTATTGGAATGCACAAACATTTTCTTGACTAATCTTTCTTCAAACACAGCTGAAAAAACCTGTTAATGTGTCACTTAACCTGGAACCTTGAACTGCGGTGTGCCTGCATCTCAGTTTTCAGGCATGTTTTGATTAGATTTGGAATAGAAAATAAGAAAAGAAAAAGAACACTAAACAAAACAAAAAAACCCCATCCCACCAGAAAACTCACTAGGCAATACACATCTCTTATGAAAAGTGCCATTCTCACTGCTGTTCAGAATCCCATCTCTAACCACGGCCTCTATATTATGCCTCAAAAGCTGATGCCTTGAGTTAAATGGCAAGCTAATCTAGTTTTTAGAAATAAGACTGAAACAAAATGTAATAAATGCAACTTAGCCTATGCTTGGATGCATTTTTCAAAATTAAAATGTATGTAAACTGGTTTATAACATGATGTGATCTCTGTTTTAAATACTGCTAATTATTCTCTGTTACCACTTTGTGGGGCAATGAGTTCCATCATTAATCTTCTTCAAAATAATTTCATCAGTTTTGGATTTCTCCTTTCAAAGTAACTGAGCACTCTTTGGTCTTTTAAAATTGGGGCGGGGGGAGAAGCCAAAGAGCTTGTATTCTCCAGGGCATTAGTTATTCCACTGACACTTATGAAATCACCTGAAGTTTTCTGAGGCAACTGATGTGATTTTTTTTCTCAACCCCCTTCCCCACCAAACCTCAGTTCACAGAAGTCTCTTTCTCATACATCAGGCTTTTGATCATTTTCTTTTCTCTTTTTTTTCCAACCTGTATTAGCAACGTTTAGATTTAAAGTGGGTGGTATCATATGTGATTTTTCTAGCTAAGCTACCATCATAAAAGGAGAAATCTGTGTAGCCACTATCACATTCTTCTACAGATAAACATTTTGTTGACTCTTTAACTGGAAACAGACATCAGGCAGTTGCTCACATGACCACTGAGTCTCTTCCTAGGTTAGTAAAGTTATTTCAGAAGTATTCATTATATTGTTTGCCTTAAGCTGTGAATTGACTGGAATTTATTAACAAGTAAGCATTGTCTATAACTTTCAGTTATTCCTGTTATTCCACAGCTAGAGTTCTTGTTTGTAATATACTAAAAATTTGGGGTTTTAATTACAGGCTTTCAGCTACTTATGCTTCAAATACTATTTTACCCTTTAATTTCCTTTTCAGTGTCTACTGAAATGCCCTCATGTCCCAAAGAAAAAAAACCTGCTGTTTTTCCTGATTAATTTCATAACGAAAATCTAGAGAATACACTTTCCCATCAAACAGTTACATCTTTAAATTGTTTTCTCTACAAAATAACAAGTTTACTTACCCAGAGATCCCAGAGTGTTAGCCCATAACGCTCCTTGCCTTGTCACCATATTTAAAATTCTATAAAGGAGTTAAAAAGGTATTAAAACCTTTAGCTCTCTGTGTTTACATTGAGGCAGTGTTTATGATAGGTGTAATGTATTTACACTAGATATTTGATTAATAAAACTGGAATAGCCCTTCAAAACAAAACAGTAAGGAAAAGCCCACAGCTTGGTAATACATAATCTCCTCTGTCACATACTACAAATAGTAATGCAGGCAATACCAAAGGCAAATGTTTAGTCCTGCCAGGTCTTAAGAAAATCTTTGTCTCTTCAAGTCAAACTTGCCCTTTACCAAGAATCCAATCTCTTCCCTTCAAATTACTTTCTAACCCTGGTTGATAAATGTTCCTTACGTGGTGGCTACACATAGATACTGAGAATGACTGATACACTTATGCTGACTTAACTGGGTAACAGACCTCCAAGAAAGCTAGAGTGCTCTTCTAGAAGGTGCAGGCAATACAGGGATCATGTGTCAGGCATCACGGTGATGCCTGAACAAATGGTGTAGGTATTAAAAGCAAGTCTGAACTAAATCAAGTCAGGAAGAAAAGAGGTAATCTTTTGCACTTCCGTTTGTCAAGTTTAGCACCCAACAAAAGGTGAAGTACCTTCAGTATTTCTGTATGTATGCTTCCAGACTAGCACTAAAGACGGAAAGCAAATCTTCAGTGCACTCTCAGAGAAGCACAATGCCACTTCTTTTTGGCACCAGCTGTCTCCAGAACGGTGACAACAGCAGCCAGAAGAAATGACTGACCTTTATCTCCCAGCAGTGTAACACTATCACAGGCACAGTACTGCTCTGGACAGCTGACTACCACTGGAACTTAGCAATTAAAGCATCACACATTATGTTCCTTCTGATTTGATTTCATTTTCCGGTACTTTTCCTTTTTTATAATTTTCATTAGGAGACACAAGCCATTATTGAATATGGTTAGGCAATGAACTAAACAATAATGGAAAACTTTATTTTGAAACAAGAGAAAAAAAATCCTAAAGGCTAGGGTATTGATAATCTCGCCCCTAATTACAACCCCCACCCCCATTTTGTTAACATTACATCAATTCTGAATTAATGAGAAAATTCATAATTTTAATAACCATGGCATACTGTGAGATATTTGATGACGGGATTAACAACAAAATTCAAATTCATATTTGTGTACATTAAGGATAAATTTGAAGGAAATCTAGCTAGGCACGTATCTTCCCTGCATCTGATCAGGAAAACATGGAACTTAATAGTGTTTCAAGGTGATGACCTTCAACAGGCCTCTTCCCTTGAAGGGCAAGGACTAACAACAGTGTGTGCACTGACTGCCACCTGCTGGGCTCGACCCATCAAAGTTTACACTTAACGTTTTTGACTCGGCTCATTCCGAATACACAAAATACAATTCTATTCATCTAGAACATTATGAAAGAGTCATAATCATAGTGGGGAATATTTTGGTTCTAACTCTAGAGATGTTGAAGAAGGGGATGAAGAATACAGAAACAGAATTTTAAAAAGAGTAGAGCCAGTACAAACTGTACTAGGAAATACTAAATTCCTCTGAAATTCCCTTTTTCCAAAGTATTGTGGGAGTGAAAATGGTTTCCCCCAGTTATTCCACTCCTCTAGTTTCATATGCCTCCTTCACAGGCATTTAAATTTTCTTATAGTTATGTCTAAACTACCAATAATTCTAGGAAGAGAGGCATACTGGTGGAAAAAATGTGTTCCTATGTTTACCATGTTCTTTCAAACAATCAGGTAAGATGAAAACATGGGAATGCCATGGGTGTTCGTGGATGCCATAATCCAGAACAACTTCCACCATGCAACACTTGCTCAGCAGCATGCACCCATGTCATCCCCAACGCAAATCCAGGCAGGCCCAGCTTCTGAATTTTGATCTCTTCCTGGTTTTGAAAAGTTTGGGAAAGAAAAGACAACTTGCTCTCAAGTAAGTGACAACAAAAAATAGCTCAAAGCAAGCTGTGCTGCTTCTGGGAATATTTCAACATAGAAAAACACTGTTTTGACTTTGAAGTAGATTTCTAGTAAATATCACAGTAGTAACTTATTCTCAAATATTTAAGGTAAGGCAGAGGACATATCAATATTAAATGAAAAGCAAAAAACTTGAACTGAACATCATTATAACTAAAAACATTTTGTAACTTGATGAAGACAAGCAATGACTCTCATTTGTCCCCACTAAAGACATAAAAATACATTTATTTTTGCAGTATATTCAGATCTAATGTTTTACAAGCTGGAATAAACAACTGTCACTAAAGTGTACTTTTTTTTGAGATTAAACACTTACTGTACATTTCTAGGTTTTGACCACACCATATTCTGCGTCTCCTTCAAACCAAGTCGCAAACCATTCAGCGCACCAAATGCTGCCCCTAGTTAGCATAATATCAGTAATTACTTTTTAAGAAGAAAAAGGAACAAAAATAACAATACTAGAAGCAAATACTGAGAATAGACTTCAGTGTATAGACTGAAGTCAAATAGCTGTTTGTGTAAGACTAGATTGCAAAACAAGACATTCACAATCTCGTCAGTTACTGTAGTACATTGGTTTTACCTGGACAGCAGGGAAAACTGAAAAACACAACCACCTACCTGTCATACAACATCCTCCAATGGTAAAAAAGGCCAGCTCAAATCTGCCTCGAGTTTTGTTGGCTCCTGTGGGCAAGATAAACTCATCTGTATCCTGAGGGGGGAGAAAAACCCAAAACAAATGCTTTTGTATTTTCCAAGTGTACGTGTTTCAAAGCATAGGCCAAATTAAATTTTTTCTTTAATCCATACAATGAACTAAAGAAAAGACAGATACAACCACTGTTTCTGGAAAACGGTTGTCTATGCTACCACAGAGATGGAATATACTACGTGTATATTCTAGGAAGAATGAAAAAAGACTTTAAAAAGATAAATTGACTGAGAGCTGCTTTTTTTCCTAGCTGTCCTAACTTTTTATAATTACATCAGGCGGCCAAGGAACTCGTACTGTATGGGTTGTTTGGTGTTTTTTTTTTTAAAAATTGCTATTTGCTTAATTATTTATCACCTCTTGTAGCAGGCAATACAAGACTCACTGCTCTCTAAAAACCTTCTTGTTGTCTGATTACGCGGCATTGTTTCCCTACTGAGCAACCAATACTGATGCAGTAATGCATTAAGGTTTCCGGCTACTCTGACACTAAAGAAAAACTGCCTTTGTACCAACAGAAGTATTTCCTTGCACTGAAATAAGAGACCTACTTTGAAGACATGAAAAAAGCAAGGAATACATCAAAACTAATGATGATCAGGTATGAAATATGTGAGCTTGGTAGTTTTTTACTTGTGCATCTTTCTCCCATAGGGACAGGCTTGTGTTCTCATAAATCAGATTGGTCTAAAAGGCTAGAGAAACGGGCTGATAACTAGCATACGTGTAGAGATAAGGTAGGCCAAAGCACTTTTTCAATACAAGACATGAACAAGATGCACACATGTTGATAAGGTGCTAAAGCAGCAAGATCTCTTTTTAGGCTCCTGTGCTTTCCAGTCATAGTATTATTCACCCCCTATTTAATTGATATATATGACCGCAACAACTTCAGGCTCAAGTAATTGCATTCTAAGGGGTTTTCTTAGTCTGTACTTGGCACTAAACATGGATGGCAACAGAGGAAAAAAATATACCGCTTCTAAAATTGTGAATACTTTATCAATAAACTGAACCTATTATATGGTTTCTATCTTCCCTGTAACTAGATATTTGGAGAAATTCAGTGCATACACTAGTTAGCAGTTTCTAACAGTTTTCACTATTGTCCAAAAAGTCAAGATGAAGGAATCATTGTCTGTATGTAACCTCTATGTTTATATAGAGACAACAACCTAGGAAGCCCATCCTCTAGGTTTCTGACAAAGGCTGGCATGCTATTTCATAATGCATAACTGCCGAAGGTATCAAAAGCGTTGCAGAAAACACATTGTTTTGTGCCTGCATTAAAAAAGAAAGCGGGTCTTAAAGTCATGAGTACCATTGTACCATTTGTTATTATGGGAAGGCCAGGATCAAAATGTGAGATTCTCAACAATAACGTTGACTTTCCCTCTGCATTCTGAAAGCAAACGGATGGTCTTTAAATACAGGAGACTCTCACCCCTCCATACACACCTTCACAGACAAATCAATTTTAAAGGCTAATAATTTAAGTTGTATTTTAAAGGCTAATAATTTAAGTTGTATTTTAAAATACTAGCTATGTCTTTTTCCTCGAATTTTTAGAATCACAGAATGGTTAAGGTTGCAAGGGATGTGCAGAGACTGTTTAGTGCAACCCCCCTGCTCAAAGCAGGGTCAGCTAGTGCCGGTTGTTCAGGGCCATACTCAGGTTTTGTGCATCTCCAAGGATGGAGACCCCACAGCTTGTCTGGGAAACTTGTTCAAGTAAAAAAAATATTTCTCACATTCAAATGGAATTCCCTTTTATTTCAATGTACTTGCTAGTGCTAAACATAAAGAGCAGTGAAGTGTTACAACCCAAATTGTAGCCTCTAGTGTTATGTCTATAGATATTTTTTAGAACTGTTTTATAAGTTACTCATGACGCTAATGCCAATACCTTTTCCTTTAAAGCACGCTTTTTTTTAAATCTATTAGTATACACGCACTTTGTTCCAAAAAAATCTGTTATATCATTTTTAACACCAACATATTCCCTGATATACTGTATTAACTAAACAAGACAACTTCAGAGGGTATTTTTGGAAGAGGTCTAAATAATCACTTAGCACTTTTTTGACCACTGAACAACAGCAGGCAAGACAATCATGCTAGCAAATCCACTTCAAACAAAGGCCTATCTCCTGTTTTCTACCATTCCGGGAATGTTACGTTGTAATCTTGACTACAGCAGCTTCTAGAGAAATATAAAAAACAGCCCCCAGAACTGCATTCAGAGCTTTCCACTTACAAAAGTAGTAGTGACCTAGCGTACCGTGAAACAAAAGGCACGCAGATTAGCAGACACAACTGTCAACCTTCAGTGCTACTTCTGCAAAATTTAATGTTCTCAGATAATATAAACCATATATATATAAATATATAGAAAACAGTAATGAAATAAAACCATTAAGACGTGTATCCTTATTGGATTAACTTAAACCTTTTCAGCTATAGTTAATATTGCTAAGGAAGGAAAACATCAAAGGATTTTAAATTATTTTCCTTATGGTGGCCTACAGGCCCTCACGTTACGTTAACTAATATCGAGCTGTGTAAGTACAATAGCTATGTTATTCTGTAGAATAAAATGGAAAGCCCTATTTCATGATGGTCTCCCTTCAGCTGGGAAAGCGCATAAGGAAAGTGGTGTGAAATTTGCTGCTGCTCCGATGACAGCACATATGATGACAAAGCCTGTACCCTGTCTGGGGTTTGGCTGAACACCTCTGTAAACCGACTGACCTCATCACAGTACAGAAAACTAATCCTTCAAAAGACTGGAGAGTTCTGGCTGTTCTTACTGATTGAAGGGGCTCAGAGGAGGGTGTGACAAATGCCAGAACTTTTGCAAGCGTACGTGGGGCTGTATGCCTCAGGGTAGGGAGGGAGACCTCCTCTTTTCAATAGCAGTGGGCTTATATTGACACAACAGTCTTCTATATTAAAACTGGTTTTCTTCTCCTATATGCCATGGCACTGCAAGCTTTTATTAGGAACAATACTGAAAAAAATCGTTCCTTTCAACTGCTCATCAGTTCAAGACTTAAGTACATGCCATGCAGCACTGCAGGATTTTTGAGGTCTTCACATGACCATACAAACAATGGAATCGAGTTCAACACAATAAAAACAAGCCGCCTTCTCACCTGTACTAGATACCTGGGATCCAAGTTTAAATACGGGGACAAAGGACTCATTCCAGTTACTGAAAGGAAAAAACCAGAACACTTTAACAACAACTTCCCTAGTAACAATTTCACACCCAGTATGTTAAAAGGGGACAGACCTCCTGCGTGGAACCAGTGAAAATTCTGCCGTTAAGTTGCACAACTGATTAAAACACGGCACCGACCGACACCCCTTCCCCCCCGCCTCCGTTTTCAGGACGCACGACAAGAGCGGCACGGATGGGATAGACGCGACGCCTCCGTAACCAGTGCTTGTCGCGACACGCTGCCACCGCCGGGGGCCTGGCCGTAGCGGACGCGGCCTCGGCCTCCCTCCCCGCTCCCACCGCCGGCGAGGACAGCGCTGCGCATCGGCTTCCCGAGGGCCAGGCGGCCGACAGAGCCCCAGCCCGCGGCCCCTCAGGGGCTGCGCTCGGCCGCATCGCGCCATGTTGATTTCCGAGAGCGGCGCTGCCACCCCCGGCCCTGCCCCGCTGACGGGAAGCGGATACTGCCCGCCCTTCCCCCCCTCCGCCCCGCCACCCGGGCCCCGCCGGGCCCCCCTGAGCGCCGGTACTCACGTGGCACCCCGGCCAGGTCGGCGTGGGAGTACCCTACCCCGCCAGCGCCGAAGAGGCCGCCGAGGCCCGTGCCCTTGGAGTTGCCGCCGCCCTCCATGGCGCCGCCGGGCCCCGCGCCCGCCGCCCGCCGCAGCAACGACCTCGGCGCGCCGCCGTAAAGCGCGCCGCGCTGCTTTCCGGCCCGCGCGCCAGCTGCCGGCGGGGGAGGAGCGCGGTCGCCATGGTGAGAGGGGTGAGGCGGGCGGGGAGCCATTTTGCTGCGAGCGGCGGCAGAAGCCCCCGGTCCCCCTCTCTGGACGCGGCTCGGCCCCTGTCCCACCGCCCCTCCCGCGCCTCCCGCCGAGAGGGCGGCCGGCGGGACGAGCCCGGCGCTGCGGGCCGGAGGATGCGGAAGGGCAGAGCCGCCGCCGCCGCATCGTCGCGCCGTCCCTGGGGGGCGGCTGCCGCCTGGCCCCGGCGGCCGCTGGCGGGCCCGCGCGGCTGAGGCGGGCCGGGCGGGCGGAGGAGGGCCCGCCGAGGATGAGTGCGGGCTGCGGGCGGGACCCCCCTCGGAAGAGAGCCCGGCCGAGCATCGCCAGCCCCGGCGGCGGCTCTCAGGGAGAGCGGCCGCCGCCGCTCGGTCCCCGCCAGGAGGGGCCCGGGGACAGCAGCTCCGGCGGCGGCGGCCCCGCCACCGCCGTGGGGAACAAAGGTTTGTACCGGCCTGCCCGGGGCAGGGGGAGCGGCCAGACGAGCGCCGGGGCTGGGCGCGGAAGGGGGCTCGCCGGGTGTCCGTCCTACCCCCCATCCTGTGTCCCCCCTCCTCCGCGGCGGCTTGGGCGGGTTCGGGGTGCTGGGGGACGGGACGGTTCTGCCTGCAGAGCCTGGGCCGTGCTGAACTTGCCCGAGCCGGGCCGGGGCGCTCCTCGGCGGCCCCTGCCGCCCCATCCCGCCCCCGCCGGCGCCGCTGGGCCCGCGGGAGCCGCGGGCGCGCCTGGGGCTTGGCGGGAGGAGGCTGCTGGGGGCTCGGCCGAGTTGCGGTGTCCCTCTCTGCTGCTTATTGTATCTCCGCTGTGCTGCTGTTGGCCTGGTACGCTGAAGGGAGGGCAGCGTTAAATGGAGAGAGGCCGCAATGGGCCGGTGCACGTTGCCTGCCCGGAGCTGGCCTGCGGTGTCGGGCTTGAATCGTCTCTAACTTGGCTTCCCCGAGCCCGGTGGTGTGGGCAGTGCGCGTTGCTTCCCTTTGGAGACAGCTTTGGGTACAGGATCGTTATGCTGGCTCCCTGCCTGATTCTCTACAAACTTTTTGGTAACAGCGCAACCACCCAAGTGAGGTGCGAGCCGCTAAAAGCAGCGTGTTTGCTACGTGCGAGGACAAATACTTGCTGCAGGAGGAATGACGTTCAGCGAGGTGTTGTGCCACGGCAGGGAGAGCTAAGGGTAATGACAGGAACCCACATGGGCATGTGGCCGCAGGGCGCTGCTGGTCCTCTGGGGTGCCCCTCCTGCTGTGCAACAAAGCTGCGTAGAAAAAGTTCCCACATGGCTTCCTTAGATTGTCTCAAAATACAATTTTAATGCACAATAAAGTACCTGTTTCAGGAATAGAAAGGAATGCAGGGAAGGGGAAAAAAAGCCAGATAGATTTGCTCTGGTCTTTGGTTGATGAGCTAAACCTCAGTAACGAAGAGGCAACTTTGAATAGAAAATAGTTTGAATTTATATGTATGCGCTTCTACAGAGTGATGAATAAGAATCTTCTAAAAATTCAGTTGTTTTCTTCAGTGGTAGATTCTGAGGAATGGTTTGTTTTATGGGAATGATTTGGGGAATCTTGCATAGAAATTTAGAGACCTCTTTAAAAAAGAAATTACACCCGAGTCTGGTTTTATTGTTTATGCTGAATGTAAGCATATGTTGTCTTTTTGTTGCCTCCTATGTTTTTATTATCTTATTTGTAGCAAAAAGAGATGTTAGTAGTATTGAAGAAAAATGTGTTATGTTGATTATAGAGCTTAAAATGGCTACGTCAGATATGAAAGTTCAGACCAAAGCCATTTCGTTCTGTTCTGATGCTGCTGCTATCATTTCTACTTATTGTGCTAATTAATAGGTATTCCTTCCTCAAAGCAAGTTTATACCTCAAAAGGTAGTCAGCTGCCTTTGAAGAGTTTTATTTGTCCCATGTTTTAACATGTCTCTTCAGATTTTTTTCTGGCTGCTTCTTTCCCCTTTCCTGTAGGCAATTTGGGTTAACGCTTCAAATACGAGAAGGTGAAATTTGGGAAATGGAATGGTTAATATACTTCAGTATTAGTGGATCTTTAGAAATAAAAATCTTTTAGTTCATAAAATCCATCAAGCTGTTATTTTTGTATGAGTGGGGTGAAGCTGAGTGTTTGTTGAAAAACTGAATTGCTGAGTATGGCACAGGTATCCTTGTGCTTGTAATCCACATGCAGCTTGGTCTTACTCCCTGGTGACCTAGTCACATGGTGGCAATTTTGCACTGTTGTTTGAGCTGTTTCAGAAGAACTTAAAATGATTTAAACGTTTTCTGGAGATTACTTTTTCATTCTAGAAATTCTGTACTTTTGATGAGGATAGTTGATGACAAGCTGTGGAAAAATGTTCAAGGCCTCGGACGTTAGGGGAAGCATTTATGAAACAGTGTCTCTGAAGTTACGTAAGGCCTAAGCTACCTATGCTACACAACCTCCATTTGCAGCAAAATGCTGAGCCTTTCCATAGTGACTATTAATCAGAATAGGCAGATCTGCTGTACTGGTTTTTAAGTTCTGCAAAACTACTGTTGCAGTAGGGGAGCTACAAATTCTACTTACCCAGTTGAAAGCAGTGTGTAAACACCTTGCACAGTCAGCAGTGTCAGGTAGATAACTTCTCTCGGCAAACGGAAAGAAAGGGAACTGAAGCTAGTTGCCAAATTACCTTTAAATAACAACAGAACTAAACTGAAAAGCCCTTCTTATACTAATGAAGATTACTTTCCAGTTGTGAAATAACTGCTTTGAGGTTTTTCTCCCTATTCCCCCTGCAAGTCTCTACATAGTTAGTTCATGTGCTGCTGTTCTACTGAAAGCTTGTCTGAACTGCAACATCACAGAGATAAGACTGATCACATTTACTGGAGCTGTTCTTGGAAGTAAATCTGAAGAAACTTTGTCCTTCAGATTTTGTTGCTGTTTCGGGGAGTAAGCATTGATAGGCTTTACAAATTGTTTATGGATGCAGGGGAAAAGAAAAAGTCCTTTTCTCAGCCCTTGTCACTTCTAATGTGTGCAATTGTTGTATTAAGTCTCATGTTTCACAGTGTGCTACATACGGATAAGGTTCTTGGCTGGGTCTTCAAAGATGCCTAGTTGTTAGTTTTTTATTTGTTCGTTTTAAGCTATGTCATGTTGCCTCTTCATTCCAAAATTCAGCAGAAGCCTTTCAGGGCTCCCTGTAGTGGTGATGGTGGTAATTAAAGGTGGTAATAAGAGCTGGAAAGTTCAAGTTGTGCGTGTTTTTTAATATTATTAAAAACATACAGTAAATCTCTAGATTAAAAAAAAAAAAGTTGGATAAAAAAACCCTACCACACACCAAGCATGGCATTTATAAAGAGTATTACAGAAGCTACAGCTGCTGACTGATACAAATTAAGTATTACATCACATGTAGTTTTAATAGTGTTGGTGTCTGGATGCTGCCTATAGTAGAGTTGATATTGAAGACTTAATTGAGGTGGTTTTGTCTTCATCCAGTGCAAGTTATCTTGATAAAACTGCAACATGATTGCATATGAATGTGTTTCATGTAATAATGTAGTGAACTGTGGTTTTTCAGTTTGTAAACAACGGACAATTACCACTTGGTTGGAGAATAAAGGACCCAAGACAACTGAGTCCAAAAGGTAAGGTGTACAGCATACCTATTAAAAGTTGTGTTCTTTGAGTGGGCCTGTGGGGAACTCAAAGTGCGGGTTGCTGGTACAGCTAGCTACTGGAAAAAAAGGCAACCCCATTTCTGCTGCTTTCCGTACCTTGATGCATCCTCTTAAGCATAACTAACTGACAGACTTTCAGTACAAAAAGCTGACTAGTCCCCCACGCCTCCCCTCTAACCCCTCAAAACCAAACTTTTTTTGCTGATTTAGCTTCTTGAAGCACCTCACTGTTTAGGTGAATGAATACTGCTGCTCCTGCAAAGAAAAAAATGGGAACTTGCAGCAAGGGAAGGCAAAGCAGGACTGCTGCTTCCAGCAGCAGCCAACCACTAGATCTGTAATACCAGACTGTGTCGTTAGTCAACAGCTCTGTTTTCTGTTTTGTTTAACATAGAGCAATAAGTTACAGATTTTGGCTGATGGTCCTGCATTCAACTAACAATTCTGTTAATTTACAGACAAAATTCTGTTTTGGTTTGTCTCATTGGACTGTGATTGTAGTATCAGCATGTGCAACTTGATTTAATTTGGACCAGAATTTACAGGTGCTCAAATGTGCATTCAGGTTTATTTTGTGAAAGATGTTATAAAAGTTTTGCTGCTGAATGGCACCAGGTAAAGTTTGATATTTTCTGCTAATGTAGTCTGTCAGGAACAATGTTTGCAAGGCAGTGTTAAAATTAAACTCTTAGGATTTTAACTATTTGGTGCAGAGGAATATCAGATATTGGTTTTCTATAATTGCAATTGTAAATGTGCTGGTTTATTTTTCATTTATGTTTGTTAATAAATAGGTATTGAAATCCATAGCAGTGTTAAAATAGCTAGGAAAACTTGTGATAATTATTAATGCAGAAGTACACAGGGCTCAATTACAGGCTCATAGGTTGCAGTAAAGCAAAGATGTTAAGAGGATGCATAAGGAGGGAATTAATGTTGTTCATTTGTTTGGTTTTTTTTAAGATTCCCTTTAGAGTACTGCTTTCATATGCCCTCCTCCAGCCTTGCTGACAGATTACAGCCTAGTCAGTTTTAAGCAGCAGGTTAGTCATGTAAACACTTCATGTGCTTATCTATTGCAGGTTGTGCCTATGCATCGCAGTTTTAATTTATTTGCATTTGAACATTATCTTTGTGTTAGATTGGATTTCTCATCTGAAGTTGACAATAGATGTCAGAGTGCTTTTTTAGAAGAGGATCTGCTATCATTCATGAAGAGAATTAATGCCTTCAGGAATCTATTAAGGTGTTTAGTTATCGAATTTAGGATTGTGTGATAATTGTGTATTTTCCTATTTACTGTGGATGGGAAACTGACATACAGAGTTTAGCGTGCTCAGTTTTGACTGGTTATGTATGATGCTGTAACAATACATTCAGGAGAAGGTATTGTTCAGAGTGATATATTCACCAAGACTAGCCAGGTTTTTTTAATATTCATATGGTGTCTAAGTATTTTTCTTTATCGATACACTGACACAAAAATTAGTAGGTAAGCGTGAAATGACCTTCTAGTGTCTTGAAAAGTTTCATCTGCTCATACAAAACTCGCTTCGTTTCCCTGTGTAACTGTTAGGACACATTTCTTTCCGTTCTTTGTGTAAGACAATGCAGGACAAATAAGGTTATTTTCCTCTTTAAAAATAATAATTGATTTAATGTGTCTTTTAGTTTTTATTATCAGCTCTAAATATATTTTACTCTTATGTTTTTGTATTGTGAATTTTTTTTTGAAGAGTCATGGGCTGCTTATAAAAGTAAGAAAGTAATAGGATGTTTTTGAGACTATGGACTACTGTGTCCTGTTCTTCCATAAGATGAATTCGTAGCTCTGAGGGAATGGCTACAGAACCATTGATTTCCTTGTGCACTGTATTTAACTGATTAAAATGAAGGTTAAGGAGGACTTTATCATGACTTCTTTTTTCATCTGGAGAAAAAACCTAAATAATAGCTTAATACTGCTTAGATTTGAAAATAAGGATAATGAACTACTGGAATAGATTTCTAAGGTAGGTAACTGATTCATCATCCATTGGAGCCTTTAAATGGACATAGGTTGTTACTGAGCTACGTTACCCAGGTTAGTAAAACTTGTTGATCCTGGTAGTGCTCACTTACAAACTATAATGGATAAAATTCTGTAGTTTCTATTGTATGTTTATAATAATTCATTTAAAATAAATAAATATATATATGGAAATTTCATTTGGAGATAAGATGTTAAATTCCCATACTTCTCTTCCACAGCTTACACAGCAAAATTAATAACAATACTGAAGAAAATCCCAAGATGACTTCCATTAAAAAAGAGAACTTTTGTGAGCATGATGTGAAAAAGCTAGAGAATATTTGTCAGCAAACTTATTCAAAAATATCTGTGGAAGTTGGTGCAAAGTATGTAAATTTGCCTCAGACAGGCAGCATGTATAACTGGGAGGCTGAGGACAAAGATGCAGTCTTAGGCACAGAGCCTGTGAAAGGGACGCAGTCTGGAGACTTCTTTAAAAATGCCAACATCGATCAGATGCACAAAACTGGCAAGCAGACTCAGAGAGGCCTTGAAGAAAGCGGTGACAGTTGGACTCAGAGGAAATTATCATCAGTCCGGTCTTTGAAAATGGGAAGTACAAAACTTTCTTCAAAGGACACTGAGACAGATGGACAAGTGGCTTCATGTAATTCACAGAAGCTGAAGAGTTGCAATTCTGTCTGTGTAATGGGTGAACAAGAAGAAGGGGATGTAGTTCCGGAAAGTCCACTTTCAGATGCTGGTTGTGATGCTTGTGTATCTGACCTTGGAGGTCCTGGGAAACTGAGCAAGTGTCAGAGCAGTTCAGGGGATTCACCTGCTTTTGAGAAAGAAAGTGAACCAGAGTCACCAATGGATGTGGATAATTCTAAAAATAGCTGTCATGGGTCAGAAGCTGATGAAGAAACAAGTCCATTTCTTGATGAGCGAGAGGAGATTAATATGTCAAAATCCATAAACAAATCTTTTAGAATTCAATATGGGGATGCTGAACCGGAGTCAAGAAAGTCACGTTTTTCTGCCAAGGGCTGTGAAAGCTTTGAGGAAGTAGATAATTCTGTAAAAGAGGACAGTCTGCATACAAAGTCACCTGGGATCTCTCCTGTTCCATCATCAGAATGCAAAGGTGCAAAACAGAGTGTGAAGAGAGACTCCAAAATCACCTCTCACTTCATGAGGATACCTAAGATTGAGGAGAAAAGGTAGCGTTCTATCTGCCTCTTCATCTGTTTTTTCACGGTCTAAAATTTCCTCTTTGGTGATAGCACTTTGGAGGCTGGATTGTATAAAGAGTTTTGCAAAATGTATGTTAAGGCACAAAGACAACTTTGATGTAAGCTTGAAGTAACTTATTTTTAATGGGACTACTTGTGTCTTTTTTAAAGGATATGTTTGTCCAGTGAGATTTTCTTAAATCATTGAGGATCTATTAAAATTGGGAATTGAAGACACTGTAGGAAGTTGATTTTCTTTATCAAAGACATGATCTAAGACCATGGGATTTCTAATCCTTGAAAATGAATGGTCGTGCAGGAGTGCTTTATGGAGTGTAGCTCTAGCATTTGTTATTTCATTCAGAACACTTGGGGAAACTCATGTTTTCTTTTTGGGTTTTTTTTTTTAGTTTTATCTGTCAAAAATACTGAATTTATTTTGTTGAAGCATCAGTGGTACTGATGCTTTGATTGAAATAGACAAGAAAAACTTCACTTTTGAAAGCAGTTATAGAGGTGTGTGTGAGGGGTTGTGGGGTTTTTTTTGGCTTTAATTGTACTTTGGGAGAGAGAAGGACTGGTGATTACACACTACAGCAATGGAAATGGAAGCCCTGAGAAAGACCCAGCACTCTATGCTAGATGTTGTGTAAGGACAAAAGGATAATCTCTGCTCTGAAGAGCGTAGATTTCAGTGGGAGATGAGAAAGTGAATAAACAGCAAAGGAGTAAGCAGGAGCAAGAGGACTGTATGTGTTGGTGTAATAAGCAATTATCTCAACAGCCTCAAGTCCTTGAAGTAGGGGAAGAAAGTAGTTTTTCACATATTTACTGGGAGGTCCTTTCTGAGTGTAAGGAGCAGCACAAACCATACATTTCAAGGAATTGAAGAAGAAGGTGACAAGAGAGTGGCTAACTAGCAGCAGTTGCTTGCATTTGAGAAGTCTTAAGAGATGAGTAGGCTGAGAGTGGATTTGGAGAACAAAAAAAATGTAGCTCTTAGGAAAAATGGCTAGATGAACAATTTGCTAAAAGTAGTATGGAGAAGGGGGTCGTAAAGTTTAAAATGATGGGTTTAGGGAGTACTCTTTTCACTAATTTAAATGAATTGTTGTAGCAAAGCAGCAGAGGTCGAGGCTTGTGTTTGTCGGTGCTAGAACATCACGTGTTACAATAAATCCACTTTTGAGAAGGGAAACTCATGCAAAAGTTTTGCTGTGTGGATAGACAAGAATCCTAGCAGCACTTCACAGAATTATTAGTAAGGTAGAGTATGAGGCTGTAGAGATATTTTTTAATTTTTTTATATTTTTGACCTAAACAAGATGATGTGAAGGTTATAAAACTCAGCGCCAGGCAAAATGGTGATATTGTCTATAGCGCTTAAGAAGGCAGTTAGAAAACCTTAAAAGCATTCTTCCTGGTTTTCATTAGACCAGGTCTACAGCAGGTAATAGAGTGGCTCAGATCTTATCTTGCAGAAGCAGTAGTGTATCAAACAGGTTTCAGTCATCAGTAATGCTATGCCAGAATTATCCTTTGGCTCTCAGGTGAGCACAGTGGGCCTATACACAGTGTCATGCTGATGTGGCTACACCATTTCAGTGTCACTGGCCAGGTTGAAGGCATTGTCTGCACCTGAAGGTACTGGCATACACATAGACGCAGCGAACAGGTTGGACAACATCTTTATCCAAGGGTGGAGTGAGTTCACTAAGGGAAATTTAGAAGTCTAAACAGTACCTCAAAGTGTAGGCTTTTAACTTGTTTTGCATTTTACTCTGAGACCTTCGTCGTGCATGAGAAACATCTGCTATGTTATATCAAACATACAGCAGGTTCAGATTTTTCTTTCCCAAAATATCTCAGATCATGAAAGAGGATTAGTTCATCTGCTTTTGCATATATTTGAATTTTGCAAGTGTCTTTTGGATTACTTTTAAATTTCTACTTCCACTGCAAGTATCATATGTCTGGCATGAAAAAATAGAACGCTAGTGAGAAAGGGTGATTAAGAAAGTTATCTTTTAGTTTGAAGGAGTATGTGCATCTGTGGATGCACACTTGTTTGTTTTCTAACAGTTGAGAAGGGGCTGTAGAGAGTATCCTAACAAATGCAGACCAATGAGTCTGTCTCCTCTTCCTGGATAAACAGATCCTGTTGGGAAAGAGCTTGACTCTGCAGAGGACAACCCTGCCTTACAAGCATATTGCAGTTCTGTCAAGGTATTTGTAAGCCTGTGGAGAAGAGTGTTTTGGTAGACATCATGTACTTGAGTGTGTTGGGGAGGAGGAGGTTGGTGGTAGTGGGGTTTTTCCTCAAAGAAAGCTTTGGCCTGGGGCCGCAGCAAAGGCTAGCAAATAAACTGACTGTGTTATAAATAACCTTGGAGTGGAAGTTTGTGTATTTGCCTACCAGGTTTTTCAGTGGAAATAAAATGTTTCAATGTGTTTTATTTTAACAGCAGAAAAGAAAAATGTGAATTCAAACCCCAGAGGCCAGGAAGGAAGATTCCCAAATATATGCCACCTCCTCTTCCAACTAATAAGAAATGGTTTGGAACACCGATTGAAGAGATGAGAAGAATGCCTATGTGTGGGGCCCGTCTTCCTCATCTGCGACCCTCGGCCAATCATACAGTCACTGTCAGAGTACGATAATTCAGTTTATTACCTGAAATCAAATTTCTTACCGAATTGTTTGATAATATGACATGCCAAATGTTAGTCTTACAGTATTAGCAGGTTGTGGAAATCTTTCTTTGTCGTTCCTTGCGAGCAGACTGGGGCAACTGATTTTTCCTGAAAATTGACTTTTCAGATGCACAGAATTAGGATATTAAGCTCCAGAAGAGATGTAATTATGGTTTTACTGCCTCTGGCTTGTTGGGGACAAGTATTTTTCTTTTGCATGAGTGTGTGTGTACTTCCTTGTCTGAGTTGCAAACTGTGTGAATTTAAATATGCCTGCAAGTAAAATTTGTACTTCAACATTTTCATGTTATACTTTCATTTTAATTTGATTCTGTTTTGGGTTCAAGATGTACAAAAGGCTAAAGATGTTCAAGATACGAAAAAGACAAAGAATGAAGAGGAATTCCTAGCAATTTTACCACTGCATTTTAGATCTAATCTAATATATTTGCCTTTAAACCTTTGGAGTAGCATGCAGTCAAATTATTGTTGAAATAAAACGTATGACCAGAAACCTGTAGGGTCATGGGTAAATCCCAAACAAAAGAAAAGCACATTAAGTTTAAGTGCAAGTTCTGAGAGAATCAGTACTGCTAGAAGGCCGTATAGCAGATTAAGTCTTTAAGAACATCACGTTATTTAATTTTACATTTCTGATATTCTGTGGAGTAAACTTGAAACATTGCTGTATCTCTAATGATTTCTCATTCTTTTCAGTGTTAGGTTAAAAAATGTTATTTCTGCACATGATTATGGTTAGATTTGAAACTATGTTTTGAAAATATTTGGATGAAACTATGTTGATACTTAAATTCATAAATTAAGAAATATTTAGCTGATAGTTGGACATAAAATAATTGCATGTATTACCTTTATTTCAGTGTTTCAAGAGGTCAAATGGTAAAGTGGTGTTATTTTCACCAAGTATAACACAAGAATAACAGTGTAACAGATGGATTTTTTTCTAACTGACTCTCCATCATGTGGTTGGTTTGTAGCTTTCCCCTTTCCAAAAAGGGTGGCTGCAGACGAGAGGTTTTTTTAACTATGTTTTTGCTTACTTTTTATTTCTTCCATTTAAAAACTTGAAAGTAGAATCTGATGTTTCCCCCCCCTCCCTTCTGTGTTGCAGGTAGATCTTCTGAGGGAAGGAGAGGTGCCTAAACCTTTTCCAACTCACTACAAAGATTTGTGGGACAACAAACATGTTAAAATGCCCTGTTCAGAACAAAATTTATATCCTGTAGAGGATGAGGTAAGATAAAGTATTTGCAGTTGTGTAATCAAATAAGTTTGTTTACATATAGATGAGTTTTCAGTTTACTGCATTTGATCAGTTAGCAAACTGTGTATGGAGTTTGAAAATCAAATAGATGAACATACTTGGTCTGAAAAGCTGGATTCTGGGTCACTATGCTTCAGGCAGAACAAAAGACTTTTTTTTTTTTTTTTTTTTTTTTTTCTTCCTAGTAAATATTTTACCTAACCATTGATTTGATGGTGTACATGTTTCTGTACTTATACGAAGTATAAGCTTATGCTGCATATAAGTTATATATTTATATACTTCCATATTTATATGGTTTGGGTTTTTTTTGTGAAACAGTTTGGGATGCCAACAGGTGTGAATGGATTTGTAACTGCATTCTGATTATCATATTCTGTCAGGTATTGCTGATGGATTGAGGTGTATCTGTCTGCCATTCCTCTAAAACAACGGCACACAGATCAGAGTTGGCCCTGCATGGTTTGTTGATCTAGTATTTCTCGTCACTGCTTGAGGCTTACTTAAACATACCCACTGAAATACTTTAGACTGTGGTGAATAAAATGAGCAAGTGTGTCCTGTAATGAAGACTGTATAATAATTATTGATACTTGAATCTGGAACAGAGAATTGTTATAGCCTCTAGGAAATACTCAGTCTTTTCATTTCTCAGTTTTACATATACAGTATAAAATGAATTTAATTGATGGTTCAGAAATAAAGTGTTGGTAACATCTTTGTTGCCAGTTCAGCAAGACGAGTTGTCTCTGCCCTTGTGGTAATCTCGTAAGAAATACCATTATTGCTTGCAATGGGCAATAAGACTTTCTGTTGAGGAAAAATATCAGGATGTCTTAAATTTGGGTTGGCACAAGAGTCAGCCACAGCAGTATGCTTTTATAATCTGTGCCCTTATTCTTGATATTACATTTTTGTGAAGTTGGTTCAGTTTATATTTTTGAGTTGTGGATTTTATAAACTGTGGTCGTGTTTTATCTACAAAATCCACTTTCTTGACAAGGAATGTACTGAACATTACTTGCTCGTCTTGAGATGGCATGAGGAAGAGTGCTGTATATGTGAAAAAGAGCTTTATGAATTTTGTGAATGCTTCAATTAAAAAGGAACTCTTAGGAAAGTAAAATGCAGTGGACTAGAAGTTGCAGAACTACATTACAGTTACTCAAAATATGTGGTTTATTTTTAAAGAACTTCACAAATAGAGCCAACTTTATTTTTAAAAAAATGTGGCAAGGAAGACAATTACTAGTAAATACGTCTTTCTGTTTTGGATAACTTAATCTGACTTTGTTTTGGGCTTTTGTTTTAAAGAATGGAGACAGAACTGCTGGAAGTCGATGGGAACTAATCCAAACTGCCTTACTTAACAAATTCATGTGTGCACATGATTTGAAGGTAAGCTTGTCAATTTGAAATCAAGTCTATGTACATGTAAGTACATTCAGGCTTTCTGGATACTGTTAGTGATTCTGGCTCAGTCCTATTTGTTTAATCACTTATAAAAATAAATTAAAAAATCTGTGCTGTTCAAGGGATTCCCTAATGAATTAAGGGTCTTAATGAGTCTTAAGTGTTACCACTGAATTAGGTATTGTTAAAATGAATTGTCTTCTGAATCTACACAAAACTCTGTTTGTCCAGCGGTATCTACTAGCTTGTAAATGTAGCATGTAGACTTTTTCTATAACCAGAGGGTAAAGCACTGCACAGGTGAGAGAGTTTGAAACAGTAACTGTTCACACCAGTATATTCCACTAAAATTGCAACAATTCAGCTGCTGACAAAAATCTGTAAATTTTGGAGACTCATGCTGTGTTGATAACTCTTATAGTTCTCATTGGCTTTTAATGTGTTGTGATTTGGAGCATCTTAGAATTGCTATTATGGTTTTTTTGTGAAGAATAATGTAATTTAGATTATACCTGAAAGGGAAGGAGGAGGATGCAAAAACTACAGATAAACTTTAAATGAATAAATAGTACTCCCCCGGGAACTAATGAAACTTCCTTTGATAACACTATTTTATTTGACCTTTTTTCTTGAGACTTTTTTAAAGGTGGTTGTTGTTGTAAAGGGCCTATTTAATTTTGTTGTGGTTCTGATATTAAGTTCTTAAACTGGGAAAACTTCTGGTATATTGCTGAGGGACGTTTTTGGGGGGTATTTTTAAAGAGAGCAAGCATGGAATGGGGAATGTTTATGTTGTGTGTTGTAGGCAGATCCAAGCGTGCCTTATCTTATTTTGTGCTGGAAGGAAAAACTTGTTGACTAAAGCTTATTCAATGCTAGACTTAAAATACAGGATTCAGTATCATGGCATTACACCACGTTAATAGTTTTATGGATTTTGGTAGGCTGTGACAGGTTTTAGCCACTAGATGGTACTGTTCCTTCAAAAAGGAAATTTCATAAAACCATTTTTCTTCTGTTAGTAAGTCTCTCTAAGCTTTATTTTGTTGTGCTCTTTCCTTAGGAGGCTATACTGAGATACAATGTTGCTTATTCCAAGAAATGGGACTTCACTGCTCTTACTGACTTCTGTGAGAAGGTAAACCAAGTTGATTTAAAATAGGAAGAAAAGTAAAATATAAGCGACTACTTTGTCTGTATGTCTCAATGCTTTTGGCTTTATTTCCCTTTTCAAGAGTAAAGGTTTTGCAATCATTATCTACGTGGATGGTTATTTGGCTGGTAACTTCAGTTGAAATGATAATTTATAAACTAGATTTATTTTAAATCTTAAGCAGGTAATTTGGGTGCTTCAGTAACAACTCAGGTTACTGAAGGTAAGGTGAGAAATGCCTTTTCTTTGTTTTATGATAACTAGATTTATTAATAAATTGTATTAATGTCCTGGTAATGGTTTCTTGTTTTAAAAAGTGTTGCCCTTTTTTTCCTTTTTTCAACAGCACTAGTGTTGCATTACAGTGCTGTTTATATAGGCTGTGCTTTGCTGGTCTAGCAGTAAAATTTTGCTGTATGCTGAGATGATGAATTTAAACTGTAGAGCATTTGAAAGACTGAGGTGGTTTTATGACTTAATGTTACCTTCCTGGAAGAGGATGGAATAGTAGGTGGCAAATGCAAGTTGGACTACTATTAATGTACGTCCTGGCTGACGTTCAGAAACTATGCTAATTAAAGCGGTATGGGAGATTAAATGAGATGCAATAGAAACTGTAATTTTTCTTCCACCATCTCAGAAGTGCTTTTAAAATACGTGTGCTTGTTTCCTTGGGAGGGGCTTGCTAAGCTGTATTAAGGTTCAGTGGAAACTAAATTTGATTTCAAGTTAATTTTGCTATGTATGTTTAAAATAGTTGTCTGCTTAATTCACGTGATCAAAGGAAGTGTTCTTTCTATTGCCTATTTCCATTGCGTATAGGCATATATGTTATTGTTATAGATATACTATTATTATATTTACTATACTGTAAAATATATTATTTTACAGAATAAGTTTTGTTTTGCATGCAACACAGTATTTATTATTACTGACAGAAGGTACCTATAAAAATACCGGTAGTATCATATTTGCTAGCCGTGACAGCCATTGTGTTTGCCCATCTTGCCCATTTAGTGCTCCTTCCTCTCCTCTGTGGGGTGTCTCTGTTTTTCAGGCTGTCATGGCTGGATGGTAGAGGCTGTGGACATTTGGTTTCTTTGCTCCTGTTGACTCTTGTACCAACCGAAATTAACTTGGCCTGTTCAACTGTTTAATCTTGTATTATTAAAGAATACATATTTAAATTATTAGAATGTTTTAAAGTACAAGCAAGCTATTTATTTAAAAATCTGACTCAGGAGTGTACCAAATTTGCATCATATTGCTACAAATGCAACTGACCTTGTCCTGACGTGTTCATGTTGTGCATCTGGGAGTTCGGAAACTATGGATGATTAGATTCAGAGATCATCAGCCAGGGAGAGTAAGTAATATCAGCTGTCTCCAGAGAAGAGAGGAACAATAGGGAAATGAACTATGTATCAGGCATCAATCTTTCACTGAGGATGAAAAGGCAATTTCTGTCACCTGGGAGTGATGATTTGGGAGGTTCCCAGATGAAGGGAGGAGAGATGTTTCAAAACATGGATTTTGGACCAAGGTGAAGAGTGTGCAGCAGTGTATTAACTAAGGAACAGGGAAGCACTATAAGACAGTGGCTCCTTGTAGACCACAGGAGCAAAATCTTACCTTGGCTTTGTTTATTGAATATATTGAATTTAGTGAACAGAACACGTGGAGGGGGATAGATCTTGTAGAGAGATGTTTAAATCTTTTTTTTGTTATTAAGAGATGTGTGAACTGTTCAAGTTCTGTAAATTAACAAGACGTCTGCTTTCTAAGACTGCAGTCTGGTTAAGTGAGCAGCTATTGAGTGAAAAGTTGAGATCCTCTGTGGAAATGACCTAGATATACTAGCTGTAGTGAAGTGTAGTTTTTGAAGTTACTGTATTTGAGAGTTAATGATTAAGGGCTTACCATTGGAGTGTGTATTTTCTTGTTTATCTTATGGTTTTGAGGGAACTGGGAAACTGTTTCAGGTCACGTTTGCTCAGCGGAAGTTGAGAGGGTTGGTTGAAAGGATAGCTGGCTTGAGTACTCAGCTCAAAGGTAGGGGCAGCAGCTCAACAGAGGTAGAAATAGTCACAAATATATATTAAAAAAAAAAAAAAATTAAAACAGAGTCTACTATCCTCAGGTCGTTAGTTATATTCTTGGGCACTATTGACTTCCAATACAGTCTTAACCAAGAATTCTGTGGTCTGATTTAGAAGGGAGCTGGGTCCACAAATCTAATGGTGTCTATTTCAGTGATTCATTTAAGGCCACTGTATTCAGATATTACTTCAATAGGTCTGTGTATAGAGTACCATTTGTTATTTTATCTTCTAATTCTGGACACCGCTCACCCTATCTATTAATCTGTTAAATGCTTTCATATCAGTCTTGCATTGTGTTTCCTCTTTTAGGTAGTTTCCTTCCAAGTTACACAGTCAAAATATGTATTATTTTTAAATCCTACTTGTAAGATTCAAAGCAATTTCCTCATAATAACAATAATTAACAGTTTCTTAGTCTTAAGTTTATTGTCCTTTAAGATTAAAACACTTTCAGCTTTCTTAAGTAATGGGAAATAAATATCATGTATGTGAGCCAGGATTTTTTTCCAAAACAACATAACCCTGACATGTACAGGCTGACCAGTTTTACAGTTTGTCTAAAGCATTGTCGGAAGAGGGAGCCCTCACACTATTTTCAAAAGATACTTTTGGAGGCCAGTTAATGTGTGGAAATAAAGTTCCTGTTTGTATAGTGAAGTAAACTTGGGAGCTTGAAGGTTTTTTGTTTCTTTTGAAAAGTTCAAAGCACCTATCAATAATGTACGTAAAGCTGTCAGTAGCTTACTTGCTTCAGATATCTGACAGTTTTGTTGTCCTCTATGGAATTTCCACACTGTTGTATTGATTTGTTTTGCCATCTGTTTGTTAATATTGGCAAACAGGCTTAGGATTTATTCAAGTTATTACTTAGTGGATGAAAATTATTAGTGCTAACATTTTTCTTCTTGCTTGCAAAATTCTTGTCACTTGGAAGTCATCCTTGTTTTCCCAAAACTTATCTGGAAGCCAGACAAGAAAGTGGAAACAATAAACAGAAAAGGAAATGTGAGGAAACGGCTGTGGGTGGAGCTGTCTCAGGACCCACAATGTCTTGTAGATGAGCTTTACTTACATGAATGGTGATAGGTTGGGAGTCTATTACATGCTTGTGATCAACAGTGCTATGTACTGTAGTAGTTTTTATTTTTCTTTCTTGTAGATTTGCCCTTCCACTTCCAGGCAAGACCAAATTCTTTTGCTTTTTCCCAAGTGCATGACATAAAAAGTCTAGTGAGGTCATTCAAGCCTTATGTCTTAGACTAAACCCCAACAACAGCAACTTTATTTAAAGGGAAAGTAGGGCTTTATCATTTAAGACAATCACATGGTCTGCGGCTTTAGATTGGGCCTGCTTGTTGTGGACATGCTTTGTTTTTATTGTATTGCTTTAAAGTCTCCTAGAGCTTAAGCATAATTCTTGTTAATGTTGTTTCATGAACTCTTCCTCTTACTGCTTGCATTGTCGTGCTCTTTCAGGAACAGAGGAGTGTTTGAATCTGGAAATGACATGACATTGAATAAGCAGTGCATAACTGTCTCTAAAGGTGATCCTTTTAAATTCAGTTTTAGTTGCGTAGTATACAAGAACTTAAGTCATCAGGATTTATGTTGTGAAGTTTCAGGAACCTTCATGATATAGAGCCTCTGTTGTCATTGAAATCTGAGCTCTTTTGAGGTGAACCAGTCGGTGGGCAGCTTCACAACATGTTTTTGTCCTTTACAGCGGAGCTGTATCAAACCGAGTTATTTGGTCCCATCTAAAACTTGTGAGATTTAGGAGCAATACTTAAGTTAATAACAAATCTACTGGAAAAAAATATGTAAGACAGAAACTTAAAGTGACAAAAAGGAACTCTGCAGGCACTGAAACATCAGTGGGCGCTTTTATTGCTCACTTGGTTTAATTTCAGTCATCTTCTAAACTGCTTTGAAACCTGGAGAACTATAGCATTTACATCATTTTAGTGTCAGAAAACAAAGGGTTAATGCTCATATGTGTTTCAATTCTTACTTGCAAGTTATCTAATTTATAGGCTTTCTTGATATGCTTCAGTAAAAGGAATGAATTGGATCTAGTAATCTGATTTTTAGCTACTCTTGCTGCTTTTTTGTATACGCGAAACAGAAAGAGAGGGACTCATATTATGTATGCAGGACTGTTAACATTTAGGATTCCCTAAATATTTGTGTTCAAAAGGTTACTTTGTGAAATAATGTCTGTATGCTATTCAGTGCTGAAAAGGATTAAATCCCATACTTGGACGTGTCATTAAAAGACAAACTGTAATCTCTAGTGTTTACTCATGTATTGGAAATTGCAAATAGTTTAGACATAAGTTCGACTGATCTCTTAAAAAGCATAGGTCAAAGACTGGAGTTTAGGTAAATTTGTGTGATGTAGACAGTGATTGTCTCTGAGCTTGTGTGAGTCATCTGAAAAATGGATCAGAACACATCTTGCAGATGTTCACTTTGTATCCAGTTATTTTTTTGTTTGGACTCTTTGAGCTTGATCATCTCCGTGGAAAGTTTGTCTGTGAAATGGAGAGCATACAATGAGAGCAGTCAGGAATGGTGTAAAGGTATGTAATAGTTTCTGTATGAGGAATGTCTAAACAAGGTAGGACTGTTTCATCTTTTCATCTTAGTTAAGAGAGAAGTGAGGAATGGATATAACGGTATCCAAAATGAATGTAAGAGAGGCTGAAGAGGAAATGACTGTTCGTTCTTCTAGTACAACAGCTAAGGGAACCAGATGACTGTTCCTAGCAGGTAGGGGTTTCAAAACCAGAAAAAAGTAATTACTTATTTAGATACTGAATAAAAGGCTGTGGAACTCTTTGTCAGGGGATTTAGAGGATGCTGTGGCTTTACATCAGGTTTTGAAGGGATTTGGAGAAATTGCTGGTAGAAGGATTTCATTGACCTCTACACAGATACCGTGGTGGACTCTCTGGAAATTTCTGAAAATTATTACCGCCAGTAAAGAGCGTTGTGAGGAAGTGCTGCTGGTTATTTGCTTTTCTTGCTGTTAGACTTTCCTGGGCATCTTTTGTTGATGGGCTTTCGTGAACCTTTGTCCATTTTTACATTCTTATGACTTTGCTGGGTTAAAGTTGAGAGGCAGAAGTGGCCTGGTCATGCAGGCCCCATTGTGGTGTAGCACCAATATGAGATGTTGCTGACAGAAAGGCATGGGGATCTATACACTAGCCTCTGTTAGGAGGACAAAATAATAAAGATAATTGACATTTTAAATGAACCTCACTTGAAGGCACTTATACCTTTTAAAATTTGTTTTTTCCAGGAACTTTAAAGTTCCTGGAACTGGTTTAAAGTTCTGCAGAACTTTAAACCCTTGGTGCCTACTTGATGCAAGTAAGAAGACTTAAAGGGGATATGCTGTCAGTATCTTTACAAAGACACTGTCTTATTCTCCACTGCATAATACTCAGTTTCCAACTATAAGATTTGGCTTTTAGTGTAGGAAGAAGCATGTGTGTTTGTGTCTGCAGTGCTTGTTTATGGATGTCTTGTGGTCTTTTTGTCTTATGGGAAAGCTGACTGAAGCCAATCAATCTATTTAATGACCAGGATCTGCATATTTGCTGTTGATTCCCATATAAATTCAGCATTCAGGAAATACTTTTGTATTATAAAAGAAGCTGTAATAACTTTTACATTTTGATTTTTCTATGAGGTTGAAAGAAACATGATAATGCTCTTTAAAAAGACAAGTCTCTTCTCCTGTCTATACTTAATTGCAGAGAAGAACCTTCAGCATGATGGAAAAGGAACAACATACCAGACCACTTTATCTGTGCTTCTTTTCTACTTTTCCAGTCAAGCATGAGTTCACTGGTTTTAGCCTCAAAACTGGCTGTTAGCAGTTTGAGGTTTTTTTATGGCACAAATCTCAGCTTATCCTAAAATCTGATAAAAAAGCTATGTGGCAAGAAAACAAGGTCAGTTGTCAAGCTGAAAGAATATATTGCGATTTTTCTTCACCCTTTAGCTGTGCTTTTACATGATATAGAATATGTGCTATTAAAAATGTTTGTCTTACGATTACAGCTGTAACTAGTTTTGAATTGGGATTAGAAAAGGACTCCCATTTCTCCCTGCATCTTTCCATTAAAACTTGCATGATGATCGTACTTCTGGATGCTAGATCCTTTTAGAAGTCTGAAACAGTCAGGATGTGAAACTTCATTGCTGTCTGTTTTTACATGCAACTGTCTACCTGTAAATTTCTAGAACCTCACTTAATACTTTTTCAAAATTTCCTATAAATGTTACTTACAAATACCTAAACTTATTAATATATAATATGCAAGATAAATGTGTAAATAAACTCATTTACAAATACAACTTTTTCTATTTTCCACAAATATCACACATCTATATTACAGATGTTTTGCTCTTCTGAAAGTCTGGTTTAATTTTCTTGAAAAATGGAAGTTAATTATGGTACTAGAAATTATTTTTCATTTGCACAAATCCTTACTATTTAATTGTGGCCTAGCAATATTCATATGGATATGTGCACGCGCTTTCTAAGATACCACTTTTTTCTACTGCAGGTGTTTTGCACAGATTCCAGAATACAGGAGAATATTCTTAAAGTGAGAAGTGGTGGAGCATACTACAATAAGTCTTGTTTCTGTTAGTCAATGCTTCGCACTTAGGAATAATTAAAATAAATAGAAGAAAACTCTTATATTTCACTGGAAAGCCTAACAAATGTGTGTGAATTACTGAGTTACGGTGTAAAACTAGTAAAACCTGGGATAATAGCTACAGAACGTGCTTAGTGCGGTTTTTTTACCAAACCATAGTTTCTCATTTGAATGGATGTTGCTATGTAGTATACTAGCACATTTTGCCTGAACTTGGTACTTTCAGAAAATGTCAGATGCAAGTAATTGAGTTAAGATGGAGCATATTAAATGTTTGAGAACTGAGCAGAAAAAGCAGATGTGCAAATATTGGCAGTATGTCTGCTTCCTCTCTAAGAAGAATTGGTTATGTTTTGAGATCACGGAGCTGTTTTGAATGAAATTAAGAACTGTCCTGACAATGAAATACTCTACTACAATTACAAAATTTTAAACAACCACAGAACCACACAGCCTTTAAGTGTGTGTGTGTGGTCTTAACCTTAATAACCTTAATTTAATAACCTTAAACTTAATCACCTTAAGAAATTTTGTAAATTACCTGGACAATTTTGGAAATTATACTTCAATTTTTTCCCCCCATTATTTCCATTTTTCATCTAAAAAAAGACAGTAAATGCAACATTTGAAGATGATGTGACTGTAGTATAGTCTAGTCGGATATTGGTTGAGCTCTGGATTTTCACTCATTTGAAAAAGACCAGACTATTTAAGAACACCTGCTCCTGTTAAGTACGTGCATATCTTGAGAAATTTGTATGTTCTAATAAGGCTTTATCCCAGTCTTGTCTCCTAGTAGGTCTTATGAACCATGTCAGTCTTTCCTGTATGTTCTGTTGTTTGAATGACCTGCTTGAAAAAAATGATTGCTGTAATCAGTGATACTGGAATAGAAGGAATTTTAAAGTACCAAATTGTTCTGGTGACTGGGTTTTTGATAAATCATTTTTATAATTGTCTGGACAGCACTAAGAGAAGTGAGCATTGTACAGAGATGTCAGCGCTACAAACGTAGGCTTTTAAGCACGAAACAAAATGTCCCAAGGCAGAAAATGGCCTGTCTGTTGCTCCTTGCTGGATTTCATTTTAGTCCAGATGTTTTCAAACAATTCTCTTTAAATCAGATTACTATTTTAAAGTCTAAACTGAAAAGGTCTTTTGAGTGTGCCGTGAAGGGTTTCCTTTTCACAGTAGCAGAAAGGAATTTGCCCCCATATTGAACAAAATGTGAGCTTTTCTGGGATGGGGGAATATGCATCTTGTACGCATTCAAAACATTAGAAGCTAAGCATTGTGGAGGAGAAATAGCGCCAAGTACTGAATTACAGGCTTATTCTTAGTTTTCTGTACTTTCTCAGCAAAACAGTTGGATATCTTTTAAGTAGTGTTTTGTAAGCACCATCACAATGACTATTGCATCAGACTGTTGACTCAGAATTACCAGGGAAGAGATACCTGCACATACCAGGTGCAGAGTTTTAATTATACTGCATCTTAAGTGTTTGTGGATACTTCATGCTTTGAGACAATGTAAAGATACATCCTGAGGATCTCTTCCATGGTTTTTCACTATATTGAGAACATTCCTGTTTGAAAAAGAGAAGAAAAGAAAAAAAAAAAATCTAGTGAATACAAATGTTCTGATTTCAAAAGCTATATTCTGATAGTTGCTTTTTTCGTTTTGCTTTGGCTGCAGGGAGCTGATGAACAGATTTCTTTGCTTCCATTGGATTACGTGTAAATCGTCATTCATCTGTGCTCATCTATCTATCCCAAATGACTAAGAGAACCTCCTTTTGGTTGTGGTGGCATTCCTTAGCTGCTTTGTGCCTTTAGATTTTATTTATTTATTTTTTAATGTCTGGAGCAGTTAGACTAAAAAAACCTGATGATGGTCAAAGCTTTCAAGAGAAGCACTCTCTGAAAAAGCGTACATGGAAGCAGGGAAGCAATAGAGGCATTGCCATTGTTAGGATGACTGTGAAGGCATAAATGAAGTGTATTGTAACTATATTCCCAATTCTTCTCATGCTTTTTAGTCTGAAAAACTGAATTTGTTTATATTGCTTCCTTTCAGAGTTTGTTATTAGTTGCCATGCATTCTTTAAAGTACAGGTTTGCAAAGGTGGCAGAGCGTGTACTCTGGAGGTAGTCTGAGGGTCTGATTTGGCCAATATAATCTTAATTACTGGATATTTTTCTCAAGATATTCGTAATTTTGAGTCTATAATTCTGACAACCAAGCAGAAAGAGTCTATAGATTTTTTTTGACATCTACAATGCTATTGTGTTATCTTTAGTTGATCCTTCTTTTTCCCCTTCTGTTTGTCCTTGACTTTTTTTGGCAATGTTAAAGAAAATATAGCTTTCATAAGGGCAATAGCTATGTTGTCTCATGAAGCTTTTAGTGCCAATGTTATTGGTTTCAGAAGTGGTTGAAAAAATTTGTATTAAATATCTGATAGCTTTTGAAATCTTTCACACTATGGTTCTTAGCAGATGTTTTTAAAATCATAGCAGTATTAAACTTTTTCCCCCCCCCAAGTACTGTGTTTGGAGAGGTAAAAGTTCTGAATGAACCTGGAAACAGATTGTTTTCACCCTTAGCTTGTGCCAGTCAGTTGAAAGATACTTTTTTTTTTTTCCCCTCATGTTACAGCCCTGTTCTAGAAACAAGGTCATTGTCCTTTCCACTACTTTGTACGTCCCAGGAGTAACTCAAAAGTGTTTAGAAAGCAGTATTTGACTTTTCTTCCCAGACTCTGCTACTGCTTTGGAAATGTTTGTGATGCTTCTGCTCATGATAGAATTGCTCTGCAAGAATGTGCAGGTAGAGTCTGTTGGTGGCCTATAGAGAATCAGGACTGAGGTTTTACTCATTGGTAATGAAAATGATTGTGGCTACGTTTCCAGTACGTTGAAAGTATAAACTGAGCTTCTAAAGCCTTTAAGAGGAGATGGAAATAAAAATATACATTTTTCTCTCAGATTTTATTTAGAATGTTGAAAAGCTTTGAGAACAAAGCAGCCATTGTTGGGGATGATACACCTGAGAGATCATTCCAGAGTTGGATTGGCAGAAGACGTGAATGAGCCTTCGGGGGGGGGAAAAAATTAAACAAAAATGAATTAACCTCTGCCTTGTAAGCTGTCTTCCTTTTTTCTTTTGAAGTGTCAGTTTGTGTTTTTGATAAATGTCAGAAGCATTCTTCGTCTTAAATAAGATTCTTCTCTGCATAATCCAGTGTTATGGGGTTTTTTTCCCCTCTTCCCTCCAAAGATTACTTTGTCTTTCTTCTGGTTTCTAATCAGACAAGTGCTCAAGAAATGGGATGGATTTGACAGCTAAATGTGTTTCCTACTGAATTAGTTTTGTAAGGGAACTAAAGGAGGCAGATGAGAGTTTACTCTCTCCTGCAGTTTTGGAAGTTCATTAACTTAATAAAATGGGAACTAGAATCTCTGCCCCCACCTCCCCAACCCCCGCATTCCTTCTAGGTTTCAATCTTGTTTGTATGTATAATATTTTACATTACGTCAAAGAGTCTGTTTTACATAGGCATACAAGTTAGCAGGCTCCAGCCTAGTGTCTCTGTCTAGGTATCAGATACACTGATAGTTGTGGCACAGGGTGTTTAAGTAGAATGCGTCTACTCCCTGTCCAGAAGAAAAGGCTTTGTAGAGAGTATGACTTAGTGAAGCTTGTTTTGATTTTTTTTTTTTTGGGGGGGTGTATTAAGTTAGTATGTTAGTTTTCAAAGTCACCCAGTAAGAACTTGTTTAGTTGTGTTTTTTTTTCCAGCCATTCCAAATAATGGATTGAGAGAGTCTGCTTTTAGGATTCTATAATGTTTAAAAGCACTTATGACAAGTATTAGGGGAAGAAAGGGAGTACACGTTGGCAGTCTGAGGTTGGTTTACTTTCAGGAATAGACTTAAATGTCAAAGACAGTGGCTTGGTGGTTTTATTGGCAGTGAGGAGTTCTAGTCATGGATCTAGATTCCACCATGTTTAAGTGTTGCACAAACAGCATACAAAAAACGTGTGACTTCTGTATGAGACAGGAGAACAATTAATTAAGTACAGGTTGCTCTGGAAGGAAGAGAAAATGAATGCAGTATTGTTTAGTGCAATAAAGGAGCATCCATATGCTGGGATTGCTTAAGTACACTCAAGTTTTTGTATAAGTGTAATCTCAAAGGAGAGTCTTAGCTGGAGGGGAATAGTGAGGGAGACGCTTCAGAATGCCTAGGAGCTGCTTCTGTGGAATACACTTTGGGGGAGGGGGGAGTGGGAAATCGAAATTGTTATCATTATCCAAAAGTGCACATGAACCAATATCTTCTAGAATAGTGCAAGAGCACAATTGAACTCTTACATCTCATTTAACAGTGAAATGGGAGCCTTTGGAAGGGAGGTACAATTTATGCATTGAATGGAATAAAAAGCAGCATTTTAAATGCTTATAGATAGAACAAGACTGTTAACAATCTTAAAAAGAAACTTAGCCTTCAAACACAAGTTTCTATTGTCCTTGTTCCCCAAATATATTTTTCACTTTTTTCAGTTTTTTGCCTTCCCTGTTATCCTCAACAAAATTGCGAAATTAGAGAAGTTGATCAAATTTTTCTCAGGAGACTATTCCAAGTTGTCTTAGGCTTCGTGGCACGTTCCACCTGCATATTCCTTGCGTGTGGCACTGAGCAAATCTTTCTCTTTGTGAGAATGTGAATAGCATTGCTTTGTTCACATATCTATCTTTGTTATTTCTTTGCATTTTCTTTGACTTGAAGGAGGTTTAATAATGATGTTATGTCTAGGTAGGCTATGTATGCCCTGATTTGCTGCACCTCTATTTGCAACCAAGTTTTTCAGCTTGGAGCTATTTATCATGTGGATCTTAATGTCCTGTAAAAATATACAGAGATACTTTTTTATTTGAGACAAATTGAAGATAGTGAAGAAAGAAAAAGAAAACAATTTCTGAAATTAGGAGAATGAGCTTACTGTGAATAGAGTACATAGAAGTTATGCAGTTTGTCTCATTAGTTAGGAGGCTATTACCACCTCTAATTGTATGATACCTTATATTAAAATAATTAGGAAAGCTGTTACTGGAAAGACAGTTCAGTATAGTAACTGATGGTGTAGAGCACTTAGAAACAAACCGAAACAAAGTAATTCTAAGAAAGTGCATGAGGCATTATGGCAGCTGCGAAGGAAAAAGTCAGAAGGTCAAAATCTATTAGAATGAGGAAATAAAAGACAAAAAGTCTGAAGGAAGCACTATGGTTTTCCCCTTCATCCTTAAGAACGTGGTTCAGTTAGTCCTTGTCCTGCCACAAAAGTTAATATGGGGAAACAAAACCAAACAAATTGAAAGCATTAAGCCATTGCTGTCTTAGCATGCTGGTTGCCTGTTGGCGTGATGACTCTACTTTCCCATGTGATAGATGGAGCTGTCCAAATTTGTGTTCTGTATGTGCAGTTTGTTTGGTTTGATGAGCTGTCAGATTTAGATTTAAACTCTCTACCATCACTATCACCCCATGCTACCTCAGATCCTTCTTATTAGGACTGTCAGGCATACTCGTTCGTTACGTTTTGGAGGACTGGTTTATAGTGACAAGAGGCCATTACTTATGGCAGTGTTTAGTCAGGCCTCTTTGCTGCAGTATAAATGTTCATTTTGTAAAATTGTAATGCAAGTTTGGCCAGGAGCTCTTACCTCTGCTACGGCTGGCTGAACCATTTGCATCTTATGAATTGGAGCCCTAAGTCATGTTAATTTAATCAGTTACTCCAATGCAAATACTGATGAAATTGCCAAGTGATTTCTTTGGCAAAAGGCGAGTCATGCTTTGCAACTCTGATTCCATACACTTTTCCCTCAGGGTATAACCCCTGCTTTTATTTCATTCCTAAATAATTTTTTGCATGATTGGAGGACTATGAATAAAGTCAACAATATATTTTTGTTTTTATTTCAAATCCTGAAGGAAGCTGCAAAGGACATGTATCCATAGTAAGGAAAAGAGAAACTGATCAATTGTTTAAAAACAAATTTGCTATGATACTTAATGTATTTTCCTTTATCAAAAATTTTTGACAACTGTTTCATATTTTAGAATTCCTTAAGTTATAAAACAAATGTTATTTTTTTAACAATGGAAATCCAGTCATTTCTCTTAATCTTTACATAGTTGTAGCCTTGAAAAAGGTTGCACACAGTTAAAAGCACATTACTGAATCAAAACAGGCATTCCTTTACTAGGAGATTTACTTCAGTGAGGTTCTTGTAGTAACAGCTTCATTCTAACTAGAATATTACTGCTTTTTCAGTGAGAAGAGTTGCTATGGTATCTGCCTTTGTAGCACTTTGGCAAGAGGTGTGACTGGTTCTGTTTCATCTACAACCCACCCTGCACAGCATCTAATAATGCAAGACTTTTTGGTAGGCTGGTTCGACTCGTTAGTGCAGAAGACGACTACCCACTCCCCCGCCAAGTTATTTTCCTGTTGCAGTAGCAAGCTGAAAGATCTCAGGAAGTTATCAGATGAGCATGGGAACTGGTGAAACGTGGTGTGTGTGTTTGGGGAGATAGAATGACACATCCCTCTTTCAGCAGCAACAAATAAGTAGAATATGTAATGTGACACTAAATATGCTGGATTTTACATCAGTACAAGGCACTGCTTCCTGAAAAGAGTTTACTCCTAAATAAATCTTCATTCAGTTCTGTAACCAGGTATTCTCTGTGCTGTTGCTGAGTTGTCCTAGATTGGTATTTGCTTCATGGGATGTCTGCCAGATGTAGCTGTGTGTCAGCACTCCACATCCTGGAATCCTTTTACTTTCCATGATTGAGTTTTCTTTTTTGCTGCTTTTGAAGTCTGAAAAGACTCACAGATAAAACCAGGCTCTGTGTTGCACTGAGCATAGCTGAGAATATGCAGTGACAGTGGTTGGTCTACAAAGCTGCAACTGTGGTGGCATGCTGGTTTAGTGGTCAAAAGAGGATGAGGGCCAAGTAGCCAGGCGTTTGCAGGTGTTCTTTTTCAGAGAAACCTCATAGGAATGGTACCTGTGCAGGAAGAGTCCTTGGGCAGAAAGGGGAAGTTACGATTACATGGATGTGGCCATGACTCAAGTTACTTAGTTTTTTTAGAAATGTAAAGCAAGGAAGGATGTATATTTCTGGCTTACTGCCACAGTGCAATAACGGGTTATAGCCTCAAGATGTAAATGGGAAGCACAGGATTTGAATAGTTCCCCAAGAAGTTATTTTTAGGAAGAAGGTTTATTAGGGAGAAAGATTTTTGTTTGGTTGCGTTTGGTTTTTTTTCCTTAAAAAAAAACCCAGCACCTGCAGCTGAACAGAGTTCTTGGATTACTCACTGCAGCAGCTATTTTGTGAAGTTATAACATTTCCAGGAAGAAACAAACTGTGTTTGAGCTTGAAAAACTATTGATGTGCTTCCCTACAATATCTAGGAGACCTTTGCCTAAATAGGGGAGTATGCAAAACAGGGATGCTTAGGCTGCTTGGTAGTTTGTTTAGAGAACAATGTAGAGTTAAGAGTTTCTTGGCAAGGTCTGTGAACTTAGCACTCCCAATGATCATCTTTTTAAAGTTGTGGGGTCCTTTAAGTGATTTATCTTGTGAAAATGTAGTAAGGTTTTCATGGCACCTAACACTTTTCACACACACCCCCCCACACACACACCCTTATTTGTCATTTACACGTAAGAATAACCTATCTGAAGTCCAGTGAGAACACTTCTGGGCATTAACAGCTCCAAATTTTGAGGTTTTCATTAGTGGAGGTCTAGTAGAAGTCATGCATAGGAATAATGTAGAGAGGAGAGCATGTTCTGGTGCAACATTAGAAAGGTTAAGGAGAAAGAAAAGTAGAATTTCAGAGTTTAAGTGAACTTTGTGGTTACACATTTCATATCAGAGCTGAGCTGTGCAATTGCTGGCACTGCTTCTGTTTTGGGAAGAAATTGTCTCATCCTATTATTATATTGTTTTGAAAGGAGTCTAAAGAAAAGGTTGAAGTCTTGACAGCTATGACTAAGTCTGGTGCCATAATGTGTCACCAGATAAGTGATACTGTATAGTCTGTGGCAGCCAGCAAAGCATAGCAGCCACTATTTATATGTCAACTCTAAAAGAGAGGAAGTGTTACCCAAAGGGGAGAGAATAGCGGAATTTGACAGCCTGGTAGACATCCGAGGTTAAATGTCATCTTTTGAATAGATTTAACTTACATATTCATTTTATGTATTGAGATCTGAAATTCCAGTCTTTAAATGCTCATTTTGGTACTTCACGGCACTTAAAAACATTGTGCCTAAGAACAGAGCAGAGTTTCCTGCTAGAGCAGATGATGTTAAAGGTTAGGTCATAATTTTCAATATCTGACTTATACTGTGTAAATATGTAGGTGCATATGCAGCCAACAACAGGAGAGAGAGATGCGTCTTGGTAATTTCTTAACCTAAAAAAAAAAAAAGTTGACTTTCACTAGTAATTTGTATATTACTTGGATTCCTCCTCTATTATATCAAATGATCTTCATGTTTCCTAGACTTGCTGTTCTTTGAAAGTTCTTGTTTCAATTTAAAACTTGAAATTAAAACCCTGTTTGTATTTATCCATGAGCAGCATACATAAAGCATGGAAAGTAACTGTAGGTATTGGGATTGTTTTATTTTCACACATTCCCTGCCATAAGTTGTTTGTCCTTTGCTTCTTGTTTTTTAACTTCCTGAGTACTCTTATCTCTTTATATCACTTGGAATGAGAGGGAATAGAGCAGATGTACTTCTACAGTTGTTTTAATGATCTTGGAAGAACAGAAGTTGTTAGCCTTCAAACAATATTTTCAGCATGGCGTTTGTGGGGAACAGTATGCTTTGAATCAGAGGCACTGTTATTTTTCTCTTCTCAAGAAAATTGCAAGTATCTCTTTTACATTCTGAAGTCTGTGTGAAACTTTCCATTGAAGTGTAAATTACAAAGCTTTGATTATATGACTAAAAAGATCACTTTCTGTGATTTCACAATTAGTCGTAAGTGTTGGAGAGACTGAAGTTGATAATACCTTGATGCTGTTTCATCCACTCTATCTGCTATTGTTTTTGTGTGAAATTGGTAGTAAATCCAATTGTTTTCTAACAGTTTTACTTGAAAAATAATATTCTATAGTTTTGAAGCCGTGCTTTCAGAATTTTAATGATTTTAATATAGAAACTGATAGAAGGTAGTTGTCTCAAATACAGATTCGCTGAATGTAGGGGAAGGAGGGACGCAGAAGGCTGAACTGTGACCTTCATCTTCCGTTCCCCAGCTGTAGCCCAAGTTGTGTGTTGTCTTCTGTCTGCTTTTTGCCTTAAATGCGGCATGCAAATCTAACAGCCAGTCACATCTGGTACCTGGATCCCTAGATCACGGGAAAAAATGCACCCCTGCACAGGAAGATGGAGATTGTGCTTTTCTCTCCTTGATCTTACTTCAGCCCATTCCCAGAGCAGAATGTGAGACTTTTGAGGATATGGCATGCTTTTGTGCCACTTTGCATATTGCAACTGCACTGCTTTGTGTTGCTTTTCTTTTCACAACCTCCTATTCGTGTGCCTATCCTAGCTTTTCTTAGAAGAGCATTGCCCACTGTAAGGAACCTTTTGTACCTTTTAAAAATAGGTGTGTAATACATGAGTGGGGGTATGGGTGGGTTCATCTAAATCCTGGGTACATGATGTTGAGCTCAGAACTGGCAGTTGCAACTTAGAAGAGGAGAGATCCTGGACTTCCTCTGAATACTTGATACGCTTTGGCAGCAAAACATGTCAACAGTGGGCCAGACAGTGTCAGGGAGGGAATTGAGAGTAGGACAAGAAGGGTTTGATGTGACTTGGTCTGGAGTATAAAAGCTTTGAGAAGCCTTGTGAAACATTGATGTGCCTGTTTTTTTGAGTGTTGTCAATTCTGGTCTCTCCTTCTCAGGAAGAATGTTACAGCAGGTAGAGAGGGGCAGCTAAAATAGTCATAAGATCAGCTGTCTTACAGGAAGAGACCGAAAAGATTACAGCTTCAGCATGTGGGACCAGGCAAGCTGCACCCGTTAACGTATGTGATCCAACGCCTGTAGTTCTTGAGGGAACATGGTGGGGATGAACAGCAGAAAGTGCCTAGGCTTGCATGCTCCTCTTAAGTTTCCCTTTGCTGCTGCTGAGGACCACTGATTTGACCCAGCAGTGCATTTCGTATGTCCTTAATAGGAGAATGTCACAGGTACTTGTCTTGGACTATGACCTGAATATGAAAGTAAATCATTCCAGTACTTTTGTGGTTAGGTGGTGATTGTTATCAGTTGAGAATTTGGTTCATTGCTTTGGAAGGAGTCAAATGATAACTTATTCAAGGTTCCTTTATAGAGCATTTGGTGTCATGTTTTCTCAACTGCAACTTTTGAGAATTGCTTCTGTATTTCAATTAATGCATTATTGCAAAGTAAAATTCAGTGAGGTACTACCACGAAAAATGCTGCAGATTTGCATGAAGCTAATAGGACCTATTTTTCTTCTCTTGTTTCTTTACTGCTGTTTTGGGATTGAAGGGTAGTCTTGTTGCTTCTTTGCCATTAAAAAAAAAAAAAAAAAGCCATGAATGTGGTGAGTGAAAATTCCAAATCAGGAGGCTAAACCCTGATAAAACGTATAACACTGTGGGTTTTTTTGGTCCCCTGCCCCTTTGTTTCTTTTTATATTAAAGAAGCCGTGACTAGAGTCAAATAAAACTTCAAACTGAAGACCAAAGTGAAGCTGAGCTGTTTGTTCATTCTGATTATAAAAGAATGGATACTCATGCACTTTCTGCAAATATTATCAATGTTATTTCTTCAAGTAGGATGGAAAAAAATTCCAAGCAAGACTTCCACGTCTCTTTGTAAAGTATAAAACATGGTTATTGTAGCTGAAAACATTCCTTAAGGGTCCTTAACTATACAGCTGTTGAAAGTGGGTTTTTGCTTCAGTTTTCACGATTGCCCAGGATTTGCAACATCCCATCTATTTTTTTTTTTTTCCCCCTCTCCATTCCTCATGGTTTTGTTTGATAAGTTGTGTTTTCTTGGTCTTTCTTTTTATTATTGATTAGAAATCTGCAGTTTGTCAAGCAAGCTTTTTCTGAATTGTCTTGAATAAACTGTTCTTGACTCTAATGGTGCTGCTGATTAAAGGGTTCACCAGTGGCCTAAATTACTCTTGCTCTAATTTAACAAATGTAATTTTGTGCTCCTGTTTTTCCTTTTAAAATGGGTAAGCTAATTATTTTTCTCTCTCCTTCCCTCTCTTCTCTCCTGCCCCTCCCTCCCCCTCACTTCTTTTGTTGGTAGCCAATACCTCTACTGAAACAGAAGATGAATCACTCCATCACAATGTCACAGGAACAGATTGCTAGTTTTCTAGCCAATGCTTTCTTCTGTACTTTTCCACGTCGCAATGCAAAGATGAAGTCTGAGTATTCTAGTTATCCAGACATTAACTTCAACAGGTATGGCACTCTAGAGTAAATGAAGCTGAAAACCCTTCAATGAAAATATTATTGTTGTCATTAGGGGAGAAACTCATTCTTTCTTTCATGTGTCTATCACTAATTTCAGTAGTCTGCTCTCTGGCTTTTCTGTTTACCTCTAAGGGACAAGAAAACTACACAACACGAGAAAGGATCTTGTGTACAGGAAGATATGCTTAATATTCTGAATTTTTTCTTTTTTTTATGCATGTATATGCACAAACACAATCTTGTTCTGGCATAATTAGGCTGATACAATTCACTACTACCTCATAAGCCATTTGTCTGCAAATGGGGTATTTCAGTTGTGCTTCAGGTGTTCCATATGTATTTAAATTAAAGGTCCATGTTTCTGTTGCCTCCTTTGTGTCAGCAGTGGTGATCTGCACATTAAGTCAGATCAAGAGGACTTGATTCTTTGGCATCCATACAATGTCTTATAATTTTAAAGTGGTTGTAGAGCTGCATGCTAAAATAAACCTGTCCTTTTTGCTACAAGTTAGCCTATAAAGGTTTCAAGAGCACAGTAAGAATTTAGTTAAAGATACTCTGATTTCTAAACAAAAGCTTATTGTTTTTCCTCAACACTGGCTTACAGACGGACCTCATTAGAAATTTTTCTTCACATCTTTTATTTTTTAAATATGGTTATCTCAGTTTTAAACGGGAGAAGAGGACAGAGGCATTTCCTGCTGCTCACATCGACTTGTAGGTTAGAAATGAGAGTTTGTTGTCTTCTGGGCACTTCCATAAAAGTCTGTGTAGATCAACCCTAAGTTTATTAGGTTGATATTGATCTAGAGTTTTTCTTATTCCTCACAGTTAACATATGTTGTGTATATTCTTTGAAAACTGAGATGAAATATAAAAATACTGTAACCTGTGATCCAGCACACTTGAGTATGTGTCATAAGAGCTATATTAGATTAGAACCTCCCAGAATAAATTGTCAGACATGCCAATGTACTAATAATGGTTTTGGTGCTTGCTATCTTTATGGACTAGCGCAGGTTTCTCTATACTGTGTATTTCAGAAGAGAGACCAGTGTCACTGTCTTGGTGTTTATTCCAACAGTGCAGTGGGTTACAGAAGAGAAGTGTGGGTGGGCACTAATGTGCCATACAACTCAGCATATTTTTCCACCATTAGTTCATAAGAACAAATAAATGAAAAGTACCATCTGTGCATTAAAAAAGATTTATGTTCAGAGCAGTTAAAGAGGACAGCAGAGTTCTGGAAAGAGTTCTGTTTGACTGTACCAGCTACACACTTCTAGCTGAATTTTATGGGTTTTTTAAAGGACTTTAAGGTACCAGGTTTTGCTGTAACTTAAGCATGTTATAAATCAAGCAGTTACATTCTTACCAACTGCAGAATAAAATGTTGTTAAATCACTGGAGCAAATTTGTATTTTCTTCTATGAACATTGCACATCAATGTAAAGTCACAGTAGTACAGTGTAATACTAGTGGTTAACTTTGGGGCATTTTGAACTACTTTGAAATAAAAAAAAAAGCCTTGGCAGATTACAGCAGGAAACTATTTACCTAATAGACTTAAAGAATGACCAGTTCAAAGTATTAACTATCCAGGATTTTCTGCCCTATTCCAGTCAGTCCTCCTTTGTTTTCTGACTTGGCTTCCTAGTGCTATCACTCATAGTAAATTCCAACAATGTTATTTAAAAGGAGTAACACAGCAGGCAACCTTCAGGCCTTCCTCTTGCATTATGGATGAGGTAATGCTCAGCTTTTAGTCCATATAGGGTAGAAAGCCATTTTTATTCATGTAAGTACAAGAAAATTGTTGCCAAACTGGAGAAAAGAAAGGAAGCTGATGTCCTCTGGTTCTTGAGGATTAAAAGTGGCTCTTCCTTAGTGTTTGCCAATTTATGTCATTTTTATTTAATTACAGTTTCCTTTTTCAGTCCTTTTTTTACTTAATCATTTGTTGTACCAAAATTTTCTCCCCCTGTCTATTTTGCATTTGATAATGAGCAGATTACTGAAGTCAAATATGAGGTGTGACAGGCAATGGGTAAATTAAGAGGAAATGTGTCAGTGAGAGGGGGACTGGCAGGATAAAAGCAACAGGAGATTGAAGAGAGAGTGGTGGAAAGAGCGCTACAGGAACTTACAGTTTTCTATCGTGCTACTGTATATAACCTAACTTAGTTGAAATCTAAAATGAGGAGGAAGGAGGAGGCTGGATGTTATCCTCTTTCTTTTTCCTCCTGTCAACCCTGTATTTTCTTGCCCTGAAATGTTAATTCTTTAGTAGCAAGGACAAAGAATAAAATGTCATGTTTTCAGCTATTGTTTCAGACTTGTAAAGACAGCACGGTTTGGTCTATTGCAGTGTGTATTTTCAGCTTTTACAAAAAAGCCTTTTGTGAAGCTGGATATACTGAAAAGGCAGTAGACAATGACTGAAGTTAAAATGTTTGTGACTTTTTTTTCCTCTTTATAGCAATGTTTTGATATAAAGGCTTTGGAGGCTGCTGCTCTGCTCTGTCTGCTTAGGGATGGGCATAACAGACTCTTCCACAGAGCAGCCCTTTCTCCCCACAGTATTATAGTCTGCACCTTTTTCCAGATCCAGTTCTTTCCTCAGCATAAGTCAGCTGCTGCATGACTGTGAATGAATGACTTTGTTCTATGAGTACAAAAAAATAATCTGCCCTGGTTCCCTAATGAAGCAGACTTACTGAGCAGATGCTAGCATTTGAGTGATTTTTTTTTTTTTCTTGAGCAAATGTGATGTTCCTCAATTCCACTGTGCATGCCCTTTCTATGTTCATACGAAAGGCTTCCACCCTTCCCCTCAACTCTTTGAGACTGAAAAAGTAAAATTTGTGCCTTAAGTAAGAAACGCAACTGTATAAGCTGTTACTTTCTTGTGTTTTCAGTTTTACACAGCAGTCATTTATCAATTCACTTTATGCAGACTTAAACATTAGTACCTTTTTATGCGCTATAAAATAGTTACAGTTTCTACATTTAAATGCTGTCATGTTCCCTCTTCCCTCACAGTCTTCTCCCTGCATTAGGTTTTTATGTGGTATTAACTAGCGTATTGTGACTTCCATCCCTACTTCCCCCAAGGTACAAATCTGTTTGACAAAACAACAGTCAGTCAGTGCAAGATACTGAGAATTTTCTTTTTTTTTTTTTTTTTTTTTTTTTTTCTTCTTCTTCCTCTGTTAAGCATTTTCTGACACACCATTGCTTGGCACTGTTACTACAGTGATGATGGCAAGTTGTGTGAATGCTGGTGTGTGTGCTAATAACTGCAACTGATTGGAAGGGAGGCCACTGTATGTGTTAGTATTAACATAAGTCATCTATGCTTTACCTCTCCTCTCCTGCCTGTTGGTCTTGCCAGATGAGAGGAGAAAAAACGTGAGCATTCCTCTTTTGACACTGAAGCACGTAGTTTTACAGTATGTTGTGACACCAGCTGTCTATTTTGGTCATCATGCTACAGACTGAAAGTCACCTGTGTATAATGAAATTCTCAGTAATTTAATTGAACTCTTCCCTTTTGTACTTGGCAAGGATGGGCCTATATGATTCTTCAGTCATTAATAACATAATTCATTTAAAATGTAGTTAATAAAATGGAATTCATAGTTTAACTTTGAAAGCTTTAATGTTTATGAATTCTATTAGATAGAGTGACATCTGGTCAGTGGCCAAACATTAGATCATACTAAATAGCATAAAATACTGCTTCTGTTCAAAATATCAAGCTAAATTTAAAGAGTTCATTTTTTCTTTTTAAAAACACTTTTATAATAATTTAAGATGGAAATAGACTGGGCAGCTTTATGCAAAAATATCCCACCACAAAAGCAAGAAATAATTGCATTTGCCATTTTATTGCTCTTACTGATAAATTTTCCATGGAAGTTGAATGCTGTTGAATGTAAAGCATGAATTGCATTGACTCTACTGAGATCATCTCTACAACGATGGTGTTGTTTGCACAGTTTAAAGTAGTTTCTTATGGTGATGCTCGTAATTAATCTTCTTTGTGAATAGTTTGTTTAACATAGCGCTTTCATAAAAAATATATTCCTCTTGAAATATATTAAAGATAAGATTGAACTGTGCTTTCTTGCATTTACTTTTTATAAGATGCTGAAACAGATACTGTCCACTGTCATACGAGACACTGTGCTGTGGAAGTTTTTCTTCCCCTCTGTTGACCAAGTTATCAGACCTGTATCTTAACACTATAGAATTTGGTAATTTAGGAAACTATCTAGTTTGATTATATGTATAAGCAAAGTATAAGGAAAAAAACTTCTGCAATCTTGAGTCAGTGTTCTGGATGACTGAAAAGGAGACAGGTTTGTCTAGAATCCACTTTACTTTTGCTGTGTCTTTGACCTGCTACAGATCAATTCTTAGCTGTTATGTCAAGTTACAATAACTCCTCTGTTTTCCTTTTTCAAAAAACTATGGTAGTTAAACTGGAGACACTATGCATCTGTAATAGTTCCCATCAAAGCAATTGAGGTTGAATTCATAATTGAAGGTAGTATGCCTCATGACGTAAGCCTGGTAGGTGTTTTGGCACATATATTCATGGATGCTGAAACCACCAGTATTCCACTAGGACTGAATTTCTTCATCTTTAGCAAACAAATTTCAGGTGATTGGAAATGAGGGGAAAAAAACCCAGTAGTTAAGATATATATGTCTTTTATGAAATGTATAATATATGAAAGGAAATGGGCAAACTGTATAGTACATTTATGCAGGAGAATTGAAATCTAATTTACCAGTAATGCAATTGTCTCCTTATAAACAACATCAATTTCACAACACTAATGAGTATTCTCTGGGGAATAAATTATCCTGTGACTTTGAGAGAACTTGGTTTGGGCTTAGAGATGCATTGCTCCTCTGAAAAGTGGTTCTAGGTTTTCTGAGTTTACAGACGCTGATCCTACAAAACTGATTCTGTTATGCCTGTCTTAGGTTTATGTTCTAATTAGCCTTGGATGGAACACTTTAAGTAGAGTATAATTTTTTGAAAAACTTAAAATGAACATTTGTGTGTGGTAAATGATGAAATACTCTTTAGACAACTTTAAAAGGGTGCCATTCCAAACAAGTCTGGCATAATTACTTTGCTGTAATGGCTAAAACAGTACTCTATCTGAGTGGTTTTTTTGTTAGCTTAGTAAATGTAGTAATTTAGTCTAGAACTTAGTTGTTCCATGCTGTGAGATGCCTTTTGTTTTAGATCCTCAGGATAAAACATTTTACCCTGCTATTCCTTGGTGTTGAGTACTTGACTCCTAAATCACCAAAACTTTTTCTTAAAAGAGTTTTATAATGCTCCAAGTTACTTGCCACAATAAACAAAGGTACAAAATGAAAATCACAGAGAATTCTATGTGGGTGTATGTGAGGGTCTGAGACAGAAAGATAGTTTTTGCATCTAGATTACCAACAAAATTACATTGCTCAAATTTGTTTATACAAATCCTAAAAGTCACTGTTTAATCTAAAGATGAAGTTCTGATTAAACATAAGGGTGTTGAATAGTGCGATGTTCTTAAATTTAACTTCGAGATAACGACGGCTCGTACATATGACACGTGACAGTAAATAACAAATTGCCTATGAGGTAGAGTTATTGAATGTATTGTTTTTCTCCTACTTGACACCAAGGGAATTCAAAAGCTCTAAATTACTTCCTGTATAAACAGAGAAATGGAAGGCGGTTTTAGTACAGAAAGATGGAATTCATGTTATTAAGTGGAAGAGATGTACACTAGGCACCAGAAAAGCAGAACTGAGGTTGCTGTAGCTGACTTGTGTAAGGTTGTGCTACCTTTTCCTGTCGGGAAGTGCAAGTTCTCAACAGTGGTTTTTCCTTTTGTGCTGTCAGAGAGCTGGTTAATTTGTCTGCCTTTCATCTCTCTGGGAGGAATTTCTCATCTGGATCATTCTGCTTCTGATTTATATAAAGTACAAATTTAATGAATTGAAGTTTTGATATTCTGCATAGCTTTACTTTTAGTTCTCACTTAAAATATTTTCAATGGCTGCAGGACTTTCTAGTAAGGGTTTATATTTTATATGGGATATAAGAACTTCCTATTTTACATTTGCTAAGATTTCCTCATCTTGCATTATGTAATTGATGTTTAAGTATTTAAAGCGGTCTAGGGCAGTGGTCTCCAAACTTTTTTGATTGCACGTACCCATCAGTAAAAAATTTTTGAGCGTGCACCCCCAATATATGCATATTTATTTACTTATAAATTACATACATGTGCTACTGTACTAATGTATTACATTCTAAAACATGCACAAAAAAATAAATTAAAAAAGGATGAGATAAAGATGAAATAAACACTACTTTAAAATATTTTTTTTTATTTTATGAATTCTACAAATACATTTTCTTCCTGCATCCTAGTGGATTGTCTCAGGCACCCCCTGGGGTGCTTTGGAGACCAGAGTGGGACTGGGGTATTGCTATTCACAAAATACAGGTATGTAAGCAGGAATGAAACATGGTGTAATTAATTTCTCTTGGTAAGGGGAGTCTAAATGGTAGCAGTGAAAGGCTTCTTGCAGCTCCATTCTTCATGAAAAGTCCTTGACCAGTAACTGACTGGAACTACCGTTTTTTTTAATTGAAGTGAAGCTGTAGTGGTGTAGCAATGTAGTTTAAAAGGCATATAAATATTTGGCGGGGAACACGGAGTGGACACCCCACCTAATATATAATCAACTGAAACAGCTTTTTAAAAAAATACTTCAGGCAAAGGATATAGATAATTAATATAATTCCAGTTATTCCTATATGGTGGGCCGAATTGCTTTATGTATTTAGAGAGAGAAAGAGATTGTTCTGTATCCTGTGCAATTGTATGATGAGCACACATAATTATAGACACGTGCCAATGCTTACACAATAGGACTCTCTCTCTGCATGTTAATGCACACAGATTTCCTAGACATACTGATACCATACACTGATATCTATAGGTTGTCCTTAATACATGTGTGACTGAAGTTACCTTCAGCACTATTGAATAAAAATGTCAAATAATATTGTGTCAGAATCCTTACTGAAACAAAGTGTTTTGACCAACTGTGCTTGTCATTGCAAATCAAGGCTTAAAAAAATCATTATAAATATGATACTATTTTTGAAAAAGGGAGAGTTTTGTTTTATTTTTCTCTTCTGTTCTTGGAACTCCACTTCCCCCCCCCCCCCCGGGGAAAAAATTTGCAGGAGAAGGATGGAAGAGATGCTTCTTGTGTCCTCCCCAGTGCAACTGATGAAACCCTAAATTATGAGTTTATTGTGCCATTCAACACTATATTAGTTTTTCCTTTAAGGTTCCATGTATCAGTATGAAACTTCAGTAGGTCCCCTTGAGATTGCTAGCAATTGAGAATGCTCAGCCTTTTAATGAAAACAGCCCTCAATCATATGGAAAGTAATACAAGTTTGACAGTAACATATGTAAGCATAGTATTTCCCCCTCCTACGTGTATACATCAGATAAGCTTAGGCTCTGAAATGCAACAAGATTCAAAAAGCAAGGGGCTTATTTTATTCTTTTTTCCAAGTGTTTTGTCATTCTATACGTTAGACTAAAGCTGTGCTTAGTGATTAGCGCTGTTCTTGAGATTGAAGGTAATGTCTGTTCGTATTTTCATTTCTGCCTTAACTTTCCATCCTTCCCCCGGTCAGTCCCTTTACTGGGTGTGGGTGAAATTCATCTATCCCTACTACTTCCTTGTAAATCCTTCTTCCACCTTTGTTTGTAGGAGAAAAATGAGGGTTTAGTAAAATGTCTTGCACTTGCTATGTTATCTTCAGTGAGATCATGCTAAAATACAGGAAACACCACAAGTGTGTCTTCAACTATAGTAGTAAAGAACAAGGCACTTTTTAGTGCCTGTGGTAGTTAAGAAAAAGCACATGTGGTTAATTGTGGGGACCATAAGTATAAAATTGTGTATCCACAGTTTTGCAAACAGCACATATGAAATGTCATGGATTTATGAATGGGAAGTATTTGAAGTATGACCCTTACTGCAAATTTTTGCATATTATTACAACATGGACAGCTTTCTGAGTCTTGTGATAGGTTCTGATTTCAATGTAAAGACATGCTTATGCTCTTTGAAAAGAAACATTCAAAGCAAGGCCAGCGTGGGGATGGGAAAATACAGGCTGGGGATGGAAATACCAATAGGAAATTATTTAGCTTGGAGGTTAAACCACATGATTGTAATGGTTCCTTCTGCTTGTAAAAATTGCTGGAGCCAGTTTTTTATGTAATGTCAAGGGATCAATTTAGCTCCCTCAAAATTAAATTTTACAAGTGAACTACTGTATTGAGATTATACCTTAATCGGAAACAATGTATTTTGGACCTGTTTACTTAAGTTGGTTCAACTTTTCTGTAGTAAATGATATGCATGCTGAGGTTGCTTTTGTGTTGCTCTTAATGTTATTAAATCATGTTGTTACGTCATTGGAAATGCGCCCTTTGAAGTGCCTTGCATATTTGCTGCTTGCCTCAGCACTTGAAGGACTTAGGAGCAGATTCCAAGTTTCTAAGGTGGAAATATTGGTTGAAAATATGACAATTTTGAGTTTGCAGTCAATGATACTGCAAAAAAACAGAATATTGATTACAGTTTAAAAATGCTTTTTTCCACCCTAATACTTTAGAAAAATGCTAACGCAAAAAAGTACATGTTTTTGTAATAATTATTGAAATAGTGTAAACTATTGCCTTGTAATTTGTAGAGTATGTTTACTGACAGTTGTTAAGTAATTTTAAATTTTTTTTAACTTTTGACCAATATCAGTTCTTCTTATTTTTAATATTTTATTTCTCATATGTAGGATTTCATGTATACAGGATTGAATTAAGTGTCTGAATATTTGCTAGGAAAGAGTATTCATTTAGCCACAATGACTTTAACAGTCTGGTTTGTGTTTATGATGTTGGTCACACATCTACTTTCTTATGTTTTTAAATCACTGACCTTGATTCCTCGGATACTTAAGTGTATCTCTGTAGAGGTCTTTTATTTGATTAACATTGCTGCTACCCTGGCTTGGAAGCCAGAGAGCCAGGGATAAATGTGCAGCTGTGTTTGGTGATCAGCCCTGCAAGCTTTATTTGCTCCTGTATCTGCTAAACTGAAGTTAGCTGCATGGCAGTGGGAACATCTTGTACAAAGCCAAACAGCTTACATATGCAGTTGCCAGTAATATTTCAATTACTTCGACTGAAAGTGGGTTTGCAGTGCTTTGCATTTGATTTACAGTGCACTTCATTTGGATGAATTCTTTAATTGGAATTAATGGGTTTTTGCCTTGAGTTCTTCTGTCAGGAAATTGATTATGTCGTTTCCACTTACATTTTTGGGTGTATTTTTTAGTAGGATCTGTGTCTCAGAGATTGAAGAATTTTATTTGATATTTTATTGATGCCTTCATCTAGTTTTGTTCTTCAAAATAGAGATATTTGCTTCAGAAATAAAACTTCTCGTAATGTTCCCTAATTGATGATTTCAGAAGTAAAGTCTAAGGTTAAACCGTTCATAACTCTGCTGTGTTATGTCCTGACTTAAATTCATGGGGCAAGACGGGGCCATTTTCAATTGTCGTAAATACCTCTTGCTTTTACTGTTGCATTCACAAAGTTGATGGGTTACTTCATGCTGTGCTTAAGAAAGCTTGGCCGCCTGTGCCTATTGGCAGGGTGTGAGGGTTTGGCTTTTCTCTTGTGCTTTTCTTTCTTCTTCTGACTTTAGTATAGCTTGCTCAGAAGTCTTCTGAATCCTTAATGTCATTGCGATACGATTTCTGTGGAAATTTAAAAGAACATATGAAGTAGTCAAATTTAACTGCTTCATTCGTGTGAGTACCAGTAACTTTAAATAATTAGATACTATGAGGATTTAAGGCTAATTTGTAGCCCATTAAAATCTGTGGGGATTTTTCCACTGGTCTGATTGGCCTTTAAAACAAATTCCTAATGTTGTAAAGAACTTTTACTTGAAATAGCTTGAAGACAAGTTCTCTGATCTGATTATATGAAAATATGCAAGTAATATTCTAGTGGTTTGTATATTGCAAATGTGTATAATAAAAAGCAAGTTTGTAGATAGCCATCTTCAGTTTGCCACTAGTTCAATAATAAAGGTAAATTCTAGACACAGAAAATATGCATGCATGTTAATCTAAGACAATGGTATCTTCAACCTGCTATAAATGGTTATGCTTTTATGAGTGCGTTCTGTTTTGGACAGACATCATTTGTGGTGGATTCAGACCTGAAATGTGTATTCAGGACTGGTGTTGCCTGCTTTTGGTTTTAATAATTAATTAATAATATTTTTTTTCCTGTATTTAACAATGACAGTGGATTTTCAAAGAGAAAGTACACTTTTTGTTATATCATAGTGAAGAAAAGTAAATACTGTGAGGAGGAGGAAAAGGGTGATGAGAGCTCTTGTGCCTAACTGCTATGAAAGATCTGATGTATGCAGTTAGCGGACACATATAGGTACTAGGTCAAAATACAGGTAATTTGGAACACCACAGTATTCTTCTACCCCAGTGTATGGAGTATCCCCCTACAGCAAGGGATGCCTGTGCCAGAACCCAGGGCTTTTCAAATTCTTTTGTGCTGCGCTGGGGTTTTTACCCAGCAGTGTAGGGCTAGAACAGAAATACAGATATGCCTTCTCATTATCGTAGTTATAGATGGTGCTTTGGGAATATTTATCTGCTGTAAATTAGATTTTTCAGAAGCAAATCAGTATTACTCTAGCTTTGATACCAGGAGAGAAAGAAGAGAGATATACATCACAACTTTTAACAAGAGAAAAGACAGGCCAACGATGAACACTTCAGATTTTAAAGAAAATATTTGGTTGAAATTCTGTAATTGACAGAGTGACTGCATTTTGGTGAGCAATTGTAATGGATGAAACCAAGTTCATCTTCCTTGCCATTGCCTTTTAGCTTGATCTGACATAGCTTTTCCAGTTCTGGACTTCTCCTGCCCAGTCTGCTAGTTATGCCAAATCATGTATTGCCCTGGTGACGCAACAGATTCTCTAGTGAGAGTTTAAAGGATTTGTTCGAAATAAGGCTTACAGATAAAAGGTCAGAGATAATTTATGCACTTAGGCAAGAACCTGCGCGTGCGCACACACACACATACAAGCTCTTTCCTTTATGAACCCCTTGTTGCAAGCACAGCCCTTTGATATAACTTGCATATTGGTCTGTTTTAAAATAGACCATGTAAGTCTGGAGTTTGCCTTCTTAAAGTCCTGTTTGGTTGTTCAAAGAACAAAAAAGTTTTCATAAAACTTTTTTAACTTTTTGACCTTTTTAAAATTAGCTCTGTGACTTAATACAGATTTTGGATGAAAGTGATCTCTTCAGCATGTATACTTCATAAGAATTTTTAAATACAGAAAAAATCTAGGTCACTACTAAAAACTAAATTCACCTGACAGCATTCTGGTTTTAAAGGCAGATTGTCATTCCAGTACATCAAAACAAATGAATAATGTTGTGTCATTCCTTTACTTAGACTGTTTATTGGGGGAGAATCTTACATCCTCAGGGCTTTCACTGTATCAGACATCTTTTAGTGGACTTCCTACTCAAAGGATATTATTTCTGAAGTTGCCGCTATTCTTCCTTCCAGATAAATTCCATTATGTGTTGCCAATAACAATGCCTTGTCACTTTGTTGGGAGTGAAATTAAGTGAAGCGTGTTCAAGTTGCTGGAAGATAGATGATGCAGTAAAAGTATTTCAGCTAACCTTAAAAGAATACATTCACTTAATGGCTAAAAATAGGATGCTTCTTTTTAATGCTTAGGTTTTTACAAATGAATGTTAGAATTCCAGTAGTAGCCCAGTGGATGAAGTAATTTCTGTTGGGGGTAGTTTCTTTTCTTTAGAAACGCTGCTGGTACACTGCAACTCTTGAAAGCAATATAGTTGCATTATATTCTACTCTGCGACTCACTGAGCTGAAAGCAGGGTAAGACATTTGGATCTTGGAATACTCAACGTACATGTTTTCACCCCTTGGTCACTTTAATCCAAGCCAGTCTGTTGCAAATAAAACTAGTAGCTTTCCTGGATGTTCATACTGAAATTATACTTTTTGATATTACAAAAAACAGTATGAGTGAGATAGGCATTCACTTAGCATCTTCATCAGAAACTTGGCAAGTGAACGAACTTGTCACTCCTAAAGACCTGTGTTAGAGGGGCTGTCTAGCAAGTTCTTTCCACAGTAGAGTATTTAAATGCAAGGCTGATTGACTGTCCTGGTTTGAGGTAAAACAGGACCAATTTTGTTCAGTAACTTTTCTTTTTAGCTAGGCCTCTTCTAACTGCTGAAATTAACAACATGTTTTGCAGAAAACTGTTCGCTCTCAGAGTGATAAGACCCATGTTTATAGCTGAGGCCAAGGAACGGTATGCAGAGAGGCTCTTGCTTATACTTATTGCTATAACAACCAAGGCCAGCCAACTTTGTTACTTGCCCCGTTGGAGGGTCGGAAGCGGAAAAGCGTAGAGGGGTCACACCTGTGGGGAGGAGAGGACAGGACAGGTGACCCAAAACTGACCAACAAGGGTATTCCATCCCATCTGCCTCATGCTCAGTATAAAAGCTGAGGGATCAAAGGGTCAGCCCTCTTTCTTCAATGGCCGGCGTCCTGGGAGGACTCTGTCTCTGCGTCTGCCTTTGATCCCGATCCTGAATCCAGATCCGGAATCCAGTTCCCGTCCGTCACTGAGTCCAGTCTGGGACTTCCCCAGCACCTGCTGGTGACGTGATTGTCATCCTGGGAGCTTGATACGGTTTTGTATATATTTCATTATTTTTCTTTTTATTATTTTATTATCAATATT
>VFFE01006776.1:0-10676 GCA_008921705.1 Burhinus oedicnemus | reverse complement strand
AAGGATAAAAAAATAAAAAAAAAAAAAAAAAGTCAATACTTATTTAACAAACAGCTTCCTTCTTCACCCCACCTTTTAAGACCGTAGGACCACTGTTCCAATAGATGTTTTGTGAAGGAAACAGAAAACCCCCAAAAAAGTGACAGCAAGCAGACAGAACTGTTTTTATCCTATATAAATGTGTTTGAAGACTCGGTGTCTTCAGGCCTAGCTAAAGAATACTGTTGGGCGATACAGGTAAAAGGTACAATTACGAGCTCTTAGCTGGTCCCAGCAGGTAATGCTTCTGTCATGTTAAATCGGGGGGTTTTTTTTGTTCCTGTCTGGAATTTGGTTTTGAAAACTGAGAAGAGGAACTGCCTTCTGTTTGCCAAAAAGGGGAGGAAGTGATAGAGGAGAAAATCAGCATCCATTAAAAAGGGTAGAAAGTCAGGAAATGTCTCTTAAGGATTTCGATCTTGTAAGTTATGAACATGTGTTTGTGTTACTTGTAAGTTAGTTATGGGTTTGTAATTAACAACATCAAAACCTAAATACTTCTCCAGTATGTTGTTGAGAGGCTGCATATGGAGATGCTTTGTCTGTCCAGTACTTTGCTGAAAGTGTTTTTCCTTTTGTTGTCACCTCTGTCCTAGAACTTGGAACGTTTTATTATCCATTGGATCAAAACAGCTAATGTCACTATTAAGAGCTGGAGAGGCCCAGGTCATGCTGTGTGTGTCTCGATTCTATACGCAGGAACACAGCATTTTTCATGACTCAAAAATAAAATGAAGCTATAACATTTTTTTATTTACTCTAAGGAACAGCTAGAAAGAAAAAATACTTGATCTAAGAGGTCCTCTGGGCAAATATTGTAATAGATTATGTATATTTTATATTGTTTAGTCTGCTGTAGTAAAAATGTTGGGTTTAGTTACCTGAGCTGCCTCAACAGTCAGGAATTTGTACAGATACCAGAACGTGTTTCTTGGAAAAGTCCTTCCAAAGCAATTCTTTCTCTCACATGCATGGACAGGAGAAATTTGAGCTTAGATCTTGCAAATCTTCCTCTGTCCTGAGCTATTGATTGTACTGGGCAGAGCATCTTTTGTTTTCAGTCTTATGCTTGGTAATCTTTTTAAGACAGTGTTTTGTTTTGTTTTTCCACCCTCCCAAATTAATGCCGTTTCTGAGAAAACTTTTTGATAAATGGACTTTTGTGACTACCTTTTATAAAAAAGAGTCAGAAAATTCTTGCCTATCGCTGATTTCTGTTGTGTATTTTGGATATGATCCTATAACAAGATTAACATGTTGAAGTACTGTCCTCTGGGTGAGGCTCTTCTGGGGAGGGTAGAAACAGAGCGCAGCTATCAGTCTGTGTAATAACTGATTGGGGGAAAACAGTAAATGAATGTTTTGAAAGACCTTCTTCCATTCCCCTGCAGTAACTAGTGATTTGGCATGAACTAATAAAGGTGAGAATGTTTTTTCACTGCGGCAATATTATTTTAGTTTTCTTGAGCACTTTGTAGTGTTTTGCAATTAGTATTTGTGATATGGTGTTCTTCTCTAATGGAAGTGGCCATTTCATCATTTTCATTTCATCCCTGGAGCTCTTCCACCTCGATTCTTAGCCAAGTCTCCACTGCATGTCACGATCCTCTTGATAAATTACCTTCTTCATGACGCATCTTGACTCAGCGGCCTAATGGGTATAACTGCGTAGCTTAAATTTGCAGAAGAGTCTGAGAAATTGGAGAGAAATTAGATTTGTTGTGATTGCACAGTATCTGGTTAAGATCACTACTATAATGAATATGGAACTGGTCATGCAAACAGTCAAGTTCTTCAACACAAACATCTACCTACAGAAATGTCAGCATCAATGCCAAAGATTCCCACAGCTGCATTTCTGGTAGAGCTGTGAGTAAGTGTCAGTATTTTTCATTCAGGGCTTTTTTTCTTTTCTTTTTATTTTTTGTTTTTCCTCTTTGAGTTCATGTATACTTGGGCAGCATTAAGAGCAGATGAAGCTTTTCCATGTTTGCTTTAAATCTACAGGTTGAACAACGGCCAGTCCTGACTGCATCTTAGCAATGCGTTTTCAGAGACTTCTAAGCACATTACCTGTGCAGTAAACGAGATCAGATAATTGGTTCAGCTGAAAATTTACGCGGAGAGGAAAAATTGTTTTTCAGCTGGATTTAGCAGGCTGATTATGCCACTGTCTGGAGAGCTAGAAGACTAATGGTGGCACAAGATAAGGATCAGAACTGATTGAGAGGGAGAGAAGGACCTTCCCCTCAGTTCTGGCAGTAAATGTGCATTTATTTTGGTGACTACACAACTACTCTTGCACTTTTCACATGTACTCCTTTTTATTCAGTGCTAGTGGTGTTGCCTCTTCAGAGGTATAATTGCTAGCTCAATACTAGAGGGACAGTCTGGTGGAGTTTTTCCCAACCCCTGAGAGCTTTATAATGCCATACAGATCATATGCAAATAGAAAGCTAGGCTATGGAGTCTGAGAAAGGAGTATATTTATTTTTAGTAATAATTGCAACTCTTTCTAGATGAATGATGTCCCATAAGCACTAACACTTGACAATTTCACTGTTTGTCTGATGCTGTAATTATTACACGTTTCACAAAGAATGTATTTTTGAATGATACTTGTATATACTTTCTTTTGACTTTAGGGGTTTTTTTTAGTTTATTTTGTAGCTTGTTTTTTAATGTTTGCTGGAACTGTGCTATTATGCTGTATTTGTGGCTTGGCTTTTTTTACCCCTTTATTTTTTTAATGAGAAGAAAAAAGATTCACCAGCAACATTAGCATATGTAATTTATGCCGTAATGCTTCTGTTCTCCCAGGGGCAGCAGTTTGTATCCCAGTAGTTCACAGGCAAAAGTGCTGCCAGTTGAATAACCATTTTTGTCTGACATTTCCGGAGCTTCACTTCTGAAAACCCATTGATTTTCATTAACTTTGGGTTTCTGGGACATGAGTTTAGATTTCCTGTGATTTCTTTGAGTTTCTCTGTTATTGATTTTTTTTTTTTTTAAAATCTATATATATGTATTTGCTTGCTTGTTTGTTTGTTTCCTGATGCTTTCATCATCAGACACTGCACTTCCATAAAAATTAATGAAAACAATGAACCTTGAAAAAAATCAGCTTAATACTGACTGTCATTTAATCTATACTGTTAAAATAGCTTGATAACCCAGTCTTTTCTTTCCACATGCTAGACACAAAAAGAGATGCTTCCTTTTCAAAATTGGAAGTTTTGCTGTGTTGTCCCCTGAAGAGAGCTGTCGGAAAAGTCACATGTGTCCCTTGTCTGTCTTTTCTTACTATTTACTCAGTTTTTCCAAGTATATCAGTAAATCTGAATTCTACCTACATCACGAAAAGTCTTTTAGTGAAGGTGGATAGCCTACAATTCGATTAGAAGGCTGACTTCTGAATACTTAAGCTGCTCACAGTTGTCCTTTGTACGAGAGCATGGGTGTGTGTGAATATATAGGCATATTCTGCCATCACAATTTTGATGACTTTGATTTTGTAACAGGAAGTGAATTCTTGGTGAGGAATCATTTACCATCCCACTCATTTTGCATAGCAACTTTTGAAAATAGCCTTGAGTGAAATTTGTGTGCCCTCAGTATGGTTAATCATCTACACAAATCTAAATAAATAATGAGTGGATAATAGGGCAGATAAGTTAAAGAAGCACTGATAAGTCTTTTCAGTTAAAATAAATTTGGGTAAACAGGGAAAATGTCTTGAAGTATATGCATCATTTTAAACAGTTTTAATAGCTTATGTTTCATATGCTTAAGACTACTGAAAGCAAGCATTCAAACTCCCTTGCCAGATGAGCTTAAAAGTGAATAGTTTTATGTTTCTGATTGTTCAACTCTTTTATTTTATTTAGAGATTGAAAAACTTTGAAATTGAATTTATACATTTGTATTCTCAGAGTACCACTGATCTGTGCAATAGTTAGGCACTACTGTTGTCTTAGTAATCAGGTGCTTTGTGCTGTCAGCTTACAGGTCTTTCTAAAACCTATTTTTCTGTTATAGGCATAGCTGATGTCACTGTTTGTAATTAAGGGGTTATTTAACAGTTCTCTTCTTACTCTTATGGTGTATAACTTGTGCCAAACTGTACCTGTATAAGCTGAAATTTTCCAAACAAGGTATTCTTTTCAGTCCCTACTGTAGAAATTCAGCTGTTGCGAGCTCAAAATAGGGGAGAAAGTTGTAATTTTGCTGTGGTGTTATTTCAAGAGTATTTCTTTGAAGCATTTGTGCATCCCTAGGTTTTTAAGCAAGTTCCTGAAGTTCGGTTAAATTAGGTGAAAGGCAGCCTTTTAGAAAGGTTATGATCTTTATTCTCAGTAAAAATGCTCTTCTCAGTCTTGGGATAAACCTTTGAAAAGAAGTTTGCACAGTAGAGCATAGTAGCTAAAATTACTGGAGCTCTTAATGTACTACTTTCTTACAGCCCTTAATGCTTGCCAAAACACCCTGCTGGACTTCTTCACAGAGCAGCCAAGTATGTTCCAGACCATGGTTTTGTGGGTCCTCGAGTTTTTACAGAAGTAGCTTCTTGGTACTGACCACTGCAGCTGAGAGCAGTGGCTTTTTGGTCCATTCAGTGCCGTTAATTGCTATGATATCTGAGAATTCGTGTCAGGAACCATGGTGCAGGTATCGTGCTGAACAAATGCAAAACAAAAGGATAATGAGGAAAAGGGGTGATTTACTGGGCAATGGGACTAGGAAGCTTAACAGTCCTACCTATCCTTATGTAAGGTTGCCCTCAAGAGACTGTAGGGCAACAAACTGGGTCATACCGGCATGTTGGAAATCTGCTTGGTTTCTGACAGTCAGGGTTTTCTTTGGCTTTATGGATTTTAATTTGTTAGAGAAATAAAACTTGCTAGAGAAATAAATATATAAACATATAGCTCACCATATACACTTTTGAATCTCTTTATAGTTTTTGTGTCATGTTTCCTAAACTGTCAGCCCAGACGTTTGCTAAATTGTGATGAAGTAGGGTTGGTGAGTTTTCAGTAGCGGAGTGACTTATTTTATCATTGTGTTTACAGGTAGTAGCCTGAAAAAAGAAAAGCAAAGTGCTGGTGGCGTGAAGGCTCACAGTCTTTGTTAACCAGATATTAGCCAGTAAAACTTTAAAGATGACAGGCATTTTACTGAGAAGCTATTGAACTTGAGAGTGGCAAAGTTGAAAACTATCTCGTTGTTACATACTGGACAGCATACGTAGATCTGCACTTGTAATGTTCTGTGATGGATGCTACATATCATCTGTGGAAAAGAAACTTCTACTGGTTACCAGAAGATCTTGTATTCTTGGTGCTGATATAAATCTCTATTTTCCATTGCTTGAGAGCTGTGTGTTCATTTGGAGAAGCAGTGATCCCTATGAAAGATTTGCCAAGTGGGGGGAAAAAATAAAAAAAAAAGTAGTACATATTTTATATGTAATACAGAAAATCATTTGTTTCAGGTACTGAGCAGTACAGTGAGTACACAGGCTATGCAGAAACTTACCGGTGGGCAAGAAGCCATGAAGATAAGACCCCAAGGTAAAGTTCCACATAAATATTTCAAGTGATGGAATAAGTAAATGTATAAATTTGCAAACTTGGTGTGCTAAGTATTTCCTATAATTTGCCTTAATAGAGAATTTGACTGTTTGATCCTGCTCTCTTCAGTAGAGCCAATAAACTAAGAAGGTTCTCTTATATTAATAATGAGATATTAATGCTAATAAATGGTACTTGCCAATATGTCAGTTCTTAAACTGACATTTTTTACAGTTAATATGTATTTAATCCAAATTTTTGTTAAGATACTGACTGAACTGTGGATTGTAATGTCACAAGAAGTTTGGCAATCATACCTCAGGTGCCACAGTGCAGCTGATGTGTGGCAAAATAAGATTTAATATCATGAATCTGAGTAGAAAGCTCTGAGTTCTTGAATTTATTTCTCCAACAATGTTATCATAGTGTATATGCAAAATTATTCATTTGGTATAGAAACGTACACAATGTACTCTCATTTAAATGTTCGAGGAAGACAGAGAGCCAAAGTGCTTTTTGTTGACCTTGCGGTGTTCTTACGTACTTAATAAATAGTGCTGTGTAATTAGATTTGTTTCACATGTATGCCCAAAGTCTAGCCAGAGTATTTCTAAACTTATAGGGAGACCTGTCTCATTTCTGATGTTACTTTCATTCCCGACCAACAAAGAAAAAAAAGTGCTCTGTTGTCTGTTATGAGCTCACATTTCTAGCTTCTTTAGACAAAGAAATTGTGCAGGGAATTGCTCATTTTGGATGATAATTATATGGCCAATATTTAACAACTAATGTCATCTACTTTTCTCCTCCCTCCGACTCTAGGGATGAATGGCAGCGACGCTACACTGAAATTGTTGCTATAGATGCATTTCACTTCAGACGTTTCCTTGATCAATTTGGTCCGGAGAAAATTAGAAGAGAGCTCAACAAGGCCAGTAACTTCTTACAAGGGCCTTGCAGTCTAAGGCTGTTTCATTAACATTTATAGTACCTTTTCAAATATTTTTGTATTATTATCTTCAGCTAAGGAAGTTCTTGGTTAGTCGTGTACTTTTCAAGGTTTGCTGTCCAATGTTAAAGCAGAGACTTGTCAAATAGAATGACTCTTATCCTTAGATACACTATTCAAAGGTGTATTTTATTTAACTTTCAAAAATACAAATGAAATTTGGATATACATTCTGTTAACTCTTTCCTGTCCTCCTCCTCCTAGATTATGATTTTAAGTTCTCTTCCCGTGATTGGCTCTGCTGAATCCTACTCAGCCCTCCAGTCACGGTGGAGAAGGGGGTGCCTCATGTTTTAATACAGTGACAGTTCATAAATATGGTGCCACTTGCTTTTCTTCCACCTTTCTTGTTTCCTTTTGGAGTATTGCCATATTACTTGAGAGTTTATCTTTTCATATATTGATGTCGTCTTGAGATCAGGTCCAGCTGTTCGTAGATCTCCTATTTTTATTTGCACAATAGCTGTAAGGGTTGTTGCAAATGAGTATGTGTATATACCTGCTGGTTAGAGCTTGCAGTGATGGGGGCATTCAGAAGACTGATGAATCGAGCCAGTTTTAATCCTTTAAACAAAACTTTCAGACTGACATTCAGAAACAACACTCTTCCTACTAATAATTCTTACACATTATTAATCATTATCACTATGTATTCAAAGCAGTTGGTCCTTGACCTTACTCTGCGTTAGCTGTGTGTATACAAAACTGCATAGTTAGCTCCAATAGCTATGGGCCTTGATAGTCTTTGTCATCAAGGTGCCCAGGGCTGAAGAGCCCTTTGACAAGGGAAGCTGGAACCACGGTGGGCATCTCCCCCCCCCCCTTTGGGATCTTATCCTTAAATAAGATATTTGAGTTTCTAGATGATTCCCAGTCCTTGCTCTCTGCCCTGGACTATGTGCTGCATAACGTTTGGGAACATCAGGTTACTTTCCCAAGCCATGGCAGGTGCTTTATCATGTTTCATGGCTGAGATTTTTCATGTTATTTGTTTTTCTTCTTGATTTGCTGCTTCTTTTTGTGAAGCTAAAGGAGTCTTTTCCCAGCTCTTGAGGTTGTACTTTTTCAGTGACTAGTAATTGGCATCAGTGAGCTGTTTATAGTTCTGAGACCTTAGCTTTCAACCTGTGCTAATGTTTTCAAGGCCTTTGCTGTTATCCCATGCATGAATTTTATCTCCTAACAAGAGATGCCTGGAATCAATCTCCAGTTCGCATAGCAAATTCTCCTGAGTTAATAAGGCTAATGGGCCAGAATGAGGACCTTGCATGGTTAGTATAAGGCGTAGGTAGTGAAAGGTCTGGCCTGTTATAGCAATAGTAATGCTATTCTTACTGGGCAGTTGAGTACAAAAATGCTTATGCAGTTATACTATATTAGTGTGCTTATATTTGGGTTCAAAACATTCTAATGATAAAGTCTGCTTAGTGTTCTTCTATGTTTATAGATGCAGTGGACCTCTGCTTTAGATAGGGTGTTAAATATAAGGGCACAATACTACCGTTGTTAAAGTCTCATGCTTTCTGTAGTTGGGAGGGTATAGAATAATATAGGATGCATTTTAAAGAAATTCAAACATCGGGTAGTGTGTTCCTAATTCTCAGCTGGAAAGGGAAGGGAAATATACCTCAAAGCTAATCTTCCCCCCCACCCCAGAAATGATGTACAGTGCTGAATGACTAATTTAATTTAGTCATAAAACCTTAGCATCTTGACTAAAGTAACATTCATCAGCTTGTTTCTTCATGGTTGGTTATGAAATTAGCCCTGAAAAAGGCAGTAAATAAATCTTGTAAACTTCAGTGATATCTTAGTACAAAATTCAAATTACCTACTCTAGTGAATTTATGATCTGGCTACAATTTTCAATATTATTGATTACATTTGGATTTTTAAAATAAATTATGGTAGATCCATGCAACTTTTATACAGTGTGTTGGTTTGGCTGATGTTGTTTAATGAGGACTGATTGGTATTTAAAGAAAGTTTAAGCCTGAGTTAATTGTCTGTTTACTAGTAAAAACTTCATTAAGTTTATTGGAGGTTCTGTAATATATTAACATCAAATATTTTTGGATGTACTGTGGTGGGGTTTTTGTTTGACTTAAAATTAATATTAACCTTAACATTTTTCTGTGGGTGAAAACAAGTTGATGGATTTGAAATACAAGTGTATTATTAGTAGACTCAGCTTAGCATCCATTGGTTTCCAGAGGTTCTTTTGTTTATCCGTTATTTTGTTAGACATTAGGAAATGATTGAAACAACTTAAAGTGATTCTTTTTACAGCTTGTATTTTCTTAGAAGTGTATGTGATTTCTTCTTTATGAGATCTATTTGTCTTAAAGAACCAGGTGTTCGCTCGGTTAGTTTTCTCAAAAGGTAGCTGTTGGAGGCTGACCCTTGTTTCTGGTTTAACACATACTCAGAAAACAAGATTAATATTGTCTAAAGTCAGCTGTTCAGAATAAGAAAAAAAAGAAAAATCATTGTATCTGATTTCAGCATCAAAATTGCAGATCTATGTGTAAGAGATGTCACTGTTCCATCCTTGCTAGCCCCTTGAGATTATTGCCTAATAGAGTCTCACTATTAATAATTTTTCCAGGTGTAAGTTCCAGTTTCCAAATCCGAAGGAACAACTGACTTATAACTGGGCTTGCAGTCCCACTCATAAATGTCATTAAGGCTATTTTGATAGTCACCGATTAAAACAACAAAAAAAAAAAGCTACAGCTTCATCTTTGGCAAGAAGTGCTCCCCTAAGAATGATGGTATCCAGGAGAGTTATGTTTCAAATGATGTTAACAGTAAGAACTATATATAACAGTTTTATATGAAAACAAACCAATTGTTAACATCACACAGCTTCTAAATAGTATGAGAATACCATATATTTGAAGTTGTGTACAACTTAAAAACAGATTCATTTATGTAGTTAAAAGGAACAGCTCTTCTGCTTCCCATATGAAAGCAACTGCTTTAAAACTGCACAGAAAGCTTTCATGTTCCTGTATTCCTAGGTGAAACCTATTTAAAATATTGGTACACTGTCTCTTTTTTAAAAAAGTGATCAGTTTTATCTTTATCCTGTATTTGCTATGGAAAACCATAGGGGAGCACTTACTTAGATATTTTTCTTCGTGGCTGCTGAAGTCCTTCCACGTTCAACATGTTCATCAATGACCTGGATGAAGGGGTAGAGTGTACCATCAGCGAGTTTGCTAATGACACAAAACTGGGAGGGGTGGCTGACACACCAGAAGGCTGTGCTGCCATTCAGCATGACCTGGATGGGCTGGAGAGTTGGGCAGAGAGGAACCTAATGAAGTTCAACAAAGGCAAGTGTAGGGTACTGCACTTGGGGAGGAATAACCCTGTGCACCAGTACAGGTTAGGGGCTGACCTGCTGGAAAGCAGCTCTGTGGAAAGGGACCTGGGAGTCCTGGTGGACAACAGGATGACCATGAGCCAGCAATGTGCCCTTGTGGCCAAGAAGGCCAATGGCATCCTGGGGTGCATCAAGAAGAGTGTGGCAAGCGGGTCAAGGGAGGTTATCCTCCCCCTTTACTCTGCCCTGGTGAGGCTGCACCTGGAGTACTGTGTCTAGTTCTGGGCTCCCTAGCTCGAGAAGGACAGGGAACTGCTGGGGGAGGGTACAGCAGAGGGCTACAAAGATGATTAGGGGACTGGAACGTCTTTCTTATGAGGAAAGGCTGAGGGACTTGGGTCTCTTTAGTCTGGAGAAAAGAAGGCTCAGAGGGGGGGGTGCCGCGATTGAGAGATGGGACGCAGCTTGATGCAAGCTAAGTGTCGAGTTTATTAGGACTATCCACAAATATTTATACAGATCAGAAGGCAACGTATTTCAAATCGATTGGTGCCTTCGACACATATTACAAACTGATTGGTTCATACTCATCTCCTGCGTTAACTGCTAATTGGTTGCCACTAATACAATCTTCTAAACATTTGCTTTCCTTAGCTGTAACAGTCTTCCCTGTGCAGAACAATAGTTTCTCAGTCATGAGACAGCTGCCTAATCTTTATCTACA
>VFFE01006773.1:480892-651075 GCA_008921705.1 Burhinus oedicnemus | reverse complement strand
GTTTTTTTTTGTTTTTTTTTTTTTTTTTTTTTTTTTTTTTTTTCCAATTTGCCCCAGGCAGGTTGGTGGTGAGAAGCTCTGAAGTGTGCAAATTTGCCACAGAAAGAACACAGAGAGGTTGCTATCTGTGAGCACATGGAGGGGGAAAGAAACTGTGGGAAAGAGTAACCGGTGTCCCTTAACTTGAAATCAGTCTGTAAAATCTTAATGGAAAGGAGGCAATCCTTTTCTGTGCACAATACTAGAAGCCTAATTCTAGTCCCAAGAATGAAACCCACTCAAAGTAGACCCGTAGATAAGCTGTGCAAGCAGTATTAATGCCAACTATCGTTTCAGCTGCAGCCCACCAGCTGGTGCAGGCTATTTGTAAATCTGTGTATGCTGTTGCAAGTGAGGCAGTGTCCCCCATTAGCAGTTCGGTCACCTTCTCATACAAGTGTACGGAATCCAGATAAAACTGGATTTCACTCCCTTTCAACGGGAGCATTAGGAGTAGAGGGTGTCACAAGTTCAACACCCTCAGGCTGCCCAGAGAGGTGGTGGAGTCTCCGACTCTGGAGACATTCAAAACCCGCCTGGACGCCATCCTGTGGAACCTGCTCTAGGTGACCCTGCTCTGGCAGGGGGGTTGGACTTGATGATCTCCAGAGGTTCTTTCCAACCACAGTGATTCTGTGATTCTGTAACTGAGGTTACCCGGTTGTGTCTTCCTCAAGTGTTCACTTGGTGGCAAAATCTAAGGATGAAACCATGCAGCTCTAAAAAGAATACACATGACTGTAATACCTACAAAAGGGCTTTGTAGTCATTTCCCATCTCTTTCACAGACTGTATGAAAGGCTTGGGTGAGTATCTGGAATAGTTTCTGTGAGTCACTGCAGTATGTAACTCCCACTGAAATTAAGGGAAAGGCCTTAAATAACTTTCTGAAGAGCTCTGCCATGTTTTATTATTGATACATAAAAGTGAAATGGTAACACTTCAGGGTTTTTTTTTCTCTGTTTATGTATATTGCTTGTTTATGGTCCTCGCTGAATGAGCTTTTTCCAACCACAGACAGAGCTTGGCACAAGGAGTTTTAGACACGGCTCTACTGTATGGACAGAGGGTCTAAGCAGTCCATAGTCCTTGAGTTACCAGGATCTAGCACAGCACTCGCAGCAGAACACCTTCCCTCTCTGCCCAGCCGGTGGAACCAGTCCTGGTCACACATCTGGTACAGTAACCCTGGGTGGATCACCAATGGTTCTGTAAAAATGCATGCACAGGGGAAAGAGCTGTACTTTGCTGCATGGCTCTAGGCCAACTCACACTGCAGCATGAGAGAAAATACCTAATATGCTGTTACCTTGGTCTTTGTTTCGTTTCTCTGATTAAAAGCAAAACTTTGTCTCCTCCGCTGGATGCATTTGTTATCATTAGTTCATTGACTACTGCATATACAGCTGGGTTTAGCCTCCATTTAAAGTGCAGTGAGTTTAAATACTGATGCGTAGAGTGCAGCAGGATAAATAAAGATGTACTTGAGCAAACATACATTTAGTCATTTATTTTTCTACCCACAGTTTTAGAGAGTTGTGGGGGTTTTTTAATCTAATCCGTTCAGTCAGCGGTCTCAAGAGTAAAAGCTTCTGCCTCAGCTTGGTGTTGATGGTTGGTCGAGTTTTAAAGCTTCATGGTTTTTTGACACTGCACTGAGTCTGAAGCTTTGATGTCTGAGACTGCTGCCTGCACAGAGTAAATCATATTTTAAAGTTTATCAGTACGAAGAGTGTGCCGTTTCTCAGACACACGCACATGCATCCACACACAGCATCTTTCCCCTTCTTTTAGCTACCTAGAAGTTTCCTTAGGATTAAATGATTCTTTCACTTACTGTTCCCACCCAGATGTTGCCATCTTTAACTGAAAGCTCGCAGCATTTGTTGGCTAAGGTAATACGTACTTGTGCTTAGCAATGCCAGTTGAGCGCCTAAAAAGAAACAAAAATGTTTTTTCTCACTCCACTTCTGTAGCCACTGCACCTGCTCCACGCTGGCTACGTATCTCCATGCAAAAACTGTTGCTGAAACTGGTGGCACTAAAGTGAAGGCTGGAGATAGTTTCTGTACCTCAGCAGATACCTACTCCAGTGACAGAGCTGGCTCACTCTGCTCTTAACAGTGTCATGAAATAGCAAGTTTCTTCAACGACAACCAGGAGCTGTCACAGAGACTGATGGTGACTTTTGGTGTGCGGATACAGGTGAGACCAGCCTCCACAGGCCTCCAGGGAGCTTGTTTCACGGGTTGGCACAATCGCTGTGTAGCTCCTTTGGCTGCAACCTCGCTGGTCCCCTTTTGCTTGGATCTGGGGAAATGTATGAGGCACCACTCTGAAGCGTAGAGTGCCACCAGTTGTGAAAGTCCAAATCTGCCTTTCACAGGCTAATGGAGCACATCGGGGCATGGGATTAGATGGATTAGTGGGATCAGTGTCAGAATGGTAGCTGTTCAAAGCTTTCTTCAGTTCACAGATGACTGCTGGCAGGAAAGAGCTGTGGCTCCCCATGTGAAGAGCAAGACACTGACTAAGCAGCCACTCTTCTGTTACGATCAGATTCTCTTTTCCCAAATGTGCTTTATATAAGAAGCAGATAGTACAGTTTGCATGTGCACGTGTGCCTTTGTGCCAGGTGTAAACTTTTGAAGAAGCTATTCAAACCAGTGACACGTGTGACTGCCTTTGTAGGTCTCCTGGTTTCCATCCACACAAGTGAAAGCACAAAGAGATTGTGCAAGTTAAAATTTCTTTCTGAATTTCTTTACACAAAGTTATAAATCGAAGAGCGGCATCCAAAATATAATTCAGTGTACCTGGCACTGAGGGCTAAATAAGTTGTTGTTCAATTTAGGGTCTTTTGAGCAGACACTGGAGAGATGGTATCACCAGGAAGGGAGACTATGAAGGAAGGCTGGAAGTGGGAGTTTCTGGTGAGCATGCAGTCCGAGTCACAGCCACCCCGTGCCCGAGAGTCCTTAGAAACATGAGGCTGTGACTGTGAAGAGCTCAGAGAGCAGAACTTCATTCCCAGCACAAGTAAAAAAATCTCTTAGTGTAATAAAAAATTAAATCTAATCCAACATCACCTGCAGTTATAAAGGATAATGCACAAAATCTGCTGTTCCAGGTGTTAATTGTGGTGTGGCATTTCAGGCAAGTCTAAGGAATGTAATACCTGTCAGTGGGACTTATGCTCCTAAATCCCATAAGGCCTTTAAAAACTCCTCACTGGCTCCTTCAACCATTACAGTTACCACTGCCAATGTCTCCTGAGGTCTTCTGCACCTACCGGGGAATGTCTGGAAGTTCTCAGGGCAAGAAATAAAGCAGAGGGTTTTTCTTCTCTTATTTTTAACAAAACCCTTTATGTCATTCTTTAAAGAGCTGAGACACTCTCTCTTTAGCACCTACCATGGTTGTTACCTAGAGGAAAAAGTCAAGTATTCAGCCTTTTTCGCTCTTTCTTCAGAATAGTTACCCAGAGCTCAGATGAGGAGTATATTGAAATACACTAGTAGCATAGAAAACCTCCTCTACCTACTCTATCATCTCGGCATTTTTCCTCCAGCTTCTATTTATCTTCTATGTACAGATTCCCTGAATGAAGAAAATTCTTCAAGAATTCATGATTCAGGCTGTGGGGCCAGGAGGTAACTGGGGACAAGGAAAGAAAGGGCAGGTAAAACATAATTAATTGTACGCTGCTTTCCCTCAGCCATCTATATAACGTTTTCCTATGGAAGTGTAAATGCCTTGGTATAAAGGTCAAGATATTAGCGCGCCGGGCATGATTCAGACAATCTTCGTTCAATTCCTGCTATTGACTCTTTGTATGACCTGAGGTAGGTCCCTCATTTCTCTCTGTCTTAGATCTTTATCTGTAAAATAAGGATAAGCGTATTTCTTCTCCTTTCTCTAGTCTGTTTGGACTGTCAGCTCTTTAAGCCTTGGTGTTAGGTGTGGATGCAAACACATCCACAGCCATGGTTCTCACAGCAAAATGATGGGGATGCAAATATATAAAACTGTGCCTAAGCTTCAAAATCTGAAATTAGCTGAAACATCACAGTTTATCTGGCCTCAGCGTTACTGGTTTTTTGATTATTTATATCCTTTGTATCAGTTACAATCCATGCTTTTAAAACAGTAAACTAGGTATGAGCCCTTCTATAAAGCGCAGGGTGTTCATGATAATCTTAGGACACCTTCAGACCACTGAACGCAGTAAGAAACTTCCCAGGCGACAGGTTCGTTTGTAACTGCAGCTTTGAGCTGTACGGACTTTCTTTTGAAGTGTCTTGCTGGCCAGTGGTTACAACAAGGCACTGGACTACAGAGATCACAGGCTGATCTGGCATTGAATTCCCTGTCGTCCTCAAAGGTACTATAAGAAAGTGTAGCAGAAAGTGGTATGCTATTTAAATTCACAGCAGTAACAGCAATAAAAGGTTTAAATGTCCCCATGAACCCATTTCTTAATATCTGTGTGGATATTAATATCTTAATATCCCATCAATGCTACTTCACTGACACCCCTGCTGTAACTGAGAGAAGCAATCAGGGAGATAACGGGTTTCAGCAGCAAAGCTGGCCAAAGACGCATTTCCCCCCAGCCAGTTCCCACCTACCTTCTTGCAGTTCATCACCCCTCAGCTGTGTTGATACAACAGTTTATTATTAACAGTTATTTTCAGGCTGTTCATTTCAGGAATCCAGGTTACGGCTCAGCTCCACAAACAATCATGATGGCACAAGCGAGGCATATCAGACACGGGGGTCAGGAGGGGACGTGCAGAACGAGCAGCCGGGGAGCAGGGACTTCTGAGGCTGGGCTTGCTGCTGAACCAGGACAGAGTGCAATGACCCAGGTCTCGCTGCATGCAGCCTGATGTCATCCTGTTAGCTGCATGTGAATGAGCGTATGTGCTTTCCTAAGTTGGGTGCATAACGAATTCCTAAGGCTATTCGTGGCATAGCATTCCTTGGGAGCGTATCTGCGCTAATTCAAATGTTCATCTCACGGTGTCTAGGAGTTGGAGGCAGTGCTAGGCAACATAAGACATCTGGACACATGTGGCACATTGTGACAAAGAGCGGGGACATTGAACACGGACCCTGAGAAATTATAAATGGGGGAGTGAAATAGAAAGGGAACAAATTATTATATAACCGACTTTTCTTGAATTTTTAGTTTTCCTTTTATTCTTTTTAGAGGGTGTATAAGGATGATGGCTCAGTTTCCAGCTTGTAACCTGTAATTTTAACAGTGATCTTACTAAAACATTGTTGAACCTCATTACGCCCGAGTTACCAAAATTGACTTCAATTTGCATGCTTGTGCAGAAGCATGTAGGATCACAACATTTATGGTCTCCAGATGGCAGCTGTTTTGATACATGAAGGTCACATCTTTTTTAGATCCGTTTGTTCTGTATCCATAGGCAAATTGATTGAGATTTGGGGCTGCTTTGAATCAGAATGAACGGCTAAATGATGGAACCTCAGCTTCCATGCAGGACAAGAGGGTAATGACTGACAGCTACCAAGGATAGACCTATTGATCAACAGATTGGCCAACATCAGCAAGCACTTTTTTAATCAGAAAAAAGCCATACCTGAGGATACATCCTATGAAAATTACTGGCAGGGGAAGAAAGTGATTTCACAGGGAGAATATTGCTAAATTTAATCTTACTAACAGAAATTGTAGAGATAAGCCCATTAACAACTTTCTGTTTCTGCTTCTCTTTGTACTATTTTTCTCTTTCTTAGTTGCAAAGTTTAAGAAAGCATTTAATATCTTATAGATTATATAGAGTTTTATGCCTATTTGTCTAGTTAGTTCTATTAGCAAGGGTAGGAAGAATCTTTTATCAGTTATCTTATCATTAATCCTGGGCTTCTAGGCTTGATTTGACTCTTGTGAATAGAGTCACTTCCAGAATCTATCTGAAAATTATTACATCCATGTTTTTCTTGTGTGGAAAAATTGGTCAGCGTTCTGACAAAAAGTGTGCGTAACACCCACTTGCATTCTCACAGATGGAACATGCAGCCTTGACATGGCGGAATCAAAGCCCAGGAGAAAGTACAGGCTGAAGAGAGCAGACCAGGGCTGGATTCTCAGAAGTGACTAATGATAAGAGGGGCCTAGAAGAAGATCTGGCTTTCAGCTAGCTTTGAATGCCTAACCTCTGAAGATTAGAAACATTTAAGATGTCTCAAACCTGAGCCAAAATCATCTTCACTCTCGAGTTTGCTCACTGATTCTTCTCCTCTCTTTGGGCTGATGACTTCATTTGTCCCACAGGTCCTTTATCAATGCATTTCCATATCGTGCCTGTACTCCTTTCATCTCGCCTCATTTCCTGAGAGAGCTAAACTACTTGGAATTCTTTTCTTTTTCCAAATTGAGAGTTCAAAGGATGGATTTTTAATTAACTATTCCTGCTGAGTGGTTTCATTAAATGAACAGAAGGGAAATTGTTCTAATAACCTTCTGTGTTGCAGGGGAGAGGGATAGTGAATTTGAGATCCTATGAATAAAGAGGTAGCCTCCCGCAATATTGAGAACTTCCGAGAACTGTAATATGTTGTTTTCTGCACAATGATGTGGATGGTTTGGGCATGCTGCTACACCTCTGCTTTGTTGAAATCGAGATGAGCTCCACTACTAAAGACAGTGCCCTTCATTGTTCACAGTGGAGATTGTCCCAGTGTGGTCGCAAAGGTTCACTAGAACCAGGACAATTTCTCCATGGAGAAAGATCATAGACATAGAGCCAAACTCTTAGTGCATCTCAAGCCTCTGAGTTCATTAAGAGAATATTTGTACAAGAAAATGCAGTATTTGCATGCACTATGACTATTTTGGTGTAACCTATATGTTAGTTATAGAGCATCCAGCACAGTTCCTTCCAAGATAATTGGAGTATTGCCACTATACAGTGTTCTGAACTGCATCGATGATAAACACAGTGGGACTTCCTAAAGCTGTGATGGCATCAGCCATGCTCTTGACAAAAGACAAATTATTATTAAGATAGATAGGGTCAGATTTAGTCTACTGTATTTAGAGGGTAAGACTAGCCTAGGAGAGTCTGTGGTGTATAAAGCTTAGAAGAAAGGGTAGTACCGACTCACTAACAGTCACGGGGTCAGACTCCAGAATGCCTGCAAACTTCTCTGAGAAGTCAAAAAAGGGCTGCTAGCCACGGATTTTTGTGAGTTAACCTTTTATCTTGTCCTTTTCAAAATGTAAACATGAATTACATGCTACCAGATAATTTTCCTAAAGTGGTTACAGTATGCACCAATGATAGTTATGCTCTTTGTCTGGACTATCATTTTAGAATATGCTTTAACTGCATCTTCTGTAGGATGTAGCCACTCAGGGAATCTTTAAGAGACACAATTCACTGCAGACAATCCATCTCTTCTGTGTAGTCATGCAAAAGGAAATAAAACAAATTAAGAATGAAGGCGTCAGTCGTCTTTGAATTTATCCGAATTCTTTCTCCCAGAAGGCAGAAAGACAGTGGTCATAATCTTGCTGTAGCTTGTACAACACTCACAGCACTGATTAACACTTGTACACATGTTGTCCTGGATTTCAGTGGAAATCCTCTGTGGGTTTTGTGCACTTTGAAACCCTCAGATGAGGAATTCATTGAGGGTTAGCAGCTACAAGGAAACAACAACTAGCTCAACCAGCATTGCTTTCTGAACCAACTCCAGCGCAGGAATGCAACATGACTAGGTCTGGCTTTGGCCACAGCCCCGTGGTTCATACCCCTCTGAAGGGCACAGTATGAATTTGAACTTCTTCAGGCCAAGCAGGGCTTACTCTCTGGGCTTCCCACATTTTGCAGAGGTCTTTAAGAAACAGAAATTAGCAGTAGGAGGCAGCACCAGCACAGAACCCTGCTCCAGCAGTGTTTTCCATTGAGATCCTGGGCAGAGTTGGGGTGTTTTCCCATGTATCCCTGAGGTGTGATAGCACTTAGGTGGGAGACAGGCGCCTTTCTGCTCCACCCAGGGAGCCTCCCAGCATGCAAAAGTGCTTAATGAGCTCTGGAGTCCAGCATGAAGGTGCTGGCTCAATTAAGTCATCTTTGGGATTAGGCAGTGTGGAGAGCAAACACTGTACATCACTTTCTGAGAGGCTGGCTCCTAACTTCAATTTAATCCCTATTTAGACTGTTTGAATCTTTATGTCCTCATCCATAAAATGGATTTAACAGCATTTGCCTGCCTCTCAAGACAGCTGAATAAGCACATAAAGGTGGTGGTGTGCTTTAGCGCAGACGAGATCTTATGAATACTCCAAATAAGTATCCTGCAGATTAAAAAGCTAGGGGACCTTTATTTATTTTGCTGAAAATAACTGAATCACTAAGATCTCTTTTGAGGGGGTATGCCAGAGGAAACCTTTATTTTTTGTGGAGAAAACAGTAGGGCCAGAACCCATCAAATGTAGAGGTACATGAATAAATATGCATAGAGCAGGCCAACATTTTCACCCTGGGAAACCCATTTATTTTATTTTATTTTATTTTATTTTATTTTATTTTATTTTATTTTATTTTATTTTATTTTATTTTATTTTATTTTATTTGTTTTATCTTGTTTTATCTTGTTTTATTTTATTTTATCTTGTTTTATCTTGTTTTATTATCTTATCTTATCTCTTTTTTTTTTCCACAGCAAGAAGTCTCAATTAGGGACAACTGCACTAGGGAGAGAGCTGATGCCTCAGACCACTGTCTTTGGGCTCTGAACCCCAAAAGGGATGGAAAAATTCCCAGGCCTTTCAGTCCTCCTTTTTTATAGAAACAGAGGGTGAAACGAGAAAAGAAAAAAACCCCATTGTTTCATACATAAATTATTTAATCCAAATCCACCAATTATTTTGATATGTGCTTATAGACTTTGACTAGTGTGAAATATGGCCACGCCTACTCTTTATCAGAGTATTTTTATTGTGCCGAAGAAGGGACAAACACAAGTTTGAACTGCATACGTAAGAGCAGACTGTACCTGCTTGCCCAAAGGTACAGAGGGGTTATTCCTCTTGTGCCTGCTTCGCCTTTTGCCCTTTGCTCATGTGCGTATCCCTTCCTGTGCTTGTGCCCATCACGGATGGCTGATGCAACAAAATGTTAATTCGTGTCAGGATCAGGAAGCGATAACTCTAAGCAAGAGAGGAATATTCATGGCATGAAATGACTTGAACTTTAAATTGCTACATGGGGCTTGAATCCAAAGGACTTTATTGCTTATAGTTTGAAATTGAACAAAACGCTCTCTTCTTTTCTTGCTTTTTCTGTCCCAGGTGTTTGATGTATGATCTTTTGAAGCATCCTCTGCTGTTTATTACAAAATCAGCTGCAGAGCAGAAACGTGTAAGGTGTACAAGGCAAAATGAATAGAGGCTGTCATTCTTCCTGATTCGTCTCTTCCTATAGGCTTTCTGAGGTTCCCTTGCAGTGATACCAATCATGTGTGATTATAGTATGTGTATGTCTGTATGCTTAGTACCAATTTCCAAGCTGAAAACTATGATTTTGTTGTGTATTATTTATAAAGTTCCTGCTAGGCCTAATGCTTGCTTCACGAGAAATCACTGTTGACTATTTGAACTGAACGTGACTCGTTCCACTAAACAACCCACTTTATCAGCATACTGTCCACGATAATGCTGAACCATGCCCACCTCACAGCGGGCTAAATTTTAACTGTTCCATCACTTTTTCAGAAGACTGGCCTTCCGTGTTGACAAATCCCTTCCCGATACCTTGTACCGTGTGTGCCACCTGGCAAGAGGGTCAGGGTTTCTCGCACACAGTTGAATGTTATTTCATCACCAGCATTTTACTCCTGAAACTTTGGACTATTCTGAGATTTTTGAGTCAGCAACTGGATCATATTTATTTAGGTCTGGCTGTGCAAATGTATTGATTTGTAGCCTGTTATTGTTTTGTGCCTTGTATTTATGTGGCTCTAATGGACTGAAAGTGTTTCAAAACTGAAGGGGATTAAAATATAGAGCTTTTTCTCTGAGTAAGTGTAGGGAATATCATCAACTTGAAATCTGCTTTAAAATGTGAATTTACAGCATATATACTGTTATTTTAAACCTAGCGATACTTTGCCATCCAGTAATTGAGTACAAAGCCATGAAAAGAGCAGACAGAAAGTAGCGTACAGAGAGGAAACAATGAAGTTGGCAACACAAAACCTTGTCAAATGTGAGGAATGAGCTTTGAAACAAGCTCTGACTTTGCCTTAGCGTCACTTGCTTGGTCGAACAATCTCAACCCCTAGCCAGACGTCACCATATGGCTGGTGACTACTTTCCATTACAGGCCTGTCATGTTTATCATCTCCTTTTACATATGGATAAAAAGCAGTCCTGTGATCTGGCCGTTGCCTCTGAGAGGTGTTTGTGCTCCTTCTTTAAAAGATGTGTGTGCCTAGGCTCGCACCCCATCCTTAGTGCTTTGTTTCCAAGCCCAGTTTTAGTGGTTTGAACCCTCGTTCATCCACCTCCAACCCTGAAAACTGGATCGAGCCTGCATTTTCAGCAGTCCCTAGGTACTGAGGGTGGGTTTTGGAGAAGCTTAGGGCTCAACTCTTGACAATGCTGAAAACGGCATTGTGGAGTTGTTGACTCAGGCCCCACGTGTTGCTGCACCTGCTTTGGCTGCCCATTTATCCAAAGGGCATTTTCAGAGCATGGCTACACAAATACAAATGTTGTGTCATGCACCTCAACTATCGAGCAAGGAACCTACTGTGTTGTAACAGCACCAGTCACACGTATTAAGGAGTCCTAGCACTCTTAATGAATGAGGGAAAGGTGCTAATGATCCAATCACCTGCTCATTCTTGAGATTGCTTAATCTTTATACAACAAATTTGATTATAGGAATTACCATGTGCTTTAAGTTAACTGGATGTCCTCATATGCATGGCTGGGCTTTCCCAGTAATCCTATACAGCACATGTATCCAAGGCACCGTTCAGTGGCTCCTTGCAAATCCCCACAAAGCAATTACTGTCCTTTCTACATATTCAGGATCTGTCAGTTTCAGGTGCAATTAAAGTACAATTGCTTTCAGTAGATACTTGGCTATGATGACTTTTGCTGGTCATAATCCTCCCTACACTTTGTTGTTTCTTCAGATAAAAATTGTATTTCTCTTGTGCCCTGGAATCTCAAGCTCATTTTTGACCCAAAGTATCCTCAGAGAGTTATAAAACTTAGATGATATAACCGCACATTACCTAGTAATGAACATTGTGAGAATCAGGCCAGGAAGATGAAGACAAGAGATATGAATTAATGTTTTAATAATCTTCCTCAGATTAGTACAAGTCATACAGGCAGGGATCCCAGTAACTGCTGGTGAGCGATGCAGCTCCTCCAATATGGACCGATATTGCTTTATAACTCTCCAAGGAGATGATATTCTAATGTCTGCAAGGACAGATGGTCACTCAGCTACCAATAAAGTTATGACCTTGTCCCAGCAGTATGGTGCAACTGCGTACTTTGGACAGAACTGCTATTTACAATGCCACAGATTTTGCTGAAGACACAGGAAGCTGATTAGTTTGTTTTTACTTCTATTTAATCCTAGGCTATGCAAGATCCAGGGCATTCACCATTTTTATAATGGAAAGCGATGACCTGTTCAATTTCTGATAGACTAACACTAGATTTGCATTGAAATACAGCTGTGAATTATGCCACTGGGTTCTACAGTGGTATGACAGGATACTTGGTGGACCAGTATCTCTGACTGCACCCTGCTGGTGTTATCCTTCTTCGGTACAGGAGTCAACCTGTAGGTGCAGACCTACACAATGCCAGCCTTCCCACGCATACACGTATGCTCTCAGTCAGGATCTGCTGTGATTGCTCCATGGATGAAATAAGCAGAATAGTGTCTTGTTCTTGCACTTTAGAATACAACGAATCTTCAAAGTCAGTGCAAAGACTCCATTCCGACATCCCAAAGTGGCAACTCCAGACACTACAGAACTAAATATTAGAGAAATGGGTTTATCCATTATAGACTAAGAAGCTGTCCTCTGGCACTGTGCAAGGTGTAGGACTTTCCTGAATTATTCTTTGAACACAGCTTTTCTCTGGGAAAAACACCTTGTCTGGTTTTAAAGATTTTGTTCAATGGTGGAGAACACAGTACAAATCTTGTTTACTTGTTCCTATGTTTGCTTACATTCTCTGGTGAAAATGTGACACTTTTCTGTTCTGAACTGGTCTAGATTTAACATCCAGCCAGCCAGCTAGCCTTGTTAAAGCTTTGTCTATTGGATGGAAAACTTTCTATTTTCTAATTTATGTTCCTTGTTAGGTACCTACAGTCAGTGTTCAAGACAATACGTAGTGGTTTTGTGAGGATATTGCACTGTTAGAGATTTACTATTAGCCATGCTTTTCACAGACTCTTAGAATCATCCTTTTGGCTCTTCTTGGAACCATCTTCAATTTTTCAGCAGCAGTTTGATGAGACAACACAACTTCCATTCCATGCACGTTACTATCCATATAGCAACAAACACTGAAAAGGATTTAATCTTACATTTTTCTAAGGTCCCAACTGCTGTGAGATGGGTTCAGTCTCACAGAAATAGTGCTCAGCAAAGCCAGTGTGTCTCCGTTGACTCTGTTCCTCCCTTTAGGTGGCCCAGAAAATTTGGCTTTAGTACAAAAGGGAGTTCATCAGCAGTGGCTCTAGCAGGTATAGTCTTCTCAGCAAATTTCACTGATGTCAGTAAACCAGAAAATTGGGAACAGGGGGCAGTTAGTTGAGAATGTTATCATCACTGCAGCCTCCTTTGTTTTCTTTAGTATAACTCTTGATATGTTCAGTGTTCAGAGTTACCTTCCAGTTCGTTAGCCACTGTTAGTCCAGCTCCTGGTTGACGAGTGTTTAAAAAAGTCAGTTAACCAATAAAAAACTCAGCCAAGCTCCAAATGAGCATCTGGCATTTGTTGTTTAGCTGTGTCTGTGAGTAATAGCAAGCTACAGGAAAGCCAAGCCAGTATTCAGACATTACTTTTTGGCAATGGGATTTGCTGCGTTATTTCTCTTCTGTATTAACGGAAAGGGTCTGGCTTTTGTTTTTTAACCTTGTTGTTTCAATGCCAGGACAGTAGAAATATAGCACAAGTTAAAACAATAGCTCTTAAAAGATGTGATATTTTCTTTCATCTCCTGTTTAGTAAGCAGCCTTGGTAGTGCCATTTCATATAAAGAACTGCAAAAGTCACAAGGTCCAGAAATACAATAATTCCAGCAACGACAAAAAAAATTACCTGCTTTGTCTTTTTATTGACTATAAATGTGGTGAAAAAGGCCATTCCACATCCTCAGCCATAACTGGTTAATTATTTTCTGTTGTTTTTTGTAGATGTTTCCAACCAACATTAAGCGAAATGTACATTGTGGAACAAACCATCCATACAGTATATGCCATAATTACTGTTTAGCAATTTCACACTAGCAAAAATTTATTAAAACTTCACGACTCATTAATAGTAAGTGATCATAATCGCTTAATAGAAAAGGAAACTAAGCTAATGATAGAAGTGCTGATTAATGTTTTTGACCTTAAGACAGGAAGTCAAGTGAAATTAATGTCACTGGGTGTTGAAAGTTAAGTTATTGTCAAGTGTAGATAGTCTGTAATCACCCGAGAAACCCCCCAACTACATAAATTTTGTTTTCTTCAGCGGAAAAATATTCCTTTTCTATACTGAGTGGCATTTTTAAAAATCTCACTGCTACATTTCAAGTAAGCACAAGATTGTTTCATTTATTATAAAAGTTGGTTAAAAAAGTTATCTAAACATGCATATGTATGCTTACTTCAGGAGGAAATCTCACCACAATACTTAATGTGATAGCGACCAAGGGGCAGTATATGTAGCTATTTACCTCTTTTTTGGTCAACAGGATTTCTTTTATGAGCTCAGGTTAAATATTATTCAAGGGAATAACACAGTACAGCTCACCAGTCAGTTGCCTATTCACATATCAGCTAGCTGGGCACCACCGGACCTGACAGGACGACTGTTTCTACAGCCAGCTGTGTGCCTGGAAAGCATCTTCCTTAGCTTAGCATGTGGCTGCTTCTGATGCCCACGGGGGCTGCAGCAAGTGGTGGCATTTGAGGCGCAGCAGGCATTGGACTGCACGAAGAGGGCTTGGGACCAACCTCAGGTCAGAGCAATGTGGCAGTATAACATCTGTGTAGACCCCAACGCGCACGGGTCGCGCTGTCTGAGGTAGTACAGGTACCGGGCTGTAAGTGGGAAAGTCTCCTGCTATTTTTTTTTCACACGTGTTTCTTTCTTGTTTTGAAATGAGACATTAATTTAAACCAGAGTCACCAGTATGTGCCAGTTCTTAATTATGCCACAGTCCTGTGCGCAGCGTTTCAGGAGGATGAAAGTTCTGGAGCCTCTCACAAGTTAGTCTGATCCTGATATTATGCTGAAGATGTTGAACAGAGATAATTTAGCCTTTCATCCAAGAAGGCAAACTTCTTTCTACATGCTAACTCAGGTTGCTAGCACTCCAAAACTTAGTTTGAATAATCTTCCTAAGATTATTCAACAACCCCCATGATGGACAGAAAGGGAGAGAGAGTTTCTTGCAAGTACGAGCAGAATCCTGGCTACTTGTTAGTGGGCTTTAGGTTCACTCGGCATCAAAGTGACCGAGGGAAGGACAATCCCCTTCTAATAACGTCACTCAATATTTAGCCTGCCTGCATTTGTATTAATAATAAAGCCCTCAGGCAGCGAGTTATGTACAGCCATTGATCTGCTCAAACCTCAGCACTGCAATATTGACAAATACTGTTTTGGAGACAAATAAAAGCTAAACTGTATTTATAGCCACCAGCTTCTGAGCTCTGACAAACAGACAAATATCACTGCTCAGCCAGGTTAATGCTACCTTTGAGGCCTCTCCCATCCAGAATGAAGCCAGCAGTGTAGCTTTATTTTTCAATTTTTGTTTTTGCGCTTGTGTATCTCTGTGTGTGTACTTTGTGAAACACTTTCACAACTACCTCTCTTTAAGATTTTGGCATTAACGTTTCTTTTGAAAGCAAGAGGGATGCGGCACACTTGCAAAGCCAGAGATAAATACCATCTGTTTAACTAACCTCACTGACAATGTTGTTATTTTTTTTAAAAAAAAAATGTACAATAGCAATTCAGAGGCTTGAATGCCAGGTCCTTCCAAAGCAATTGACTACCAGTCTTTATTTTAGAGTGCTACAAAACATAATTTATTTTTTTATTAAAGACTCCGTGAATTATGCTTTCTACCTCAACATATTTTCTAGCATCCTTTTTGGAAAAAGCAAGCAAGCAAAAAAAAAAACAAAAACCCAAAACAAAAAAACCACCAACAAACCAAAAACCTTCTGCACAATTACCTTGGAGCAACATTTCCCAGTCTCGATTTTGGCTTATTCCTGGCTGCTGCTCTGCAGCTTTCTGAAATTAATATAGATAAGAAAATTGGGCAATGCAGAATTAGGGGGTGTAATTTGTATTCGGGGCCAAAAAAGACATGCATATCACCAAAACAATTGAGTTTATTGTTACCAAAAAATTGTTTCAGGAAATCATACTCCTGTCTCTGAATGTAGAACAGAATTCAGCGTGACGCAGACAATAACACAGACAGTTTCTGTTGCCAACACGCAGGGGCTGTGCAAGTGGCCAATTGCTTGGGCAGAGTGGTTTGGAGAGCTGGAGGAGCGTGCTTGGAAAATGGTTCGGACCACCTTTCAATACCATGTCCTAGACCCCTGAGACCTTCTAATGGTTTAGTGACACACTGGAACTGCATCGCTAAGAAAAACTCCTAACGGGAAGCTGGCCAATTTGCCCACTCTAACATGTCCATCATATCCCTGCTTTGAAGAGGTCAAACCACTTTCTTCATCTGCTTACCACGGTGTCTTTTAAAATGTCTCTGCATAACTCAGCCCCTTTAACTGAAATGATTCTGTAGATGCCATTAAAAGTAGATAACCCTACTTATCTGAGCATCACTAGACCTTACTAACATTCCTACTGAGTCAGACAAACTACCTGGTGTGATGGGCGTTGTTTAACACCTAGCATCCAGGACAGGGGAGACAGCATGCAGTTTCTTTATGAGGACACTGCTCCTCTCTGTCACAACAAGATATTGATGCTATGAGCATCTTTCTTTATTACTAGCATAATAAATACATGGGGAAGAAGGGCAATGTGGCACAATGCCTTACGTTTGTGCACCTTCTAGGCACGTCCCTGGTCCCAGTTGGCCTTAATCCAGTAAAAGTAGCCCTGTTGCCATTATCTCTCAACCCAGAGGGAAATTGTCAAAGGGAGCCTATGTGTGAATAGTAACAATTAAAAGTAAAAAAAAAAAAAAAAAAAAAAAATCAGCAAAACAAAACCTAAAAATCAAACCCACAGATGATGCACACAAAAGAACCCATCTGGTCATGCATAGCTGGCTGCTTAGTGGTGTCGAACACAGCTTGGTTTCATCTGTCCCCGGAGAGGCTGCTGCTCAGCGAGTTTGTCATGGAGCTGTACCTCTTGAACGGAGGCTTCACTGCTGTCCCTCCCTCCCTGTTCTCCTCTTTCACAGCACTGGTGCTGCGGCAGCATAGAGAAAGAGAGAAAGTAGGTTGAAGGAAGCCCTAATGCTAACTCATACTGTCCACTGTTTTGATTGCTTTTGTGCATCACATTTCCCAAGTCCATGTCTTCGAAATGGTTAAACAAACACTTGGAGTTGGCACCGCAGGAGCTGAAGTAACTGCAGCACTTTATCCACAGGACCATAATAGCAGCAGAGTGACTCCTAAATCCAAGCAACCTCAATAGGTGGCCCAGGAACCCAAGCTGAGCTGTTGGATGCTCCCACACAGGTTCTGCCGCCTCCCCTTCCCACCTCCAGAAACACAGAACGTCTGAGCAACAAACGATGGCAGGACAGCTAAACATCTCCTCCTGCTTGCATCACCTCATGCAACTCTAGCCCCTTCTGGAGCTGCCAAAACACGATGATGAACATGCAGGACTGTGACCTGCTGCTGTGTCAGTTGGGCAAGTATTTTCAGCCCTACAAGTGCAGTCCTTTCATCTTGGATCCCGCTCTTTTCTACCACTCCCATCTTTCCTTCTTGCATCCTGACCCACACCTCTCTTCCCTTCTCTGAGGCAACAGCAATTGAAACTGCCTGGTCTTAAAATGGCAGGAGGCTCTGGCCTGCCCTTTGCCATGCAGCAGTTTTTCACAGGCGGGTGTGATTGATTGCTCTTTGCCCATAATATATTCATTTGTTAAGCCTCAGTTTGACTATGAGTAAAAGCTGAAATAATTTTCCTGGTTTCTAGTCATCACCACGAGCAAGTGCATCATGAAAGCTTGTTTGTCCACCTTCCCCTTCCCCTTCCAGCACAGCGTGCATTTCCCAAAATATCCCCCCCCCCGCCCCTTTTGTCTTCGAAGCCTTTGCAGCTCTTTTGCTCCCATTATGTGAAAATAGGAGGGAGGCCTTTCTTTCTGGCCTGGCAGGATGAAGGGGTGGGATGGGTGTGGAGGCGTGTTTGCGTGCCAGAGAGTGAACAAGTATGAATAGGGCCAGCTGGCCACTCTTGTGCCCATCTTTCCATCATTTCCATCTGATATTCCCTGCTCATTGTAATTTTGCAGGCCACTTTCACTAACACAAAAAAACTAGGGAGCAAGCAAATGCATGGATATTTAAAGGGAGAAGCTTTATTTCTTATTTTCTGAGATCATAGTGGACTGTAAAACAACCAGGAACAATGAGATCAACCTTTAATAAGCTTGTTTGACCTTTTTTCTTTTTTGCCAGTCAAGCTTCCTTTTTTTTGGTATAAAACAGAACAAACAAGAGGAAATTTTTCTCACAAAAACATGCTTTTTAATAAAAAAAGATAATAATGTTTATTGAGAGGGATTGTTTTCTGGATATGTACAATACTAATGCAGGAGGATTATGCTAACAGAAAACGCCAAACATCATGAACTGACTTCCAAAGTGTGGACGGTCCAAAGAGCGATGTCCTCAGAGCAATATCTGATTAAGTCAACAGGAACAAGCGAACAGTGTTTTTACTTTTTTACAACAAATTACCAGCCATTATGACTGAAGACCTGACACATAATAACCTGTGGTGAGATGTACAGAAATCCGTAAGACAACATAGAATTTACACAAGAAGGTAACTATTTGTGTAAGAATTTCCTCCAGAAAATGGAAGCATGTTCTAGACAGATAGTTTTGGAAAAAGAGAAGGAAAAAAAAAAAAGAAAAAAAAAAGGCAGGAAAATACTAACATTGGATATCCTCAGTTCACAGTGAATGCCAGTCTTCCTGTGTCTAAATGCTACCTCTTACCTTTGTCTACATCCTTTCTGCCTACCCTCAATTAATCCCTTTATCATTGTGATGTAACAAAAATTACTTTTACCTGCATCTTCCCCTGCTATTTCCTCTTCGCTGCAGCCCCCATCAGCTTGCACTTTACACAAAAAGTGCAAACTTAAGACATACCTTCAGGTGAAAGACACATACGCCGTCCCAGTATGAGTGGTACTAATCACAGCTAATCACTTCAGCACTACATAATGCTACACAAAACATCATACAAAGCCTGTTAAGTGAACTCAATCGCAATAATTTTGGGGGAGGGGAGAACATGGAGATTAATAATTACCACCAGTTAAGTTTACCACATGTTGCAGTGCTTTGAAGCAATGTCTTCCACTGCCTGCCTTTTAGATTTATTGTCTTTTTTCTTATCCAGAAACAGTGGAGGGTACTGGGAAGACGAGAAAGGTTGATTTTATGCCTCACTTCTATTGTGACCCTCGCAGAGAGGAGGCAATATAAAATTCAAGACCATATTTTTGCTTTCCATTTTTACCTCCACTTACTTTTCTTTATAAGCAGTGTGTGACTCAGCTCAGTCTGGGTTACGCACTCCCGACTGCCAGACGCAATCCACTGCTGCGCTTTGTTCCACCTCCAACAGTCCTTACAAACACTCTTCCTGAATTAACTTTCACGTAAGGGTTAAGGTCTTTGTCCCGCCCCAAAGCATGCAGAGGACGTCATTACTGATAATCAGGTCTGGGGATGTGGGAAGGAGATGCTGAGTTCCCATCAGCTGCATGTTCGTTAGCACACTGCTGAGAGAATTGCTTCACCTCTCAAAAGGGGGGAACAGTTTACATGGGCCAATTCACGAAGTCAAATAAAAAAAGAGTATGATTTCTCTGTCGTCTGCCTATCGGGACACACATTTCTATTTCTCAGCAGTGTGCTCTCTGCAGTATTGTCTGCTAAAATAAATGGGGGTTCCCTAAACAGTAATTTTTGCATCTTCAGCCTTTCTCCTGTTTTTGACAAAAGTTTCCTTCTGTCATATATAGCCTATTCCATAAACATTATCAGGAGAGGACCATGATGTTTTAACTTTGTATTGAAAACTACTCCAGAGTTTCAGCAGATTTGCTGGCTTCTGTGCTTGAAGGAGTTTACATCTGCCTGTGGTTCAGTAAATCTATAGGGTTTAGCTTTTCTACCTTCTAAGCTTCCACCTAAGGACAAGTGCAGTGGTCAAAATCAACTTCTTTGCAGACCAGCTAAAGAGCTGGAGCTAGCAAGCCTGCCATGACCTACTTGTCAGCTTGTAGCTCTGAAAAGGTTTGTTAGTGTGGTCTAAGGGAACTTCGCACTGGCTAGAACAGGCCTGGGTGATGAAGCGACACAAAGACTAGGTACAATACAGACCAGCTAGTGCCATCATACCTCATGTTACCAGTGCATCTGCAGTCAGCCAGAAGAACGCTGCTGCCTGTTAGTGACCACTGTGGTACTGCTTTTATGCAACTGGCCAGTAAATACGGACTGAGATTACTGACCTGAGATGGACTTAGGTTTCTGAGTCTGATATCAAGAACTCCATGGCATCAGTCAATCATTTTCAGCTCTTTGGTGCTTCCAAGCAGATTGGGCGAATGAACTCAGAAAAGGGTGGAGTGGGGGCTGTATTTCAGACAAGAATAAAACAATAAAAGATGTAACATTTTTGCACTTACAATAGCAGGACTTTGAATGTTATCTCCTACTGTCAGAGCTACATCCAGCTGAAGGAGTCATGAGGAACTTTGCATCATTGGTACCAATGCTGGAAAACTGCTTGACCTGAGCTGGTCAACATGGGGAGTAGCGTAATGCCATGACACCATCTCTAGTTACTTATGTTTATCCATAACATCAATTTGTAAAATGAGCGGCTGGAAGAAGCCTGAAAACAAACACAGCCTCATTTACTGGAAGCTGAATCCCCCAAAGTCCTGCTCAGTTTCATACAGACTGAAGGTGCTGGGCACGGGGTATTCAATGCTTTGGAGGACAGAAGTCCATTAGAGGTCAATTATTGTGGTATTCTGGCAGCAGGAATTTGAAGAAAATTGCCCTTAAACGTATGACTCATTTTCTCCTGGATTCTAGGAAATTCTCCTTTTGACAGATTAAAAAGTAGTGCAAAAGAATTGCAGTGTGTTGGAATCACTCAAGACAGGAGAAAATGGGCTACGGGGAACCCTTGCCGATCAGGTTTGGCTGCTGTAATCTAGGCAGCAATTAGCTCTAAGTGTATGCATGGCAAAGATCAGCTACTGGCACCCAGCAAAGGTAAACCAGCAGAAACTGCACCTGCTCTGGTTAAATGTACTCAGAGACCCTCAGTGACTAGTCTAGGTGGTACCGATTTATGACACCACCATCTATATTGACAAGAAATGCTACTGAGCAATTGGTTGACTCTGTGCTCTTTTAAACTTCAGATAATCTTTAGGCTACATCTTGAATTTGTTGCTCTGGCTTTTATGAATGATAAAAGAGTTGGACCATCTAATCAGGAGTTGCAGGACTTGGCTTCCGATTATTGAGGTGACCAGATCTAATACGTATCTATTAAGCATAACTGTCCCCTGAAGGCAAACATACTTAGGTGAAGAGAACATGGAGCAAGGGTGTATGAAAATCAAGATAATATTGAGTTAAAAATGGGAACTCAGCGTCCTCCCTGATTTTACCTTAAAAATAGACCCACAAAATTTCCCAATGAAACTCCTTACTCTTGAAAAAAAAATACTATTTAGTGAGACTTTATCTATTTGACTGAAAATCCAACTGGAAAATACATTAGAAGTTATTTAAATATTTCTAAAAGATTGTGAGAGTTTAAAACTTTTTAATCCTTATTCAGTACCAAACTAAATTTTAAATTCCATCTGGGGAATAGCAACATCATGTTTTAGCTTGTTCTAGTCAAACTAGTGCTAAACAGATAAAATAGGAACTTGCAATTTCCTCCCCCTGTAAAGGTGTCAGTTGTTCAGTAGAGATATATTCCTGATCACATTTTTTGCCTCAGAATGAAGGCTGTAATTAAAAACAAAAAAAAAACCAAACCACCAACACTGAGGCAAATCTATAAAGTGGATTACTGTACAGTATGGAGAAAATGACCTTCCAAAGTTAAAGGAGAAGCTGAAATAGCCAATAATTGAAATGTCACAGAAAGAACTGAGCTGGTAAGAAAAAGCAAATATTTAAAGATGAGAAATATTTATCAAGTCACTGGATTAATTTCTCTGCCAAGTTCATCACAAGCAAATATATTTCTGTTTGATGTCAGGGACATCAGGTAGAATCTGACTAACCTTATGGGTATAAAACAACCTCGGGGGCTTCTTTAGCCCAGAATAGTTCTAATGCAGAAGTCCTCTCAGTGAACATATATTTTTCAGTGAGGTAGATCCACCTTAGTGTTGAAGACAAACAACTGCATTTTATAAAAGAAAGTTATAATCGCTGTACAAATAACTGCTCATTCTTCCATCTTTTACTGCTTGCTCTGAAGGAGCTGCTGTTCCTAGCAGAATCCAGCTCTTCTGTTTCAAGCTAAGTATGAGACACTCCTGTCACTTGATGTACACAAAATTTGTGACCCTTCAGGGAGCTGTTCTGAGTTTTGCTCTTTGCCTTCACCGGTTTCTCGCCATCTCTCCTCTATAGAAATAGTGTTGTGATTAAGCCAACAATCACAAATTAAAATTAGATTGAGATTTCAAGGTGATTCCTCTGTTTTCTTCATCTCCAGCCTAATTGCACAGGCTCAGCAAAGGTGTATACTTTCATGTTTTCAGTCTACTGGTTCAAACTGCAACATCGCTTAAATTGTGAACAGCCTCATATTAAAAAGGCTGGGTCTCAGAGGGACATAATTTCATTTAAAAAAAAGGCTTGGAATAGGTCTCCAGACAGAGTCTGCTTATGCAGTGCTTTGAAATGATTAAGAATTCCTGTTACCTCCTAATTCTTCTTAATGACACCGTGAGAATGAAGCTGTTCAATGGGAAGTGGCCAGTGCCCCAGTGAAGATGGATGGATGGTGCCTTCTCACTGCTCGATACCTCCCTCCCCATTCTCTTGGAGCAGCCGGGATGTCAGGGAGCCGAGCCAGTGAAACGGGGCCACACTCCTCCTTACCAACCAAATCACTGCGCGGGCACTCCGGTAGGACTGCTGCCCGTTGGTGGATGGCACCGCCTGCGCTGGCTCCCCTGCCCCGCGGCAAGGGAAAGCCTCAATTGCTAATATTTTTACTAATATCCGAAAGGTTCATATTCAGTCCCTCTTTCATTGGACTAGCCTGTGGAATTAATATCTACGTTAAATACTGCAAAACCTTAGCCATATATTTCAGCTCAGTCTGAATTTTATCTTTGTGTGTACTACGTTTAAGAAGAAACATAAACCTAATAATCAGGTTATTTAAGATGGTAGAGTATACACACTCCTAATAATGGTAATGACAATGTCTGTTCCGTTATGTTAAATGAAAAAGATGATTTGTATATGTTTACGGTAGCCCATGATTTAATTTACACACAACTGAATTGCTTAAGTTTACAACTTAAATAGTAGATCATCTGTATGTACATCCGGTATTTGGACAGTTCCTATATATTGTTATATTGATAAAATTAATGTATTAACGGAATATATAAGGCCTAGCCTAAGCTTGTTCATTGAGCACTCAACACACGGCATTTTAGTGACTGGGAGGGGAAAAAAATTAAACAATTTGCATACTTCAGTACTGTAGCAAATGACTGCATTGACAAGGTCACCATGCCAAACTGACATCATCCACACCACATCCAACTTCTAAAAATCCTCCAGGGTGGCAGGGTGATGCCTGTAGAAACCTCAGTAAGTGTCAGACTCTTTGGGTTTTTTTCCCTTTTGCCTATTTAATAAGACATTTATTTTTTTTAATTAAGAATTCAGTATGCTTTTAATTTACATGGGAAAAAAAGCTTAAGTGCTCTGTTTTGTTCATGGTAACACGGCTAGCTGTACAAAACACCATTTCTTCCTCTACTACATACATAATTGTATTTCCAAAGGTAACTCTCATTGAATCAGATAACTAGCAATTTCTTTTGTAATCAGAACCTAATTAGGTGGTTGTTTACAGTATAAGTGATCAATAGCTTTTATTCTGGATCACACAGCGTCAAAGCTCTAATAATTGGTATTAAATGTAATAGAGATACTGTCATCAAACCAAACGTAAAAAATCTTCAAAAAGTATGTACTATACTGGGAGGTTATTAAAATTCCTGATACTGCTTAAAATGTTTAATGTGCTGAATACAAATCATATTTTAAAGAAAGCTTAGTGGATCAAAGATGGTTTTAATAATTGTAATGTTTATGAATTTGTTTTGAAAACATTTTTAATTGGATAATGTCAGAGTTTTGAATTATAATGCTACATTCATTAGCATTTCAATAGGTTATACTATCAACTCCTTTTGACATAAAAGAATTTGATTTATTTTTTAAATCATGAATCTCGTAATCTTTTTTCCTGTTGTCACTAGTTTTCAGTAATTTGATTAGCTTCTCCAAGAAGAGCAACAGGAACCACATGGGCTTTGCTGGTAATGATGCGCTACATATTTCTTCTCCAAAAGCAGCTCTGATGCCTTTGAAAGTAATTTGCAGTTTCTTATCAGCACAGAATTAAAGAGTAATATTGTCTAGTTTGTTATGTTCAGTGGCACAGAGTATCCTAGAATTCTATCACATACACAGTGCTTTGAAACCTATATTATGTGACCATAATCGAGAGTACATAAGTGAATTTCAGAATTTATGAAAGTGTTTATTATTAGCTAAGAAAAAGCTCAGAAGATGAACTTGTCAATAGGTCTAATAATCTCTTAGTAGGATGTGTATTTTGCACACTCCCAAACTTCATTGCTGTTTATAAAACAGTAATTTGTACTTTATAGTTGTGTTGCAAATAACTGATCTGGACATTTCAGAGCAGGCCAGGGCATAATTGTGTAAGTCTCAATGTAAATCTGTAAATTCAACATGATGAACTCCTTGCTCGGCAAAGTTATCTTCTACTTTCAACTTTCAACAAAAACTGATTACTGTTGATCATTTAGACATAACTGCTTGTAACAGTCAACAAGCCATCACAGTAAGGTATAAAGACAGCCCTCAGGTGAAACGCTGCCTATTTGATGACATTTAAAGCTTTAGGAATTCCTTCTAGATACCGCAGAAAATCATCATGAGCCAGCACAGGCTGTCTATGCCACTGAATGAAAAACCAAAGTGATCAAATCATGTATACTGGCAATATTGCCATCCGAACCATTAAAACAATTTATGGAACTGGTCTTGCAAACAGTTCATCATGTCAGCAGCGCCAAGGTCTGCCGTAGGAACTACCACGGTGAGAGAAGCCTGTCACACGGGTGAGTGTGCATGACGCTGCCTTGTAATTGGATTGTGTTGATTTTAGCAATCTAAGAAATAAAACACAGTTTAAACAATATCCTACTAACTCTTTTCCCTCTACAATGTTGTGATAAGAGAAGTAAGGCATGAAGTTCCTGTAACTTTTTGAGCTGACGTTATCAGCTATGTATGAACAGATAATGCTGTTTTAGTAGAGCAAATAAATTGTATGTCATTTTTTATTAAACAAACAGTATAATAACTGGAGTATATTACCACAATGGAAGCATAGAAGACCATGGACTGTACAGCTGAAACCCTGTAGCAAAATTTGTTTCTACTGCTTATCCTCAAATTTAAAGAAAGGTATCTTTATCAAGCTTTCACAATGGCTGCTTCTTGTTAATTTAAAGAACCTTTACCCTTGTTAAGGCTAGATGATTATAATTAAAACATAAATGTACTGTTAGAAAGTTCTATGCCACACTCTATAAGAATTTAACTGAAAGACGTACATTATACCTGTATGTGAATTATAATGGCTTCTCAGCAGGGAACGCAGAATCACTTACAGTACGTAAACATTTAAAGAGGAAAACGCTAATACACTGAAAGAGTTTAACATCAGTAGCAATTTATCAAATGAAGAAGTTTCATAAAGTCCACTCTCTGGGAGAACATTCACCGTTAGACAAAAGCCTGGCATCCTTGATAGTCTGAAGTTCAATCAATTTGAAAACCAAAACCATTCAATGAGATAAATAGGATCTTAAGAAAATTGCCATCCTCCTTCTCGGGTAAAAGCCAGAATTAAAATAATTATTATTAAAATAATCCAACCAGGTCGCTTTACAGGCAAATTTACACACTGTCTCTTTAAAACACTGCATGCCCAAAAGCCTTTTGGGTTTGGAATGTAGCACTGCACCAAGTATTTCACAAAGCCTCTAAATATCACAAGAAGCTTTTTTAGAGAGAAAAAAAAAAAAAATTCCAGCTGACTGAAACTGTTCTAGCAGGAGTGCCTCAGCTTAGCCCCCAGACCTGGAATTCCAGATAAACAACAGAGGACAGGAAACAGAATTTTTTTTTTTTTTTTTTTTTTAAACGTCCTTCTGTAATGCAGCTACAAGACGACTGACGAGCTTAGGAACAAACAGAGTGAGAGTGCAAGTGTCATCAGAGTGAGCCGTGTGCTTAGATAGAAGCTTGTAGGAAGAGCAAGCGAATTCTCCGAGGATATGTGACTGGTGGAGACTCCTGCTGTGTTGTCTTTCCCAATAGCATTCTGCAAGACACAATACTTTCCTTGGTCACCGTTACACATTTTCATTGCAAAATATTTAAATCCACAGCATGAAATTCATCTTTTGTTTTGGGTCCCACCCTCCACTGTTAGCCATATATCTCTCTCACAGGTCAAAAGATAGAAAAGGCATAACAACAGATGCTAAAATGACAGTATTTTAACGTTAGTTTAAAGCACAAAAACACCATTACAGCACAATTTAAAAAAAAAAAAAAGTATTAAAGAATTTCCTACTTTTGCAGTGGTTCCATGTGTAAAACCTACCCTTGTTAAGTACAGCAACTTTTTTAGCAATCTGTGTTTATCATGCCAGTTTATTTTAAAAAGCAAATGCGGGACCCAAGTGAAGCTGCAACTTCTGCATAGTCAACTGAACAACTTTGTTTGATAACAAGTTATTTCTGGATAACAATAGATAAAAACTAATCCATCGGATCAGAAAAGATAGACTCCTCTAGCTTACGAAAAAATTTCTTTCTCAAACCTTTTTTCCCTCAACTGATGCATTATTTACATGTCCTGTCTTCTGTGCCTCAATAATTAAGGAGTATGCCTATGGAAGTATAGATTGGCAGATGATAGTGAGCTATTTAAGTAGGAGATCCAGCAGGAATATTTCTCATTGCTTATCATCCTCAGTTTAAAAAGAAAAACAAACAGGTGTAATCACAGAAGTAGAACAATTTAGACTAGAAGGGACCATTAAGGTTATTGAGTCCAACCTACTCCATGCAAAATTGCTCAGACCCTGTCCACTCAGGATGGGAAAATCTCCAAGGATGCAGCTTCTCCCTCCATCCTGGAGAGGCAATGGGCCAAGGTACAAGCAAGAAGTACCCAGAAGAGCAGATGGAAAGAATGAATAGAGACCATCAGTTTCCACAGGAATGACTGTCCATAGAGCCAGAGAAGCATTCATGGAGAAATCTCCATGCTATTCCCTCACTTTGCTATCACGTGCTAGGACTAGCTAGCTGGAAGGCCTTGAGGACCAAACTGTCAGAATAGAGGCATTGGTGGAATTATCATGATATACTTTCTTGTACTCAACCCTGGGCACTTGCTTTTCGGAAACTGTAACAGAGTATGGGATAAGAGACCAGCAGTTCTTAGGGTAAGCTACAGTTACTATGGCCTTCTTGTGAAAGGTCTTTTAGCCAGCACAAGATCTGTTAACATTACTGCATTGTTCCCTCACATGTTATTAGGCTTCATTCTAGAATCTACAGGAAATTCTTAATAGAACCTAAAAAATTAGGAATGGGCTACAGAACTGTCATTGTTTAGAAGAACTGGGCAAATTTGTATTGGCGGAGAACCTGAAAGATATGGTCACATCCATTTGGCGGCTTATGCCAGTAGAGCTGGTCCTGCTCTGATGCCTAGGTTATACGCTTCCACATTGGAAAAATTAATTTATGTACCTCGCTAATTATGAAGCTTCCTGAGAGACTCAGTACAAAGGATATGGACTGACAGACATGGAAACTGATGTAATGTTTACGTCTGAAAGGGGGCCTTGGAGGTCAGGCTGAGCAGACTACTCAAACAGCACTGGGAGGTTCATGTCCCTTGGGGCTGTCAATCTGTCTTCTGATGTATGAGCATCACATCTCCTGATGTGAACATTATTTCATGCCCTAAATTGGTCAGTTTTGTTAGCCACAGAATGATGTCCAGTATGTTTCTGTGTATTTGTTAAAAGCCATATCATCTTCCATTCCTGAAGATTATTAACTAATTATACTTGCTGGGTGCAATGGTAATTACCATGGGATCTGCCTAAACAGGTACTACAGAGCTATTAAAACATGAAGTCAGCAGACTTCACTTCGAGCTCAGCTCTGGATTTCTGAGTAAGGTCATTCTTTAATACACTACGGTATCCAAACGTAACAATACTAGCAAGACTTTAGTGTGAGGTAAGCCCATTATAATCTTGACAGATGTCAAGACCTTTTATATTACGGAAAGCCACCTGTGCTGTGAAATATACAGGATCCACACTCTTACCTCATTAAGACAGAGCTCTGTATCTACAGATTCATTGGATTTCCGCTTCTTCTGTGCCTATGAACAAATGCAAAATTTATTCCCTGTAAAATTTATACATACAGCAGCACAAAACAATTAGATGAATTCACATGGGTTGTCATGCTCCTATAATTTTGACAGTGATTTGCACATGATTAGCAAATAAACTCTCCAAATGTAACTGCATGTTTTCCAATAACATCCACATTCTGATTTGAATTTACAGCAAAAACTCCAAACAGTCAGCTAAGGTTACTTAGTAATTACAATGATGAGTGCCATCAGCTGCAGAGAACATGTTATGTTCTGTGGCCCCTTAAAAATGGCGCTGGATGCTCATGAGAAGAAATGAAATATGACAGTTAATAATTACCATAATACCACTGCATATTAACAAAAGACCTATCGTATTCCTCAGTTTTAGGAAAATATACAACACAGGAGTATTTTATCCTTAATGATTCTTGCAATTTCTCCAAGTATTATTATGAAAACAGAAATATAATTTTAATATATTGCATGGCTGCCACACAGTCTCTTCTAGGAAGTTACAAAAAGAACATTTCATGTCTTTTAACATGTACACCTGTAAGTCAAATTGAGCTTTTTGTTTACATTGCATTCACTGATTATTATACATGGAATATTATTAAATGCAGAAATATTTTAGAAGATCAAAGCCTAAAAAATTAATCTGCTCTATCTTCAGCCATGTCCTATGATGAGCATCCATCTGTTGCTATTATTGTGTGCTCTCCACGCTGACTCAAGTAAGAAACATTTCTGGTGGCAGCATCATACAAAATGAAAGCAATAGTATGCACTCTGTCTAGCATCATAAGGTGTTTAATATTTCCATTGCTCAAGTGAACATGACTGGGCTGGGAGTTTTCCACTTTTCTATAATAGCAATAGCAATCCCCGCGGTGCTGAAGGTATTTTCAGTAAATGGTGCTGTGGTTGACTTAAGTACTTCAGTCATTCTCAATATAATTTCTTTCTTTGTATATTCCAGAAATATAAACAGCACTCTTTTATAGGAGCTACCAGTGTTAAATGCACAATCAAGTCTTGTAACAGAAGTCTCGGATTTACACACCGAAACTACTGACTGCACTGAGCACGTCCGATACTTCCTGGAAGTTTTGTTGGACTTGCAATTTGTTTCCTGAAAAAAATGAGGATCTGAATCTCACCGTGTTGCATTCATTTTACACTACAGAACCCCCCTGGTTTTGGCAGAGATGGACTGCACTAAAGCTGATGTAAGGAAGTGCTGAGCATTCTGATTTTATAACCTCAAAAAATTCAGTTCCACGTACAGCTATTTTGTTTTATATCCGAGAGCCATTGGTGCTGCCTATGGATACAAAATAGTCTTTGACCTAATTACTGATTTCAGAATCCAAATGAAGGAACTGAAATTCTCATTAGGAAGCACATTCCCTGCTTTTCATGATACTTTTATGTTTATAAATAGATATATTAGAGACAACTGAAAAACTAAACCAGCTGGGATTTAAGAGAAAGACAGCTTAGCTATAGTAAAAATGCACCCTGTATATATGTTGATAGTTTTCAAATATATGACAAAATAATAGCTCAATTCATTAATAAACACCCTCTGTGAAATCTCTCTCTTACATACCCTTTCTTCTAATTAGTACCATTAAAGTGGTTATGGTAAGCATAAATTTAACTATCTAAATGGAAAAAGAAATGCCTGGAAGTTAATTTGCTACAACAAGAAGGAACACAGTGAAGGCTTCTGTCGTGTTTGCAGTGGTGGTGGTATTCACAGAAGTTAGGAAACTTCTTTCAGTGGTAACTGGGTAGATTTCAACTGCTAAATGGATGGCTTCAAGGAGACGAGTAAAGAAGGAGAAACCGGATTTCAATCCTGATTTTCTTATATCCTAAACACCCATACTACATTGAATTGCACCGTGAGGCTTCATAGGAGGCCTCAGGTTCAGAGTTCCAGATCTTGACAGTGTAAACTGTAAAGAGTGTACAAGCCTCGTATTTCTTAGTTCATCACTCAGTGCTAAATTTCCTAATTCACGCAAGCATCTGTCTATTGGAAACATTGTACTTTGCTGCTGACGCCTGCTTTGGATTCAAAACACCGTACTAACTACAAGTCTGCTCTTGGTAGTTGGTCTCAACACCAAAGTTAGAATTTATGCTCCTTCTGTACTGTGGTTCTCAAAAGAGAAAAGAGAAAAATATCATTATTTTGTCTATATGCAGTAAAGTCTTCCTTTACTTCATTCAGCCTGATAAACAACAGAGTGCAGCAGGTAAAACATATTTACCTTTGAGAACACTATTTTAAGGGGAAAATCAACAGCTAGAAGCAAAATCAACATAAAAAAAAGCTTTTCAATCATTTTGATCAATGTTCCCTAGCTTTCATTTGGAAGGTAATACTTCTCTGTATCCATATACTTAATGTAGTCATTTTAACATCAACAACACTTATTCACATGTATCCTGTATTATAAAGTCCTCCTTTCTTAGAATTGAAAAGTAATTTTAATAAACAGGCAGGCTTTTCTCTTATCAAAACAGAAAGGACAATATCTTCCATTTAAAAATACAGCAAAAATGCAACCTCTTTTCCTGGGGAGGGGAAGGCAGAGGGAAAGAAAAAACGATCATTTTGAGGATGAGATGAGACATTGTATGCCAAGTTTCAAATTGGAAGAGTATGTTTTTACTGTTGAGTTATAAACCTGTAAAAATGGGTTATAATGGAAATGCTGGCATAGGCTATGCTACTATGATACAACAGTGCACCACTAAATCACAAGTAATGGGAAAAAAAAACCTCCAAAACACCTACATGTTGAAGGGAGTGCTACAGAAAGTGTATGTCCTATAATTACAACCTAAGGGGAAAATTCTTCCTGCCCTACTCTTGGGCAGAAAGGACTTTACATGTAGCAGAACTGCTGTATTTGTGCTGCAGTGAGTGAACACCTTATTAGAGGTAAAAAATCAGGACTTGGAGATTATGCTGATAGCCCTGGCGGAAATACACCCAGGCTGGGAGATATGTATTTGAATTATGAAGGATATCCTCAGCCATTGGATATTTACCTTGCACCATCTTTCATTATCCAAAAAGATTGAACAGTAGAAATGTGTGCCCATCACATACAGCTGCAGATAATTCTGACAGGGAATATCGAAGCCATCGACAAATTTGGGAAATGAGAGTTTTCATTATGCAGGATGCCAAAGATTCATTGCCAACTCCCATCTCAGGTCTCCTACATGCCTAACACACCAGTAAGAAAGTACATTCAAAGGTGCTAGAAGTACCTAATTCCACAGGAGTAAAACAGCACACGCAAATGGCTAATAAGTCTGTATTCAACCTTCTATTTTTTTAAATTTCAATATAAAGCTCTTATCTGGTGACAAAAAGATCTATGGGAATTTCATCCTTAAACAAAACACAAGCAGGGCTGGGCTCATAAAAATAATAATTAAAAAAACAGTGAAAGAAAAGCAGCTTAAAATAACTGGCTGAAGACATGGAAAGAGGTGAAATTTGCCAATGACTTACACACTCAGCTGTGACATGCCTCTGACTGTAAAACAAAGTTACCTAAGACGGGTTGACACACACCCCGGCTTCGCAGGGAACTATAATTCAGTAATGTGGGCTACTCTGACGAAGCTGCCCCCATACTGCCAACAACCTTGCACTCACTTAAGCTTTTATAGTCTGTAAAAATGAACATCTGCTTTTACAGAGAATCTTATCCCTGTGGTAGCACAAGCAACAGATGATATATAGAGATAATCATATTCAGGCACCTCCTGACGAGCTCTTCAGTATCCTGTACGTTCGTCACATAAGCCTTGTCTTGGTCTTTGCAGCCTTTAGCTTTTAATATTTGAAACTAAAGTATTGGACTTAGTCAAGAGCTGGTAGAGAAACAAACTGCACGTCCAGAAAAGAAAAAATTCTCATGATCAGAAACAGAATATTACTTGTTTCTTTCCTAGAAAGAAAGGAGAATCAGGGCTAGCAGAGGAGCTAGTGGTTTTCTGAAAGGAGAAAGGAATACTCTTTATAGAGATATTTCTCCTCCAGACACAGGACTCTCCATGTTTCCTTCTAAACCCAATGGCTCCCACATGAGTTCAATCATATGTCCTTGCTCAGACATACCCTAACATAGTCTTCTCTTGTCCTTTACCTACTAACCACCGTAAGATCCCCCCAAAACTGCTTCCCATCCTCCAAATCCCTCCACCTCCATCCTTTGCAGACACTATAGCCCTGGATTTATTCCCAGAAATGCTATCTTGCAACTACGCATCCAGCTTCTACAAATCACAGCACTACATGGTTAATAAATGCATTAAATACTGCAGTGGTATCTCACCAGGAGTCAGTACACACATTATTTATGGCTTGTCATCCAGCAGTATTTTTATATATCCACTAGAGCATGCGTATCTTTGTTACTCTCAGCAAGGAAAAGGTTTGACTGGGGATGGCTCCGGATGGAGGTGAGCTTTAATGTGGAGGGAGGGGAGGGAAGGAGAAGCACGTAAAGGGAAATAAATGCACTGGATCTGAATGCAAACAGGCACAGAGCGAGCATCCAAACTCAGAAACCAGTCCCTCGCCGTTAGCTACACACTTTGGGCCTTATGTGCTTTACGGAATGTATTGCTTAGCCATTACAGTGAGAGACAACAGAAGTATCATGACGATAGATATCTGTTATGTGGGTTGTTTTTGCAGCTAATTTTAATGAGTGTGCCTTTGTCCTCTCCTGAGACGCCTGGTTAGTTATGCTCGTATTAACAAGCCTTTCTGAAGAAGAGGGACAAATCTCCCAGAATACATCCTTCAAATGACCACACTTCTGAAGTAGCTGTAACAAATGAGGGTGCTTGTTCTTTTTGTTCTTCTCTGGTGTTGATTAGAGAGATTTACCATGCAACTAACCTGTTTTTCCAACAGCAGGACACAAACAATAAGTGGAGAAATATACAGACTGTAAAAATGCAATCACTTTAACTCTTCTGCGCTCACTAAGCGGTAGGTGAATCTATCACAATTGTCAATAGTATTTTCTTATTAGCACAGCAGCACTATGCCACACTGGAGTATAAATTACTTTCAACAGGGAAGACAAGCAAAGTGGGGGTCAGAGACACAGGCCACTAAAATAAGGATCCAATTCAGCACAGAGTAATTTTGAAACCCATAGCGTACAGCCAGGGTGCAAAGCTATTTAAGCTATAAAAACAATCAGCTTTACACAATCCTATAACAAAGAAGTTAGATCTTTTTTTCTGCTGCTTTGTGTGTTTTTTTTTTCTCTGCTGAATCAGCCTTCAAGTTACGAGCTTGGGGCATGAAACTGTTGGTCGTCATTCTGCATAAAAGCACTACAGTATTGTCATCCCACTTTGTTCAGCGAGGAAAGTATCTTTTAAAAAACAAGCATTACCAAGACACTGCTGGCACTAGTCTCCAAAGCTATGTAGATAACACCCAGCACAGTAAGAATCAAATCACAAGTTTTTCAGCTGGGAGACATTAAATAAAGCAAACCAATTACCCCCTTGTGCCCAAATATGCGCTGGGGAAACACACACGGGCTCTTCCAGGCTGCAATACAGTGCAACGAACAGCTATCAGCCAGCCCCTCCAGATCTCATTCCCTCCCAGCACTAAGCTCCTGGCCCCCACAGCTTTGTACCTGTCCTAAAACCACATAGTTTGTCCCCGTTCTCCCACAGGGGTCTTGTCTGCCTTCCCCCCCCGCAGCTTTTCCCCAGCTGGGCAGGGTGGCGGACCCCAGGCAGCCCTGAGCACTGCAGGACGCCCCAGCTGCCTTCGGGCCAGCCACCCTCTGGTTTGCCAGTTCGAGGATTCAGAAACCATGAGTCAGGCCCCATCCAAAACCAGCAGACAGCTGCTCAGTGGGCAACGCTGCGCAGTGACAGCTCTACGTTCACAAAGCTCTGGCTTTCTTAAGGGAACACACACGGCATCTAAAAAGTCCCCTTATCCCTCAACATTAATAGGCTTTCACTGGTTTTGAGCACTTAAGCCTCAGAGGGCAACCTTAGAGCCAGAGAGGTGTGCTTTATGGTCAGGAAAGGGAAAAAGGGACAGTGGGTCTCCTGAGATTGTTTCCACGCATTCCTTCAGGAGGAAAGGAGGTTGAAAGGAAAAGGCTTCATCCCAGGGCAGGCATGAGGAATCCTCTGGGCAGAGGGGCTGGGACACACGTAGATCCCTGTTTTGCTAAAGCCAGCTTTCCATCTCTTCGGTCACCAATGAGGTAGCACTGCCCAGTCCTTCTGGACAGGGCCAGGTGGGCTGGGAATGGTGTCTCTTCCTCAGACCACTGGGTAACGATGGATGGAATTAGCTCTGGTCTAACAGGTATCCAGCGTAGAGACCTGGGTCTCTTGATAGCTGTAGCTAGAAACATAGTTAGCAGCAGACATGACTTCAGAAATCTGAAAAACAGGCCTATCAGTTGATAAAGTCCAATACAGGTAGAGGAAAAGTTCCTCCCTCCAACCTCTTCATAGTTTTAAAATTATGAGAAAAATTGATTGGAGGGGGTGAGGTGGGGGTTTGGGAGTAATTCTCCCAAAATGAGCAGAAACAAGTGTGGAAAGAAGGAAAGATGACCTGTACTCTATGAATTATTGCTGGACCATTCCCAGATCCTTACGTTAGTAGAGATGAGACCTAATTAAGCCCTATCTCTCACTGCACATATACGGTGGGACGATATGGCACAAAAACTGCCTAACAGCAATCTTAAAGGTTTTATAAAAAGCAGATCCTATCAGAAACACCAAGCTGATCAAACAGCTTACAAGGACCAGACACAGAGATCTTCAAATATTTATTTCAAGCAATTAGTCTCCCAGTGAGCACAGCACAAAATATGACACCCAGCCAAGACAACTGAACTAACTGACTTACCTTTCATGGCAGTACGGTAACTTGCTAACAATTTTGTTTTCATGTTCAGTCATTCATTTATCTGAGTAAAACGAATTTCTACAGTCCTAGATTCTTGCTTCCTATTTTTAGGCGATATTATGCAATTCTCCTAATATGGTCTTTTTATGGATTTGCCTCGAGCAAATATCTTTTGCATTAAGAAAGGCAGAGGAGAAAACAGAATACTAAAAAACACAGAAGGAATAAGTTTTGTTAGGTTACTATCTCAATGGCTTAGGCTGCCTAGGTTTTCTTCTTTTGTTGTTTTTTCCTCTAGTTATAAAACTGAACAGCCATGTAATCCAAAATGGAGTTGTTTGGGATTTTATTATTAAAACCCATTTCCCTAGTGATTCACCACAGCTATCAACCCAGTGCCATACATAGCAGTTACAGGTCGCATCTGGCTGTCGCGCGCTGAACCGCATCTAAAGAAACGCAGCACGAACGCAAAGCCATTACAATCCCAGTTAAAAGACATTCTCAGCTTTTACTTTTGAACAAAGGTAAGCCACTGAAGAACCCCAGATCTCACAACGCTTCCCCAGGCTGGAGCGTGTGCCCTTGCGTGTCCGAATATGCAAACAGAGTTGTTCTATCTGGCAGCAGGCGAAGTAGCTACCTCCCCTATTAGAGCGGGCTACGTGGTGCACTGGCGTGTGCTGTAAACACTCCTGAACAGCTGTCAGCCCTGGCTACTAGGGGACTAAAAGCAGCTCAGCCAGAACAGCACAGCCCTGCATTGCGCTAATGAGCCTTGAAAAGAGGCACCACACTAATGCAGCTCCAGTGCTCCTACTGGGCATCCCACACCTCCAGGTGCGCCTCGGCAGGTAGCTGCCGCCTGGAGGGCAGCTGCCATGTGCTGCTCCTGGTGCTCCTTCGCACCCAGCAGGTGACAGGACGGTCTGCGGCTGGGACTCTGCTAAAAAAAAAACTTGGGAGCCTCCCAAGCCGAAAGCAGAGTTGCGGGAAGAGAGCTCGGTGGGGATGCTCGCCGCGTCGGTCGGCCTCGTGAGACATCCCGCTCCGAGCTGTCAGCAGGTGGAAGGGCGGAAGGAAACGAGGTCAGGCATTGCCTCCGCACTGGAGCAGCAGGACCAGGGGTGCAGTCCTCTGGTTCTGCAGCTGGAAGGAAAGATCAGGCAAGCTCGCTTGAACACCAGTCTGCACGAGGCCCTGAGCGCTGAGCATTACAGGAAGCTTCTGTTCCTGCTATGCCAACCTTAAGCAACCGATATTATTGCTGGTTTCTTGAGCACCGCGTTCACTCATAAATTTTAAAAAGGAAGGGAAGAGAATGACCATGAACATCTGCTTTTGGTTAAGTGACTAAAAATGTACAAGAATTTTCTCTTTATTAACCATATGTACGTGCGTGCGGCATGGTTACGCACAGAAAGGAAACACAGAAAGCCTTTAAAGGCTTCCAAAACACTGCAGAAAACAAGTGACTTCGCTGCAGTTACAGGGAGGCAAAAGCAAAGCTGCAGACACCAAAGTATCCTTGCACAGAAAGGCAGAAGAAACCGGCCACTTAGCTGAGGCACCCACCACACAGCAATGCCCTCCCCTCCTCAGCTTTGTTTACACCTTTCAAGCCCAGGGTATTCATTTCCTTACATCCGCAGTTCCGTGACTATGCCTGTACCCGAGTCCCACTAAATCACGACATGATTTAGAGATTGCTGGGTTTTTTTCTTTTAAAGTAATTCAATCTTGAGCAGCTGTGATTTGGATTAATTGGTGAATTTTGCATTTTTGGCACAATCTGCTCTCCAGAAGTGCCACTGAAATAAAAATTTAAAGCATTTTCTCCCCGTTCCTCTAATCCTGTAGCTGAATTCTGCAGGTGCACAGATGTATCCTCAGAACTGGCAGGGCTGAAATTTTAGTGAAGTTGCTGCGGTACTTGCCTCAATATCCATGTTCCTTTCTAGCACGGAAAATACCATTCAGGATAAAAATGTCAGAAAGACTATGGCATACCGTGGTTTTGACAGGCAGCTGTTCCCCAGGAATTCCGCCAGAGCCACACACATAACATGAAAAATTTCACCCAAATAGTTAATGTTTTGGCAAAGTTCAAAGTCACTGAACACAGGAATTTTTTAGTGCAAAATGTAAGTCAACTTCAATTTTAAGCAGAGCTGCTAGCTGCATCTGTAATTATTTTTATTTTCATTAGAATATATGCCTTTATACTTTCGTAGAAAGGTATTCAATTTCACTGTTAGTATTCCTGATTAATAAATTGATAGCATTTTAATTTCTAGAAGTGGATTAATATCATAGAATATTGATTGGTGGCATTTTATCTTCTACGACAAGCGTATGTTTCAACAGATTTAAGTCATGACTGAAAAAAACCCCAACCATCCAGCTGGCCCTGTCCACAGATCTCCATTAGCTAAGCTAGACCTTGGTTTGTCCTGTCAGCTTCCTAAACATTATTAAAAGACCCTTGCAGTATGGATCTTAAAACTCAATACTTGTGAGAGACTTTGATGTAGCATCCTACATTCATTCTTCCCTTGCTGAAGTGAGTGAAGGAGAGAAAAATCATCCCTTCTCAAAAATACTAGGAGTGAAACCCTAACACTAATTCTCTTTAATGGGCTATACTATAGTGGACTATACTTTAATGGATGATGTTATAGTGGCCTTCCTCATATCCATTATTTACACGTGAACGATGCTCTCACACACAACAGGTACGCTGTAGTTAATGAAGCTATTCAAATAAGCAGAGAAATTCTCATGTAAGAGGAGTCTGCAGTATCCTGACCTTATTAGAAAGGTGCCTTGTTCTTTACTGCCCTGATCCCCCAGCACCAACAGGAATTCTTCCATTCGCCAGGCAGCAGCAAGTGAAAATGAAAAGTAACTTCCTAATATCATCTGCATACGTGGCCTCAAATTTGAGCTCAGTAAGAAGCACTGAGAAATTTTTTCCATCGCTGAAACAATTTCTTAGACACAAGAAGAATTGTGAATGTTAGATGTTTAACAATTATAACCCTATTAAAACAAATCTGATCTTATAATAACCAGATTATGAAAATAATTATCAGATTATGCAAAATTGTATTCACAGGATATGATCCAGCTTTGTTTCATCACACAAATCATTCACAGAAGGACAGGAGGCTTACATTTATGTTTACATTTAATAAGCCAGAAAAGACAAGTAGACGAATGCTAATAATGCAAGTAATGGAGACCGACAGGATCACTTGGAGTGTATTTTCTAAGGTTTCCATACTAAACTGGAAGAAGCTTTTGAAGATTTATTGTGAGTAGTTTGCCTACTTTTTGAAGCACTATGTTGTGGCAGACTGGGTAGTTCAGGGGATTATTAATGGCATATACAGCCTTATATTCTGAGGTAGCTAGTTTAATCTAGCCCGGGTCAATACTGACAACTATTCTGTAGTATTTTTGAAATGAGGAGGCGGTTCTGGAGCACTTCTTCTCTTAAGAGGACAGGTTCAATGCACAAAAGTGGCACTAATTTGCACCTCAGGCAGTGCACTTCATCAAAGAGCCTGAGGAATTAATGGGATATAGGTTTATAACATCGCAAAGCACTCAGGATGTTTCCCTATGCCCTTCATTTCCCTTTCTGTGAGATGAGCTGCTCTGTTAAGAAGGAACAGTCCTCCTATATCTTCAGATTTTTCTAATTCCTTTGCAAACCCTACAAGAAAAATCTTGAAGGTGCCCTATGCTACCAAATTTTAACATCCTTTAGTGGGACTCAAGAGAGAGATTAGAAGGTTTCACCTAGAAAAACATCTTGAGAGTGCTATCTGAAGAGAATCTTGATTGATGATGGTTGGCAGCAAATATTTCCCTGAATGCATAACAGTTTTATTAATAGTTCTGGACTGAGCTGAGGCAAGTAGAAAACAGCACCAAGTGAGGGGTGTTTTTTGTGATCAACCTACTCATGCATTTACTCACAAGCATCAGCTTTGTCTTACTAGCAAGTTTCAGTGTCAATACGTTGCCAAGTTTCCAAAGAGGAAGCATTCAAAAAAAATACATATGGGTGTGTGTCACCTACAGCAACAATATGGCTTCTTGCGTTAATCCTACCTCCAGACCAGTGGGTGGAAAGTCAGAACTAAGACAGCTTTACTAGAGATGAGGGATGAGTACAATTCAGACTGTGTCTAGTGTATATTAACGTATGTACGTTGTATATGCAGGCTGCATATGCACACCAGCACTCGTGTATCGACCTGTCCCAGTGAGAAGTGCGTTTAATGGGTTGAAGAGATGCCTTGTTCAGTGGCCAAGATGGGATTAGCCTCTCTAATATTAGAGAGCAGTATGCTTAAAAGGGATCTGGCATATCACTCTGCTGCTCACACTCAGTGACCACTTGAACAGCACAGGACATCGCAGTTCTGATACGCTGTGCATGGATGAACATAATTGCACTACAACGGGCTTTGTACATAACAAAGGGCAGCAGATGATGAATGAGGACTTGCAGAGCATATATGAGCAGATGCATCTCACTGGCTTGGAGATTATTTCGAGTTGCAGCTTTGCCAGTTGCTCTCTTCAAATGTTCAGGAAACACCGGAGTCCGGTCTCCTGTGACACTGACATGACATGTACTTCAGGGGCTGTCCCAGCGATGTGGACCCAGGGCAGCCAGTTTAGCTTCCAAAGAGCAGAGCTCTCACCAAGGGCACTTACCGAAGAGTTGTACTGCTACTAAATACAACACTGTATGTGAGCCATCAGCCTGAAGGTGAAAAGCCTCTGCTTAATTAATGATTCCTAAGTATCCTCATTAAGCTGTTCTCTGGCTATAGACCGTGTGTGTTTTTTATCTAAACCTTTTCAGTTGTGCCTATAACAATCTGAATTTCTCATCTGCAAATAACCGTGACTGAATCCTTAGGAATAATCAGGAAATCTTAATTAAAAGTAATAGGGGTTAGGCCAACTCTTGATGAGAGCATGATTCTGCAAATAGTTGCAAGAATTTGTCAAACTAATTAAGTTCAAAATCAGTATGAAACAAGGGACATTTTTTCCTTCTGAATTTGCATTTGACTTCCGAAATTGTATATAGGCAGTTAGTTCCCTGCAGGAACAGATCCCTAAATTTGCCTTCGCAACCAGATAATTACAGTGCACATGTGACTGAGGTGTGCAGAGCAGTGTACTTACATAGACTCCATTATCTAATGGTTTTCAAGAATTTAAGCCAGATACACGCACCTTTCAATGCACTACTTTTTCTAGAGGAGGGCAAGCAGTTGTCAAAAACATACTGAACACTCTTGATCAGAAAAGTTCTGATCAAACCACTTTTTTACATTTGTGCAGACACACATTTTTCACAGGTACTTGTAACTGCTTTGCTTTCAGCTGTGCACACTTCATTTATATGCCCACTTATCCAACTCTGCACAAATTAAGTACTTACGACTGCAGGTAGCTATTTAGATCCTACCTGGTACACATCTTACCTGCCACGTACAGAAAAAATCTGAATGCCCACATTTCAAATCTGAGCATGAATTCAGTACATACAAACGTTTACGTGCATGCGGTAATGCATACCTGGCCTTGAATTAGAGGCAACTTGAGGCTTCTCAAAATGTCAGGCTGGAAAAATAAAGTAGTGCCATGTAATGCAGTATTTAGTAAATTACTGCCCTGAATACCTAATTCTGTTTTAAGAAAGACATGAGGGAGGATAATCCTATAATTCTTTAGGACACATGCTGAGTGAACCTATGAAAAAATACCCTGCATTATGCACAACAGTCAGTCTGTTTACTTGTGGCTCACAGAAACAGCTAAGCACGCAGGGGGGCTTAACCTGAGGTGGGATTATTAGGCCAAATCCACTGATTAGAACTACAATTCGGTGTGAAAAAGTTAGGCTCTCCTCCAAAGTACAGACTAAAATAAACTTTTCGAACTCCTATTGATTTTGAAGGCAAGAAATTGAATTGGGTGACAGCGTCTCATGTTCTGGAACTCAACAGCAGGTTGAAAAATGCTGTAGAGTAGATGGTTTGAGGGTAACATAGAGATCTATTATTCAGGTAAGACAGCTGATTAGGAGTCATAGGGATAAAAAGTAAGTAGCAGATAAAGGGTGTGATTTATTACCAGTATTTGATTACTAATGTACAGTGAAGACTATAAGTAAAAAGAGCAGAAACGTAAAAAGTAGAACAAAAATATATTTCTGTTCAGATATTTTGTTATAATTAATTTTTTATTAAGAGTATATATTAGCCAATTTGGTTAAAAGGCTGTATTTAATTTTCTGTCCTATAAACTTGGTTTGACTACTTGAAAAATTTAGGCATGCTATGGAAAATGTTCTAAATTTTAGCTCTTCAACAGTATACTATTTTTACAGCTATGCTGCCTTGTCACCAATGTATGATTTAGAATGATTACTTATTATTCTATTCTAATTTCCATTGGGCTTTTCCATATTTCATTTGCTGCTGCTTACAAGGAAGGAACTATTCCCAAAAAATCTTCTTTATTACCACTGCAAGGCTTTTGATCATATCTGCCACATGATAACTGGGAGCCTGTGCAGTTTACTTTTTAAGAACATTAGTTTATGGGTTACATAGAAGTATCAAAGAATGATGTATATATATGTAAGGAGTAACTGATAATTACAACATACACTTAAGGATAATTGCAGTGTACACAACTGTGGAGTTATTCCATTTTTACAAGTGTATAAACAAAAGGTCATGTGATTGATTAGGTCATGTGATTGCCTCTTTAGACTCAAATGGCTTTATATGCATAAACATACTTCATGTCCTTGGGTTTGCTGTTGGCAGAGGAAGACAATGTATCCTCTTTAATCAAGGATAAGGAAGCAGGGTTGCCTCAGACTTTTTTCCCAAATCAAAATACAGGCCTACTCCAATCTCTTAATTGCACCCCAGTATGGCCACAACCCCAGCCCCTTTCCCCTCCCCCACTGTAGCTTCCATGGCAGCCAAACCAGTGATGGCATGGTGACTCCTCCTGCCACCTCCATCCAGGCTCAACATCCCTCCTGCTCTGTCTTGTGCAGTCTTTTTTCCCCTCTGAACCTGCATTTAGCCATTACATCATTAGAGGAAATACAGACAAATGTATACTGATAAATTTCATACCAGATTAAGTCTATGAGGCAGTTGAGTGCTCAAAGATTACAGAACGGGTCTGCAAGAAGAAAGGACCAAAAAAAATATATAAACAGGAAAGGACAGATAGCGAAAGGATCTAACAAAGACTAACGGTTAACTGGAAGTGAGGTTTCAGAGATGGAGTAGATATGCCAGTAAATTGAGGACTAATAGTCTAACAACTCACGTTACATAAACAGGCAGAACTAGTCTTGGTTATGGCTTCCCGAAGGGGAACTTTCCTCCATGACAAAATAGTGTATTTCTTGAATTTCTGTTATTCCTAATAGGGAGGGTTTCCATGAGTACAGGAAGGTGTTTAAAAAGGATCTTTGTGTTCAGAGCTGCTATCTGTGTATGAGTTTAAGGGAATCTATCTCTCTAAAAGCAGTGTGATTTTCTTTACTGGTACTGCAGGGATGTTTAGACCTGCAGAGGAAAGGTTACAGTTCTGCGCCAGCGAAAGTAATGTTGCCGTGAGACTGAGTGTAAGAGGATGAACAAAGCTGCCACATCCACTTCTACAATTGGCATGTTCTGCAAGATGCGTAAAAAGGCAGAATATGGTAAATGGCTTCAAGCCCATTTTCAACCAGTGGGTAACATCAGGTTACTCCTTCTACTTCTCTGAGTGCCGGAGTACTCAAATTCATATACCTTCCTCAAATGCTTTAACTCCACTACATTCTTCACAACGATTCGGCTAAAACCAGCAACAAAGCAATCTGAACACTTGAAACTACTAAGTAATAGATAATTGCACATGCGCACAAGACTCCTGAGGCTTGTGGAGAACTCTATTTGCCTGATACCTGCTCAGGACCTACCACAACACAGCAGTGGCTTCTTCATACTACACAACTCTTACCTTCTTTAAAATTATTTTGGATTGAAAATAAACCAGACAGAGCTGTGAGCATAAGACAGTGAACTTTAATCAGCACTTTGCTGTAGCAGTAGACTAAATATGATCAACCATTTGTCCCAAAGAACAGCATAGGTTTGGTGTGCTCTAGGAAATAGATACCTAATCTATGCAACCAACCTGTTGATCATTAAGAAGCGCAAAAGTGTCCACAAGTGTCTGCAACAAACAGATTGCAAAAGCCAACAAGTGTGACAGCAAATCAGAGAATTAAAGCCCAATTTGAATGCAGTAGTCATCCATGAGCTGTTTTCTACCCGCTCATATACCCAAGGACTCATAAGAATACCGGGGAACAAAGATTTGGGGGAAAGACTCTGGTGTGGGCAGCCTCACAACCCTACTCCAGAATCTCGGACCATCTCTCCAACCTCTGGGGATTTCAGAGAGCAGGAAAAGAGACAGGGGAAACCTCATGACCCTGCACCAGGACTATGCACAACGCATCAGGGTGCCTCTCCAGGAGTGAGCCTTCTCCCCCACGGAATGAGGCGGTTGTGCACCAAACTGCTACGCCGCTCCCCTGACTTCTCACTCCCTCCGCACCACCCCCCCACAAGATGGAGGAGGCAAGTAATTCCTAACACTGCACACTGTATGCATCTGTGATTAAAATGCTTCGCTATCCAAAATTCTTTAGCCTCCACCCTGTCCATTGTCTTAAACCATCACACTACAAAACAAAAACATCAATACCTGCTTCAAAACCAGTGTTTAAAAATACATTTCAATTACAAAAGCTTTGTGAAATCCTTCTGCTTGCCTAGCAAATACCAATTCTTTGCAAAAATGGCAGAATTGATAAAGAAAGATTTTATTTGTTAAGTTTTGATCTATTCTGGCAACTGCTGAGCTATTTTCACACTTCAGAAAGAAACATCTCTGTATTGACAACTGTATCAATTATCTGAGATAGTACCAGTCTTTTACTTTGGTTTTCCTGTTATCTCTGTGGATATACTTTCTGGGCATAATACAGTGCATTAACATTGTTTATAATAGTAAAACAGTTGTTGTTTCTAGAGCACTCAAATACACTATGTGGTTTTCAAGTAAATGCTGTGAGGTGACATCTTAGAATCACTGCAATTAACTGTAATTCATTGGGTTTTTAAGGTCCGGAGTACCTTTTCATTACGAGCCTGTGGAACGGCTAGTATGATGGGATTCTGGTCTGTAAGTAGGACTCCTGCAAACTATTCCTATTAAAATAAAAAAGTACTAATGATTTCAAGGATTCTATTCTTGTTCTCCATTCCATTAGAAACCTGGTGGTATGATGGCTTTTGCCTGCGCTTGCTTTGCAACAGGGTCAGCCTGCTGGCGTAAGCAGAGTTACTTGCACTTGCAGAAGTATAAATGGAAGCAGAGTCATGGCGAAAATCTAGTATTTGCTAACAGCAAACAATATGTCTTAAAGAAAGCACTTTGTCAAGTCCCATAAATGCACAATATATTGTGAACTATACTTCCAAAGACAATATGATTAAACATCTACCATCACAATGGAATGACCTAGAATTTTTATTAGTAGTAGTTATGCCTTAAAATTAAATTATAATACTGTACTCCATTTTATGGCTGTTTTTTTGCAGGCTATAGCGAGCTATCTGTTTTAAAAGGGAAATACATGATGGACTAGATATTTGATTGAGAACTAAAATTGGCTGACATTAGGAATACCTTTAATATGATGAAGAACCACATAAAGTAATAACATGGGCTATGAATAGTTCGATTTGGCTTATCTGATGTGATCCAATTTTCTGATTCTGGTTTATTCCAGCACTTTGTATTTTTGTGGGTATTCCTGTAAGAGGATACCGATATGAAACGTAGATACTACTGTGGCTTAGGGGAACACTGCAAATGCTACATCTGCTTTTAGTAGCAATAATTTGCAAAATTCTTTCTGAAGATAAAAACTATAATCTGTCCATAGAAATTTCAATTTTCTGTAAAGGTGTGTGGTACATTTTAATAAAGCTGTATTTTTATAAGTCATTAAACTGGTTTTCAGTAACCTCATACTCATTTTCAATTGAACAATTATTAAACTATAAAACAAAATTGCATGATTCCTAAAACTGTAGTCTGGAGTTTTACAGTCTGCTATAAAGCGCTGTATTATTATAATACACTAAAGATGCTCAGACTATTAAAACTTTTTTTTTAAATGAACTGTAAAGTATTTTATCATTGATGAAATAATTCTAAAGTATTATGCTCTCCAGCAGTATACATGCACAATGTTTTGGTATAATGAAAAGCGTGCTAATCAAAAAAATATCATTTAAACTGTAATTCCAATATGTAAAATAAACCATTTTGCTGTCTTTCAGTAACAGAAGTTTATTACAGCCGACTTCCAACATTAAAAATGTTTCATTGGAGTAAATGATCGTTAAATATAAGGTCCAGTCTTACAGAGAGCTCTACGTGCGAAAGAGAGTGAATGTTAACCAGTCTACATGCGTGCAGCTCTGAGGATAACAGCAGAGATGTGCTGACTTACACCATCGGAGAGTTTTAGCCTGTATTTTACTCCACAAATCATGACTGATCATGCAAGGTGGCCCGATGTTCAACTAAGAAGTTTAACCAAGGCTGGTAAATAAGAACAATTTTCTACTGACTACTGATGGCTGATGTCTCATAGCAACACTGACACTAATATGATACATCGAGCCTATAGGGTGTGATACTTGGCTACATCCTCAAACTGTTCTCTGATGTTCAAAAGAGAGGCAAAGGACTCCCTGTACTTTGAAATTAATCAGCTGTATTAATCAGATCTTTAACTTAGAGCAGGATTTCAACAAGCTTGAAAATGATCTATCTTGTGTGGTCCTGAAAGACTTTGGCAAAGATGGTGATGAACGGTGATGAACCCAAGCGCAGCCTTGCTCCGAGTGGGAGCAGTCTACATGATCACACCATTAGTACATATGTATGTATATGTTCACTGCAAAGCAGCCTTTTGCCACTGAGGTCCACTGTTTGCAGAGTAACGCAGGTGGACCGCCGATCGCTTTCCTGCCTGCGAACACCGAGATTACCATACAGACCCAAAACCCAAACCTGTCGCTCGCTCGTGGTGACCTGACCTTCTCTGGTACGGTCTGAAAGGTGCAAGAGCCATGTAGTAAATGAATACAGTCTCAGGGAATTTTATACTTCCACATTTTTTGAGGACCCACTCCAGCATGGCGCTAAAGCAAACAAGGATTAACTTTGCTGAAATCAATGGCAAAACCAGTCTCTGTTTTGGGAAAACGCAGAATTTTGTTCAGTGCTCCCCAAATTAGGAGTATAAGATTAAAGATGAAACTTAAATTATCCCTGGCTGTCAGATTTTACTCTGAACATGCAAAGCACACAAGACTTCTTTAGGTACAACAGAACTGCTACTGAAGCAAATTAAAGATGTTGCTTTTTCAGAAGAAAAGCTGCCAATAGGTGTTCTCTAAATGACTTGTACCAGCAGGCTGACCCCATTATGTCAGCTAATCCTGGAAATACAGGAGGTAAATTTAAATCTTTTCATTTGAAACATTTAGTCAATATTCTTTTTTCTATTTTTTTTTATGTTTTCTGGCACAGCATTGGGAGTTTTATATTCCTGTCCATCTTTTGCCCCAGACTATAACTTTCTGCATAGTTGCAATGCCTGGAGGAAGAGGTCCAAGTACAACTTCTCCTGAGGGACAGAGCAGGCAGGGCATTTGAAAGGACAGTGCTTGTTTTTCACAAAACGAAAAAGAACAGAAAGATCTCAGGCTGCATGAAGGGATGGGGAAAACAGGGTGCCAGGCATATGGGAGAGCTAATACTGGTCCACAGGGGATAAATCAAGTTCCCTTTCTCCCTGTTCCAGCTTACAGTCTCAGCAGTTGTACTATCCCCTCATCAACACACACCTACGTGCTGCCCGTGTTTCCTGCTTGTGTTCACCCACCACCCAATTACCAGCCCATGAAGCTCCACACCTGCTGTGTTTTGATCCTCAGAACACTACACTGAAGCTTTTAACCCTCTCCAAACACCTACACAATGCTTTATAATAATAATATTTAGCACACGGGAAGCTACATTAAATAATTATAGACAGTACTTCAAACACCAGATTAGCAGATGCTTACACAGTGCTGAAGACCTGCTACAGATAGATCTTCAAGGTAAAAACACAGTCATTTTCAGCCTGTGAGTCACGTTTTAAAGTCCCAAGTTTATGTGGAATTATGTGAATTTGCGGAAGAACATCGTACAATATGACCCACGTCTGTTCTAAACACTTGCTAATCTTACATGTAAATAGAAAGAATTGACATATTTAAGTATCTAGATTTCTCTTTTCCTCCTTGTTCCCCACAAAACATTTGAGCTTTTTAATTCCTATCTCATAATTTTTTTAATCTTGCTGCGGAGAGTACAAAGACATTTATATACTAGACTCAACTGAAAATTACTTGCCTTCAGTATGAAAGGCCATCTATCTCAATTACATGTGTCCACTGCTCACACTTCTTCAAAAGCACAAAAATCTTAAATTCCCTCTGAATGCTGAACTAAGGTTAACTGGAGCAAGACATTTATAACAAACGTGGGAAAATAAAGTACAGAACTAGCTAGGGAGTTGATAGATTTCAATGCATAAATTCAGACTTAAATGTCCTTAACCATCTTGACTTCTATCATTTTTGTCCTGTGCAAAACGTTCTCTAAAATATTATAGCAAGCGCAGTATGAAAATCTCAGCTTTTTATTTATCTCTGATGATGATGTAGTAACAATTGGTCTAATCTAGTCTAATCTATCACTTGAAGTTTATTTCGTTATCGTCTTTCAGTTACATGTATCTCTCCTAAATGCAGGAGAGGCATTTTTCTTGAAGAATACATGGTGTGAGTACACATCCAAACTCATTCTTTTGTCCTTCTCAAATAATCCAACATGACGGTTCAAGCAGTGGTGGCAGAACATGAGACTGAAAGACCATAACTATTTTTTGACTGGCGTACTGAACACAAGTTACAATTGAGAATGAAGGATAAACAAGTATGTCAGTTAAATAAAAAACATTACAGTGAAGCTATCCAAAAAAAAAGACGAGGATGGCAATTACTTAATAAAATATGCCTGTATAAGGAGCACACTGTCGGCATTCATTGTCTTTTTTGTTCACAATATTTTAGAAATTATTTTTATGTGGTGCTGAGGATCCCTTGCAAGATGTCAAGCACCTCAAAAAATACTTGAAGTCAGAAATTTATATAAAACTAACCACTATTTACTCTCTGTGTTTAGCAAACTTCGTTAGAAGCCAGGTTTATAAAAGAGTCATTAGGATGCTTGACAAAGTTAAGCATCTTCCTAGCAAAGACAGAGTGCTGATTTAATTTAGGGATAGAAAAAAAGAGCATATTACACAAATCCATGCATATGTAAACATAAAATAAGTATAAACATAATAGAAAAAACATTAAAAAAAAAGTAACCATAAACCAAGCATATATTAGAAATCAACAATTCTCTGTATCGATTTGAAATAAGAAACTACCACCATAATGAGAGAGCTGTAAATTCTTGCAGCAATGGTAAGCTGAAATGAAGAACAATTTCTACACAGCATCACTGAAACAAAAATTGTTTAGAAGTCCAAACCTTCAACAGCTATTAGAAAGAAATATTGAGTACAGGTAAACAAAGAATATCTTGTATTTTCTTTAAGCATTCACAGCCCTTCCGATTCCCAGGTTTGCATGTGCGCAGGAGAACATGGCAGAGCGACAAAACCATGAGTCTATTCTTGCTTTCATACAACCATTCTGAACAAGTCAGAAAAAAAATGTATCAAAAACCGCTCAGCCAGCGACGCTCTTGGCAGATTGGGTTAGTGCCCTGTATTTTATAACCCCAGGAGGTTAGTATTTGTTCATTTCAATGGCAATTTATACTAATCAATCACTTCCTGCTCTTTCTTTCCTTACTGTATTTATTTCTATGGCAATTTATACTAATCAATCACTTCCTGCTCTTTCTTCCTTCACTGTATTTTTAAACCCGCTAACTAGGATACGCAGCCTTGTAGCATCTCAGTGATCATTTCCTTATCCCCTCTCTGCCATTGTCTTCTTGTGCTGAGACTAATGCTTTTAATTCGACTTTTCACAGCGTTTAGGCTATGTTGCCTTTTTGAAACCTTTCAGCTCAACTGCTAAGCGTATAACAAAGCCCTTCAGATTGCTTTTGGTCGCACTAGTTCATGTTTTGAAAATACTACAAAGGCATATTTTTCATGGGAGGAGAGCCTTGGAATGAATACCCTTCTCCAAGTGCGATATGAATGCCTCCAGTTCTTTTGTAAAATTTGCATTGAGGTTTAAGTCTGACATGTAAAGTGGCACCATACTGTCCGACAAACACCGGCTTCTTTTTAAAAAATTGTGGGCTTGTTTTGGCTCTATTCGTAAGTTATTTTTCGAAAAATGCATTAAAACGTAAGAGCTTTGTTCTTCATGTTTCGGTTCTGACACAAGGAGGTAGCGAGCACCAGAATGCTGTATTTCACAAGAATAAAACTGCTTGATTCACGTAACTTCAGTGACCTTTTAGTGCAGACCTACCTATAGTTTCTACAAAACAGCAGAGATCATTTATTCAAAGGAAGCTGTTTTCCCTACAGACCTTTATTTCTTGTGTCAAGTCTACCGGGGTGCACTTGAAGTCATACCATCGCTTTAAACCAGTGCTGATAAACACAGGTGGGATGTGACTTCAAAATGCCAGAGTAACCGGAGTAAGGACAGGGATGAATTTCATTTATTTTCAAAACACTGGAGTATCTATTCAGGCTTGAGGAACATTTGCAAATCAAACCGAATCCACGGGGATTTGTGATTGCTTGCCATTTCTTCAGTTCATTATTTATCTTGTGTACTTTGGTAGCATCTGGAGGCCTTACTCTATAGGGGACTGTACAAACACTGAAGGAAAACGTGATCTCTCCCATAAAACAGCTTTTTAATGTAACATGAAGTGAATTAATAATATCCCAGCAAGGTCTTGCTTTAAATGCAAGATATTCCAAGTTACAGGTTTAAAAGATTACGTTTCTTTTTAACATATTCTATTTGGTCAAATGACTACTGCATATAGAAATATATGCCTACAGCTATCTCCCTCTCATCAATAACTTATAAAGCTTAACTAATAATGAATGCAGAGGTATGGAAAATTGAATTAAAACAGAAGGATCTAAAGTCAACAACAACTACCATTAACCCCATACTTTGTGACTCCATAATGCCTCTGAAATATGTTAATTCATACGCAATTTGCCAATGCAAAATAAATGGAGAAACTAGAAAAGGATGAAGATAAGAGAGTGGTGCAGGAAAAATTAAGCGGCAAAATACATTTCTGAGGGATACGAACTATCCATTTTAGTGAACATGGAAACTCTGGTGAAGTTTAATATGAAGAATACAAAATCAATTTTTTATAAGTAAGTGAAATGCGAATGATCCAAGTGTGGAAGAGTTTGGGAATCCAGAAAAAAAGTATCTTAATACCAGACGAGACCTTAAAAATTGGACACTTTCATTTGTGTCACATAGCAATTTTCCTTCTGTAAAGATGAAAAATAAACAGGCCAAGCTCATCTATCCCTTACCTAATTTTGCAAGTAAACCACCGGAAATGTTTGTAACTCCAGATTCTAACCTGGCCTAAGGATGTTTTCAGTTCACATTTCCTGTTACCTCTTTCCTGCCTTGATTTCGCAGTTGTCTCTGCCCAAGTTCTTCAAACTTTCTAAGAGCTGCATATACTGCCTTCAGCAAGTGATGAGCCTCTTTAAATCCAGAATTAATGACCCACCGTGAATAGCCTAATTGAAGTGTCAAAGAAAACCGCTACAGCCATTGGCCAGAATCACTTCACGACCTCGACTCCAGTTCAGGAAAGTGCCTGATTCAAGATAGCTTCTACCTGTGTCCGGCTTCTTCACCATGTAGTTTGTAGCACCGCATATTCTCTGATATCCAGACCTACTCAGCCAAAAAACCTCTTAAATTTACTGCCAATAACCTAAGAAAGAAGGCAGCAGGACATGTTAGCTGACATTAAGAGCTCCCGCTGAATTTGGATTACTCAAGGGATTAATTTAATCTGACATATCCTGGCAGGGACTGGAGAGTGCCACATTCATATCCAAACCTGTGAAAACAAATTAAATACTATGCCCTGTTTCAGAGTCAGAGAGGCAATAAAGTCCACTTTGAAATACGCATTTTCCTGCTTTAAAAAAAGAGTGTCTGATATTTTGCAATATATCTGGCTTGTAACCACAACATGGGAATAAACAGATATTCCAATTTAAGCAGGCATCTACTTATGCAGCAGGAGACTACGCATATCTATGAAAAACCTTCATTTATGCACTGCAACAAGTACAAGACTCACTTACCTGCAGGTTTGCACATGCTGGTGAATCGTTGTGGGTGGGTATTTCATTGTTGGTGGTCTCTGAACCTGTGTTCTTAAGCCTGGAAGCTGTTGTAGTTGTGGCTGTGGTGGTCTGTACTGGTAAGATTGGCTGCCACACATTCACATCAGTACCATTGCCGAAGGCCTGAATTGCATTTTCTGTAAAAATAAATTACAGGCAATTTTCTATTTCTAAACAAATGGCAGAAAGCAGAACTGACTTTTTAATCATTAGTATTACTCTTCCATTGAAAATGTGTATTTATAGAAATGCAATTTTTATGCTGAAAAATGTGTCTTAATTTTGAACATATCAGAAACATGAGCTGAGAGTCTGGGGTCACATAATCATCTGGTGCAGCCTCTTCTTTGTAATGTTCCCAGTAATTCTTGACAGAAGCTCTAGGACTTACTGTAATCATATTTGTTACCATCCAAAAGCCTCAAAAATTTACTTTCAAGATTTAAAATACAGTTTGAATGTTATGTCCTAATTCAGGGGGGTGATGTTACATAGCAACCTAGAAACAGAGAGCAGGCAAAAGATTAATTTATTTCTACAGCTTGTTGTAGTAAAACTAATATGCCTATAACTACAAAATGGTTTAACTAAGACAATCTTTTCCTTACAGTTTTCAATCAAAATCTGCATAATTAGGTGAGGGAAGCATGCTTAAACTAAAACTTTAGAATATAAAAGTTAAAAAGCTTATCATAGTTTCATGGGATTAAAGAGTGTGTTTATGGCAAGAGTAAATTGGTTGGGGTTTTTTATAAACAAATAGAAAAACAGTTTTTAATCAGGTCTTTGGGGATTCAACATGGATTTAGGGATTTCTTATTTCAAATTCTTTGTACAAGAAATCAAACAATTTCACTGGGGACTAATATGTGGAAGTTATTAATACTTCTTCTCAGTGGTATTCCTTGCCTTATAAAATAATTTACATTTAATTCTCATCTGAAAAAGATGTATTTTATTCTGATATTAGTTCTTAGAACTCCAACATGCAAAGAGAAGAATTTGTAAAAGGCACCACAATCAGCTGGGTTGATGGAGACAAAGTGGGAAGAGTGGAATGATATTTTTCTTGGTTTTACCTGAATATATAAAGCAATATTTTCCTATGATTTCCTAAATTTACAGTAACTCTTCATTTCCACTATTACAAGAAGGATCACAGAAATACATACAATCCTGCCAGTTTTCTAAGTAAAAATATCTTTATAATTAGTCTTCTTTAATTATTTAATCGAATCATACTCGATGATTGTCACAGATGGAAATATTTGTTGCGGTTATGATTTAGCAGCAATTCAAAATTTATTAATGGGGGGGTTGCACCACCACAATGATCCTTACAGGTCACTTCCAACTTCAGATATTCTGATTCTATGATAGATTCATAGAATCAGAATGGTTTGGGTCAGAAGGGACCTTTAAAGGCCATCTAGTCCAACCCCCCTGCAATGAGCAGGGACATCTTCAACTACATCAGGTTGCTCAGAGCCCTGTCCAACCTGACCTTGAACGTTTCCAAGGATGGGGCATTGACCACCTCTCTGGGCAACCTGGGCCAGTGTTTCACCACCCTCAGCACAAAAAATTTCTTCCTTACATCTAGTCTGAATCTACCTTCTTTTAGGTTAAAACCATTACCTCTTGTCCTATCGCAACAGGTCCTGCTAAAAAGTCTGTCCCCATCTTTCTTATAAGCTCCCATTAACTACTGAAATGCTGCAATAAAGTCTCCCTGGAGCCTTCTCTTCTCCAGGCTGAACAATCCCAACTGTCTCAGCCTGTCCTCATAGGAGAAGTGTTCCATCCCTCCTCATATTTTCGTAATATTTCAAACATATAAATTATATTTCAAGTATGTATTTTAGATATAAAATTTTCATACATATTTCAAAAAAACATAATGACTGTAAGGAGGTGCTTCAAGTGTCGAACTGCTCTAGTAAAGGTCCTCTCAATAATTTTTACTAACTCACTGCTTTATGCTTTTCCTCCCACTTGTCAATTCTTTTTACTGCAGTATAAAGCAGGTGGGAACAAATCCTTTGAAGAGGCAGATATACTGAATCCCATTCAGGTCAGTAGGAATTCTAGAGTATGTAAATGAATGTCAGGAGACTGACTTTCAGAGTAGATCAAATACAGTCTTAAGATGGATTTCCAGAATTTAAGATTGACCAAACCCTAACCAGAGAGGCAGCAATTAGGACCACTCTAATATTACCTATAAACTTGCATCTTCCAATAAAGAGGATAAAAATACAAGCAATGCAATACAGAGCCCCAAATTTTAGGGTGGACTATATCTTATTTAGGGCCTATTGATTTGGACTTTTAGCTTTCTTGAGTTCTGATATAAACTCATATTCTGCAGGACAATGCTGACATAAAGAAACTTTATCTAATACATTTAAAAAGAAAATGCAGTGTTTGTCTTTACTGGGACTAATTATTAACACAGACTGGAATTTTCACTTGTATTTTCACACCCACCTTTTGAAATCAAATCTTCCACTCTAGTTTCAGCTTAACATCTGTTGTAAAAGGCTTTTCAACCCTAAAGTGGAATTTCTAGGCAAGTGCACACAGAGATGCAAGAAAGACCAGGATTTCAGGTATGTACGTGGGACATGGCAAACTCAGCTTCATATCCCAGCTCCACATCAAGCGCAGTATGAATGTGATCCTAGGTCTCCTGCTTTCTGAGTCCCCTAGCCCACAGGTTAAGGTCTCAGCTATGCCACTTTGCATAAATAACCAAATGGGGTTTGAATAAACATTTAAGTTAGGTTTTCCGCATCTTCTGTAAATGCCCCAAATCACTGGTTTATTTTCCAGTTTGAAGGGGAAGGATACTTTAGAAAAACAGACTAGCAAGAAATTCTTAGTTTCATCCCATTGTGGAGAAGGGATTTTTGTTTTAGACAAATATCTATATAACTGAAAACATTACTTGGTGAATTTTGGGACATTTCAGCAAAATTCATCAGCAGATTTTTAGTTAACAATTCAACAATATTCATCCTGATCTAATTGTGAGGCATATCTCTGCATTTTACTACTGGTAATAAGCCTAAAAAAAGTGGGAGGGATTTTAATCTCATCCAGTAAAAAAAACCCACATTTTCTTCATGCACTGTAAGGCCCATTAATGACAGTAACAATTAAAAAAAAATAATTTGAACTTTTGTCATTCTCTGTAAGTGAAAAAACTTTTTATTAGACCAGAAACATCTTTAATTTCTTCATGAAGAAGATATCTCTTGCAGCTAGGATGACTACAATTTGTCTCACAGTAACCTCTAATGTCTTTGATTTGTCTTCATTAATGATTTTATACCGATAGCAAAAGAAAGGACAGGGGATCGCTTTGTCTTTATGTTCTAAAAGGAACCTGTAACATTCCAGCAATTAATACATTCATGAATGAACAAAACCTGATGTATTACAGTATATATAAATGGCAGCCCCATTAGGTTTGAAGAAGGTCTGATGCTATATTGTTAACTTTTATCCAGTCACAGTCTGAATTGTTTTCTGGGTTCTTTTGTTAAATGATCTTGAGTAATTGACTAATTCTTCCAAAGCTTAATAAATAGTGTATCAAATAGCAACTCAAGTCCCTCACTTTTTGTACGCAAATCTCCTCATGTCTTCACAACATGCTGCCTGTTGAGAAGCTACCAATGGAGATTTTCAGACAGCTATACTAAAATACAGACTGGACCCTGCATTAACATTAGCTCAAGTATATAGGGCTGGATGGGACCGTCTGGACCATTGAGTTCATTCGCTATTTTTTGAAAAAAGCAACGATGTCTGCTTCTTTTCCTAACCTGATGAAATATGCTTATGGGTAAAAATTTTTTACCCTCAAAACTCCTGCTGGAAGCCTATTTCTTAACTTTAGTCTGGTGGTTAAAAATTTTCCAATTTCGAGCCTAAATATGTATGGCCAATATCTCACTTTTTGATCTTGTGCCAACATTATCCTCTAGGTTAAGTAATCCTTTTCCCTCCCTGGGATTGCCCCTGTAAAGCAATTTCAGAGCACAAGCACGTATTCTTTCAACTTCTGTTCTGCTAGGCTAGGGAAGCCAGGCTCTTTTGGTCTCCTCATTTATCTGAAATTAAAACCCTGATGCACACTCCACATCATCCAATTATGCTGCTCCAGGCAGACAGGAAATTTGAAAAGAGAACCTGCCAAAATCGACTCCACTGAGCCATTCTGAAATTTATAATAGTCCCTAATTTGGAAGTGAGTTTGACTGAAAAAAGAAATCAATAATTTAACAAAATCTTGAAAATAGGTACCATCCAGACCTGTGTTAAAACCAGGCATCTGAGATCAAGTAGCCTAAAAAACCTGAAGCTTGGCTATAAATTGCAAACACAATCCAATTTATACTTACCTACAGCAAATCCTTCATCTCATAAACTACATGTCTTTTTTATATGAAGTTCCTAAATTATACAGAAGCCCCTGAGGTACTGCAATTTTTTTGGTACAGATGCTGCCTGACTGTTAGGGTCCAAACATGATCTGTGATGTAAACATATTTCTATATGATACAACCTTGTTATTTGAATTTTTTTCCGAGAGCTTCTCATATTTGCAATCTTGGCCATAAACCACACTATCAGGCATATTTGCTTCTTTGTTTAATTCTTACACCTGCACCAGAACCACGCTTACAAACGGCAAAGAAATGGCCCTGATGTATTACAATGTACTTAAACAGTAAAGAAATTCCAGAAAACATGCTAAAACACATTTAAAGACATCTAATTTTGTACTCACTAAGGCATGTATTGTCCTGGAAGAAATTCAGAAATTTCAGGCATTCATCTATGTCATTACCGCTGTTACTGCAGTCACACCATGGGGCAACGCTGAGACTATTTGAGTCGATGTAGTTTGGTGTCATCACTGTGCCTATTAACGAAGAGTGAAGTACAGCACTGTGAGCAACTTTTGTACTGAAATATTCTTTCCATACTGAGAAGATAACAAACAGCACTTGGTTAAGTCGTGTATTTAGAGATGGATTCACAATGCAGACCCGTGGCAGGGCTCTGACTTCCAGACTTAACAGTTCCTGGCTCCTTTTGCCCTTGGACACCCAGCCCCGTGCCATACTTCACAGCCTCGGTTGTTTGAATGCAACCACTCCAGGGACTGTAACGTGACTCACGCGTTAAAGACCCGTTCCTTTGCTCCAAAAGGGTTTCGATTGCGTTCCCACAGAGAGCTGCATCCGCAGAACTGACAGGTAGAAAACCGTGGCACAGGGGAGGGATGGACTGGGAGAAGGTGGGAACCTCTTAAAAGGGCTTTGCTGCTAAATCAAACATACGTGGACCTGCGCCCTTAGAGTTGCACTCTAAAAGTCCAATTTTTCTTCCTCGCTTGCATTTTTTCTCATTTTTGTTCTAGCTGCAAATAAATGGCTGGAATTAGAGATCCAGACCTGAGCTTCCTCCTTGGGTCTGCAGCCAGCCTAGAAAAACAGTTCTGAAACACACGAGCAAGGTGAATGCTAGTCATGCTGAGAGGAGCCCTAATATGTCTTGGAGCAGCGTTGACCTCAGGGTGCCTGTTAGGGACCACTAACAATGAACAAAGCAAAAACATAACCAGCAGGCATAAAATGGTAGAGCAGATTCTTGGCAGGCAAGAAATTACTATTAATCTTGCTGTGTCACTACTTTTTCAGTACAGTGATTGTTTCCTAAACATTGTCAACAACTTGCAACGACAGGTTCATTCTAACTCTATTACAAAATCTTGGGTAAATATTCTCACATTTATATGTCAACCCAAGGCTACCACGAATGAAATGAAACCGAAGAACGCATTTTGTCTCCTAAAAGATATACAGCAACTGTTCATCACTCATCTGGATCAGGCAACTGTTATATGATCAGCACTTACTCAAACCAGTAGTCTCACTGAAGGCATTGCCCCAGCAGGTCAGAGATTTCAAACTTCCCTAAGGATTGGGAAGTTTGAGCCTTTATTTTATTTGTCTGACCAAATAGGAAAAATTGAATAAAAAAGGGCAGGTATTCCAGACTTGTACCGATGACAGCTGTTTCAGGAAACACGTTCCTCACTTGGTAATCTACAGTTCCAGGACAGGCTATATATCATGAGGAAATGTGATCACATCTCCTCAAAACTGACATCAAAGTAGTCATTAAGAAGATGGAATAGATGAAGAATAAATATTAGAGACCCAGAGTGTACACTAGCAGAGAATATTTGGTCCATAGGTCCAGAGTTCCAGAGTCTGCAATAACACACATCAAGTGGCTACCAAATGCCAAGCTGAAAAAAGGAGCATTAGAAATAACACAAATCACAGAATCACGTCAAATAGCCTTTCGGTCACCAGGCAGCCCTGGGAACTGAACAAACCAACATGCAAACTGCTTCATACATGGCATGGGGGACAAAGGAGAAGAGTCACTGGGGGCTGGCCCGAGAAAGGCAGTAATGTATGTGAAAATGAATGCAGTCCCGCTGCCAAACTCACAAAAAGCATCTTTTGTCTTGTTTTGGGATGTTCTTAAATTAGAATGCAATCCCATACCTTTATCTGCTTCCAACTTCTAACAGATAGTTGCGGTAATAATTGCTGAAATTCTACATGAGATTAGCACATGAGTAAATAGCACAGTTCAAAATTTATTAAATGGAGGTAGAGGATTTAGTAAAATGGGCAAATATGATTTGCACCATAAATAGAAACTTGACAGTAGATAAATAAGAAGAGGAATGATGTTAAACTAAAATAAAACAAATGAAAATATCTGTCCAAATGAAAATATCTGTTTGATGGTTCAGTACACTATTTTCAGCCATGTGACATGATCTGAAAAGAAGTGAGAGAAAATGGAAATCAAGAGGATTTTGCAAAGGGAAAGAAAACAGTAGTCTTCAAAAAAAAAAGCTAAGTAGCAAACAGTTAAGGGTTAAAAAAACAGGAAGGTATTGAGGAAATTAAAAAGGTCACTGAGGTAAGACTTTCTTATCACAAAGAGGTAATAAAGTAATTAAAATGGGTCAAGACAGGGGCTAAAAGTGTAACAGATACCAAGTTACTATTAGCGTTGACGCATACAGGAAAGACAGGACAAGGAATGTGTATACACAGCACACAAACTGTACATCCAGCAAAAACAGAGTGGCTGAAAGAGCAGCTAGTAGAAAATCAGCCTGTCATTTAAACCTGGGGGCAGATGTGAACCCAAGCGGATTATATGCTTGGTTTCCTGGGGTGGATTTTCTTTTTTCCCAGCAATGTGTGTGCCTTCCCCTCCTCCCCGCGCTAGCTGGCATCTTGGAAATTCTGCTGAAGGACACTAACGGATCAGAGAAACCATGGTGGTTGGCAATAAAATAGGACATGCTCGGTTTTCTGTGTTCTCTCTATCAAATAGTTTTGTGACGGTCTCAGTAGTAGGCAGTCAGGTCTCCATATTTTTGACAAAAGCAGAGTTGGCCTGAACACAGCCAAGAGGTTACTCAAATTAGGGTCAGTTAAGAATGAGGAGATGGATGGTGAGTCCAGGAGGAGGGGTATGTGACTGAAGTTCCTTTGGCCCAACGCAACTCCAGTTTATTCACATAAAATCTCATGGAATTCCTGGGAATCCCAGGGAAATTAGATGGATTTTACGGAAAACAAGTGAAAACGTGTCAGAAAGTGAATGCTGAAGCAGGTCTTGAAGTCAGCAGTTAGAGCGATACCTAACTGATGTGGGAGTGCAGACAGGTCCAGATGGCTTAACTAGGCTGTAACCAAAGCACTGAATCTCAAACTTGGCTATCTCCAATCTTATTCTACATTTAAGAATTTTTAAGTTTTTCCTTTCTTTAAAAAAAAAAATATTAATTTATCACTATTACTATAACAAGGACCCTAAAGCAATAAATTCAGATTTTCAAAATTCCTGTAAAATATACAAAGCTTTAAAATTGTATATATAACACCTTGATGCAAACCTTAAAGAATCCTATATAGACTGTTCTCCATTTAACTGGTAAAGCAACTGATACAAAAACTGACTGCCTCTATTCCCACTCAAGTCATTTATTTCAGGTGGGAGTCCAGTAATTTCCGTGAAGTTAACTCTGATTTACATCACTGTTTGCAACGGCAGAATCACACCCACTGTACCTGCCATAGAGAATCCTCAATTTCCTGAACAAACTCTATGGAGGCACAATTTTTGCTACATTCAATGAAATGGCTAAATGAAATAATATTTTATCTTAATGCACAATATTTTAGCTTAATTGAAACACCTGGAGATCCTGAAGCTCTGATGAATGAATGGATCTGTAACAGCTTCTTACCCACAGTCTATCTCTTCTTCCTCTGTTTTATACATTAAGCAGAGATTTGAAAGACTGTACCTCCGATTTCTGTCTCAGCATCTTACAAATTTGACAGTCTTCACATAATTTACTCCACTTTTATATCAGCTTGATATCAGAAGCAGGAATTTACTGCTTCAGCACATAAAAGTTTTGTTTTGATAATTTTCTTGGTTTATCAGAATTACTACCAAGAAGTAAAGTATCTTGTAACACTAGTCAGTACCCATCTTTTTGCATGTGTCTAGGGTCCAGCAGGAAGAAAAATTATAATTTTTCCCTTTGAAAATTAGATCTCCTTTTGATTTCAACTCCTTAGGGATCCATTCCACATTTCTGATGTGTGACAGTGTTTTGCAGTATGGTCATCCACAGCAAGGCAGAAACACCTGACTACCTGAACTGGGTCATCCTTGGGGTTAAATTGAAAAACAGATCCAACAAAACTACCAGCAAAATTCAGTAGGTCCAGCAAGAACTTCTTGGCAGCTCTTACGCAGAAGTATCTATTAGTAACAGTTACTCTCTGCCAGCAGCTAGACTTCTTAATCTCATTGACTAGATCAGATTTCAAGGCTACTCAATTCTTTGTTTCAGAGTTAAATGACATTCTGTCATAACTGTTCATATGTTATACGCTTTGCATACTGTCTTCATCTCTTAAGTCGTAGAAGCATATCCTTTGAAACCATCACATCTTATTTTACCAGTTGCCACAGGGACTTACCTCACTTGTTAGCTGCTAGAGTAATAAGAATGATAACAATAAGGCAGTGAATATAGCTTTCAGTCATTTTTCAGCAAAATCAACCTATTTCAGAAATATTTTACTTTGGATATTATCTCCAGAGACATTTATTTAACAGCAGGATCTGCTTCAGGGCCTCAGCTGGGACCTTCACGCCCAACAGAAGGGGATATTACTGCATCGCAGCAGGTGCAGGCTGTAAGCTTAAAAACATCGTATCTGGTGGCCTTTAAAATTTGTTTGTTTCAGCGTTTTGACATTCACTTATTCTTTACTGCCCAACCATGGTATTTCTACAACGAGTTCACCTTCCTGAGATGATCTCTGTCTTTCAGGAATCAAATACTCTGTGTGGTACATGGAATCCAGCTTGCATAAAGGCATCCTTGTGCCTGTTGACAGTCAGGAAGGTGACAGCAAACAAAATTAATTATGTTGGGGAGGGAAGAGGATTTCAGAAGATAAGTTTGGCCTCAGTTCACCTCCATTGACAGGCATCTTAGAAAACATTTAGAGTAGACAGGAGGACATCATGGAAATAATAGCAGCTGGAAGTGAAACAAGGTTGGGTTGGTCTATTGTCTCATTCCTCAAACGTCCTGCAGACTTCTGCTGAAGACCAAGAGGTATTTACCCAACCTTGTGATGAGAGCTGCAAAATCAACCAAGCTGTAGTTTCACTTGTTCTTTTTAACTTCCTGCTTCACGGTCCTGTCCAAATTCAACCTCCTTAATAAGCTTTACTTTGTAAGCACCTTTCTCTGCTTATCTTCGATCCCTAATTTCCTTGCAATGTACAAATTTACCCCAGGAATCTCTGGAAGGTAACACAGGGCCAATACACAGGTGCAAAATTTTGCCTAGTATCATATTGTAGAGCATTATACTCCACAGTTTTTATTTCATGGGGGCCTTCAAAACATAGTTGGGGTGTTTTTCTTAGACCCAGCAAGCCCCCCCACTTCCCTGCCTTCTTACCAATAAGCCCCGAGTAAGCGAGGAGGCAGTCAGCATAGTTCTCCTTCAGACAGCTACTAACAGACCGTGACTCAGGCTGGCAGTTTGTGAAGAAATCTGCAAGGCGAGATCTGCAACATGAAGAAAAATGCACATCTTTAAAAATCAAGCCTGCAGGCATTCTTACCTTTTACACTCTTTTTGGTTTTGGACAAGGCTTCATATTCTTTAACTTAAATATATATTGGACACATTTCAGCTGATGCGAGTCTCTTTCTAAGACGCGTCTCTTTCCAGAATCCATTTTTGAAGTCAGAACAAAAAAGTGTAAGAAAACAGTAAAAAGGGACAGAACAACAGGGAAATGCCGGCCCTTTAGTAAAAGAAATGCTCTGCATTTTCCTGCCAAAAAAAAGGACAAAGAGCGATTTTATCATATAAGCCGTCATTTTGCATGGATCTGAACTCTAACTGGAATCTGTTATTCTACAGACTCAGAACACAGTTTCTGCTGTTTTACTGATTACACAAAACTGTACGTTTGTGCTCACAGAGTCCTCCTCCTACAGGACTTGAGGCAGGACCTGCTTTGGTACTGCCCTGAGTTTCCAGGGAATGGGCTTACCCCTGCTCCGGACTGGCCTGCAGAACCAGCTGGCATGGTCTCCACGGGTCCCCAGAGCCATGGTACTGAGAACCTATTTGTTCTTGTAAAATGTGAATTTCTCTGAAGTCTACAGTATTGAGCCCAGGGCTGAGGAGAAGGGAATGTGTACTCTGCATCGAGTTCTGCTGCTGAATGGCTGCATTATCTTCACTCACCGCAGTTACCCCACATCCAAGAGGGGGAGAGAACCGCTTACTTGTAGGAAGCCCTTTAAGATCAGGACTGAAGCTGTATTACACTTAACAGATCACTGCTATGTTGGAAAACAAGAAAAGGACTAGCAGCCAGGAACTCTTTTGGTTATTTGCACTTTAAAGGCCATGTAACGCTCCCATTCAAGTCTAAAATTTGAGAGGCATCACTGAGGTGGGTCAAGGTCCCACATCCTACAGCCACTCTCTTGCCCATCTTGGCCTGCTCTCCTCAGCTCCACTAGAGCTTTCACTTAGACTTGTAAACTTGGAGCAGTGACTTTTGTTTATTTATAAAGTGTCTTTTAGACCTTTATCTCCATGAACAAAATTATTTAACCTCCCAACTTTGATCTTCTCTTCTGTGGAAAAAGGGATGAAAATGTTCTTTTGCATATAACAACTCACAGTGATGCTTCAGGATCAGGTGCTTAATCTTTGCAAAGCCCTCTCAAAATCAGAACAGTATAACCTATGCATTTTCAGCACTGCTTTAGCATTACATAGATTTGCAATATAAATGCTCTTTTTTAGGTTTTGCAACGAAAACACAAAAGTTAGCAGAAGCAAGCGATTTGCAAGTGATTTACTTTATTTGTTTACATGCTCCAGAGACTAATTATCTTTGTTTGCTTTATTGTTTTACCTATCTCAGAATGGGATTGGATGTACCTCATTAATTGGCCTGAAAGTAGTGATGGGCAAACTTCAAAAGGTTCACAGGCTTAGTTTGAGAAAGCATCCTATAAATAGACCGTATGCAAACTGTACCTGAATTTATCTGAGCTATTCTCATGACCTCTTTTTAGTTCCATCCCTCGCTGACTGTACTGACACCAGAAAATCCACGGTTGCCTTCAAACCACAGTCAACTGTAAGCTGCTCACTCCCTCCCTTCCCTTATTTAACCATTTAACCTTGAGATGGACATCTGTACCCAGTTGTCTTTAACAGCTTTAAAAAGTCAAGCTCTCTACCGATCCTTCAAGATGCCCTATATGTATACATAGATTTCTAAATTTCCATAAATTCTCTACTTTGCTGGTGAATATATACTGTATCTACCAGGGAACACGCTGAGAAGAAATGGATTGCAAGGTATGGTAAGAGATAAATAGCATCACCATGAAGATAATCTGGGCAAGGAAACCCTATGTCACTGCAGTGACTCCTCTCTCAGTCAATAATTAAGATAGTGGCTCGGATCCAGCCTTCTGAGCAATTGGGAACAAAGGCAGTTGACAGTTTCTAAGGTTTTTACAAATTCTACTAATACCTGGATGAAGGCTGTTTTAGGACTGAAGAGAGCCTATTACATCTATCTAGTATGAAAAACCTTTCCCACGGTAGAAAGAGCAAGCCTGCTGCATGTGCAGTATTTTTGCATTTCTAAAACAAAGTAGCTCCACAGATTTAAATTTCATTCTTTATGTGACCACAAATAAATCTTTCTGGAGATGCAATTATACAATCAGTACCTTGATACTCCTGAAAAACATTTTTTGCAATCATTTCATCATTCTTAAATGTCCAGTTCTCCCTTAGATTATTAGGTGCATTGGTCCAGACATCATTTAATACATTCCTCTTCTCCAAATGTTTTTAAGGACTGATAACTATGGAGTAACACCAGTCATTTACTACCCAGTCTGCTTAAAGAATGTATTTGTTGTAAACCCTAAAGGAGGCTAAAAATTGCTCTGCCGATCCCTTTTGCGTACAGCTTGATTTCTATGTTAATTTCCGAAGAATTTTTCTGGTCATAAAAGGTAATGACCTGACAATGTTGCACATTTAAGTTTTCACAAGCCAAATATAGTTCAGATAGTCTGGTCCAAGCATTACTGGACATCATCATACACCTCCTCCCTAGTGAGCCATCCAAACTTCATACTATTAAGGTTCTCGCTCTCTCCTGAGCTGTTAACTACACCTGATATTTATGTGAATTCATTTCCATTGGAGAGAAAGTTAAGGCCAGCAAACAAAAACAGAGACAGACCTCCATCTGCCATAAAATAACTCTGTTATTTTCAGTGAAGATCTGCTGATTAACACTCACTGAAGATCTAGCCCCATACATTTCCAGTACACTGGCACTGATGAAAGGGTGCTCATCAGCAATACAAAACCAGTGGTACTGCTCTTTATCTAGAGAGAGACAAATTAGCCTAATTAGGAACCATAGAATCATTTATCCTAAAATATTTCACATGATATTAAGAACAATTTGGGTAAAAGAGACAACCCTTCTAGTGATGCTGAAAAAGAGCAATCAGATGATGGCGGTCCTATAAAAAATATGCCATGTGTTAACTTAGTGCTCCTTCAGCAGGAAGCAACTTGTAGGTAGCAACTTCTGGGTAAGTGTCTAACCCATGGCTGAGCAGTTTGGTAATCTAGAGAAGAAACAGAACTTGCATCACGTGTGGTGTTCAAATGTGCACAGCTTTACATGGGCAATGTATATATATTTAGCTATTCGCTAGATGGCTGGATAGAGACAGGCAGTTTTATATTGTACATAACATGCAGCAGGACCAAATTTAACAGGACCTATTAATTTCTTTTTCTGTTGAAGAATCACAAATCCTCTTTTGCACAGCAGCATTAATGATTTTTTCCCTTCCTTTGCATAAAAAAAGGGAACTGAAGAGAACCACACAGAAATCTTCTTCCTTGAAAGAAAAAAAATCCTCTCTTTGTAGGGCAAAAAAACGACAAAGTCCTATCTTAGCGCTGGAAAATCTCCTCAAAGTAAACTGCAGATCTTCCGGAAAGCTTGCTTTAAATATTTTGTATACCACTAACTGAAAAAGTAAGAATAATCCTATTGGCACATTCAAAGAAAATCTGCTCAAACAACAAACAGTCTTTCTGAGAAGAAGAGAAAAAAATCCCAAACCTGCTGTTCTCTAATGCTTTGTATTAGCACCAGTAAATCATTTGTAACAGTTAAAAATACAAAGAAAACAAAGTTAATTTGTTTTCCTTATGATAGTGTTTCTTCAAATACTCAGCAGGATAAATCAAAACTTTCAAATTGTGCTTACAAATAAGCCTTGTTAATAGCAGTATTGTGTTTAATCTGCATATAATTTTTGAGGCAACTTGATTTTATATTAGCCCAGCCTGTTGCGTAGGCAACATTGATTAGGTTTTCACTATTTTTTATTCTCAAGGTTTTGTAAAAGTTCTTTGATGTTCTGAAATTATCTTTGATATTTATCAGTTCCCCCTCTTTAAAGTTGGTCAACTCAGCTTCAGTACTGGTGCAATATTTAAAAGCACGATATAAATGATGAAGCTGCAGAAAATTTCTAAAACTGCATTTTCAGTTTGGATCCAGTGTAAATCATGGCCTACTGGAAAGCAGCTCTACAAACTAGCCATGAGTCCTCCCCAAGAAGAACCGCTGTTGCTGGGCTGGCAGGTGCCGATTTCTCTTCTTCTATTCCCTCTGGCTGTATGCATCTTCAATTGCTGGTACACAGGGGCTGAGCCATGAGACAGAGAAATCTTCTCCCTTAGCCTTGCCCTTGCATTGGTGATCTTCAAACCAAGAAAGAGATTGAATCCAGATCTCCCACTGACTGCACGCATGTACGCTGCGATGTCCAAGGGGGTGGTTACAACGACTTGCCTTGTTAGGATGGCTCCTGTCCTCTGTGCTCACCACGGTGATGTTGGGTGAAGACTGGACATGCTCACTACCACCTCTCTGCGTTACTGCTTGTGTTTAGGCACCTATTTATGGCTCGACAGCAGTAATATGAAGAGTACGTAAATGCCAAAGCTGAGTGACTGGGGTGACTACACTAATTAGTCAAAGCTGCTCTGGTGTCTAGACACCATTTGGCAGACACAGTGTAGTCATGTAAGGGAAGTGCTGCATCAATATTCAAAACAGCAAAGTACAAATCTGACACTGAAAAAATTCAGGCTAAGTCAATGAATATGTGTCATAGTGATAAATGACACCATTACAGAAAAAAAAAACAAGCCAAAATACTTGTTCTTCTTTTGTGGGGGTCAAATGCAGTATCCTCCTCTGTAGCTACAAATAGCTCCCATATAGCTTGGACGGTGCTATTTCTGCTGGGATGCAACAGTGGGAAGAGGGGCTGGTATGTGGCCAAACTAATGGCTTCCTTGTTGGAAGAGCTCTTCATTTTCTCTTTGTTTCATACACACACAGTGAGTGGGCAGTGAGAAAATGAGGCAAAGGCTACGTAAGAAACTCTACCAACCAGTGAGCCGAAAAAAGCCTCAGAGCAGCTCCTTCACAAGAGAGATGACCCTCCCAGCACCTAGTAATATAGCTTTGACCCATTTTTTTTGTCATTAAAAGACACTAGAGCTGAGTAATACTAATACATCCCGTACCTCCTTAGTTACACACACACACCATTGAGCACCTGTGAGCAACTACATATTTTGACTGTTTTTTCAAATGGTCATTTTTATATATATATTTATTAACCAGCAACTCCATTTAATTTTTTCAGCAAAAGGGTTATTTTTCCTTTGGTTGCTACCCTCCTTCTCAAGCAATGACAGTGTCCGGGCCCTGAGGGCACTAATGTCCCTGCCCATCCCCGGGGTTTCCCCTACCCAGCCTATGGCCCAGGACCCCATTCCAGCCCCCCCAGGCCTCAGTCCCTGCCCCAGCGATGCTGTAGGACCTCAGTCTCCAGCATCCCACAGCCCTGCCCTGCCCAGCCATGGACCCCACTGAGCCAGGTCCACCCAAGGGCTGACGTCCCAGTCCATCCCCAGGGAGGTGCCCAATGCCCGGGGCTGTCCCGCTGCCTGTGTTGGCTGGACAAGCCCTGCCCGCAAGGTCCTGTCCTGCCTGTCCTGGGGAGGGCCCACTGACCCTGGGAGCCCCCAGCCCACGCTGCACCCTGACGCACAGCTCAGCATTTGTTCCTTTTGGGAAGTGGGAAGGCAGGGCAAAAAAGCAAAAATCTGATGGCAGACCATTTGGCTCCCAAGACCTGAATATTGAAAGCAGTTTCTGTCACATGAGCAGACCCAAATCTTTCACAACACTGGCAGAAACCATTACAGGATCTTGGACACCAAATACCAGCTACTAACCAAAAGAAGCTGCTTTTTATCTGGTTTGGCTTCTGTTTTGTTATTTTAAATGTCTGGCAGCCTAAGCCCATGCAAATATTTGATTCTGGATTCAATTTATCTCTAAAAATTGTGTTGTTCATCTGGAAGTAAAATACAGACGATCCCCAATTACATACAGGCAGCCTATTTGGGTTGTGGAATAACTGGATACAGAAACAACCAGAGACCACAGGAGATTCATTCAGATGCCTCTGAGCATCACGAATGCTTGTTCAGAGCATCAAGCACAGACACAACAGCCCACCAAAGCTGGTTCCTCCAGCTGAGCACCCACACTCAACCCAAACCGGCTGGCTGACTGTCTGTACCATGTTCCCCACCATGTCTGCCAGTACCTATATTATCCAGGCTTTTTGTTTACTGGGGGCCTTCTAGACATCTAGTACCCCAGATAATGGAGAGCAAACTATTAGAAATTCAGTCATGCAAAATGAAAAATATTTCCACCTATATATTTCCACTTCTATATTTTAAAATTAAGAGTACAAACATTATATTCTTTCTATTCTTCTATTAACAAAATTAATTTTTCTGAGTAACAAGTGCGCTAAAATACATATCCCCACACCCATGTTCTATTACTGTATTTTATGCAAAGCAAAATAAAGTTATGTACCATTTTCTGTTAATGTTATCCTTTCGCCTTGCTCATGTCATCTGCTGGAGACCTGTTAGATCCTTTTACACAATGCCTGCTACAGAAAATCAAAAGAACTTAACAAAACACTAACCTCATAGTTTATCAATGTTAGTTAAATCCTCTAAGTGACTTAAGATCGTGCATGAGAGTAATTTTAATTTAATATATTAGGTTTCCTTTGGGTTTAAGGAAAACTACTAAGCTCAAATGTGTTTCTAAATAAGTATGATTTATTTGCACTTGGGAAATATAAATATTTTTGTACTACTGACCTTTTGTGTAATACAACCAATTTTGAAAAATACAGTGCGAATCCTGAGCACAAGGTAATGCAATAAAAATTAGAACAGTGATTCTCAGATGCAGTGACACAAACCAGAATTTTCTCTTTCTGTTTGCAAAAAAATTACCTCAGACCATTTTTTAGAGGCCTGTTTGAGAGAACATCTGGAAAGCATTCCACAGGAAATCAAACCTATATTAAATATGTTTTGCAGGGCTCTGTTTCCTTGCATTGACTTTAAGCATGCATAATGTGTTTCTGTCTTCTCAGCTGCAAAGAAAACACTTCTCTGAGAATATTCTACAAAACGATAGGCTGAACTGTCAGTCTGTGATTTCTGTCAGGGGATGCTGGTAAGATTTCTATTTAGTCTATCTGTCTCTCTACCAAATCTCTCCAATAACACGAACAAATCCACTAGCTGCTTTCCGAGTACTGTGAGTTTGTATATTTTCATTTTATTTCCTTTATGCTGTTTAATTTGAAGCTTCTAAATATAAATGACTGTCATGTTTAAAGATGTCCAAGCCTCAGAGTGTCTCTTGATAGCATGTTACTCAGCAAAGAACTAGTGCATTACAGAATAGAGTTGTTCTCACTTCATTAGCTGGGCAGACAGGAGTGTCTTTGAATTACAGGCTGGAAACCCAAGAAAATCATTGTCACTCTCAAAAAGCAAGCCAAAGAAATTAGTGCCACCACAAGTCCTTAAGTGTGCCACTGGATGCTTAGGTGTTTATTAGCAACTATATCGTGAGTGCGCACTGAAAGGATGTGGATCCAAGTACCTGAGAAAGACGTCCGTGACAATAATATTCTCTGTAACCACTTGAATAAACTACAATAGAATATTGCTGGCTCAAGCATGAAACTGTTGTGGAGTTTGGAGACAGAAAACGATCTTAAAAGTCCAATACAAGTTTTCTTGTTACCAGAAAAGTTTCTGTTGGTGGATGCACTGGATCGTGAGGTTTCCTAAAGTTATGTCGGGATGCTTTTTGCATAGGAAAATCCCACAGTGGCACTGTGGTATGCGTGGTGGCATTCCTGAATGGAACAGCTCCGTGTCCCCTGAGACCTGGCTGAAGGAACGAAAGGGTGCCCAGTGTGTCCTTGCACTCAATCGTGCAGGGTCTGTAGGCAGCCAGCAGACCTGAAACTCATCCTGAAGCTACTCTAGAAACTGCTCTCTCTTCAGGAGCAAGACAATGAATATAAAATCAGAACTACAGTAGATAAAAGCAGATTAGAATCTCTTTTATGTGAACCCTTTTTTTTCATGCACAAAACAGCCCCATCAAACAGCAAGTCAAACAGTTCTGGCACTAGCAAACCAATATAGCATTGATCTTATTCAACATGTTTTACTTGCTTTTAGAAGCTGTATGTATATATAATGCTAGTACAAAAAGCACCGATTTGTAGTAAAGGATTGGAAAAGAAACCATTTTTACCAATTAAGGATGATGTGGCTGTCTTAAGAGGGGTTTTTTTGTCTCCACTGTCAAAAAACATGAAGACAGCCACTGAGGCTGAGAGCTGACAGCCTGGGATACATCCAGATGTTTACAGAGGTTGCTCTGAAAGACACTGTCCAGCCTGAGGACTATATTGCAATGCTGCATGATGGCCAGTTACTGAGATGCATCTCCAGCATTTCACAATGCCTAACTAGAAAAGGGAGCATCGTAACTGAGAGGACAACCACTGTAATTTATGCTTGAATTGGAACAAAAGAAAGTGAACTGAACATTCAAATGATACGGTCAACTTTTAATTTAACAGAGGTCTTAGTCATATGTGCTTTATAATAGAAAAGCTTGCTGTCATGGTTTATAGAATGTGCTTGAACAAACGTAGTCTAAGCACAAACATGTGAATGTAAGGTCATCTATTAATAATCTTAGGCAAGGGTCACAGTCAGCTCACACAGAAAATCAATATTCAACAGTACACACACACTAGAAAACTTTTTCTGCGTCACTTGTTTTCAAGCCAGCAGATAATCGAAGCATAGGAGACAACAACCACCTCTGCCGAGAAGTCTTTGCGGATACCGGTACACTTACATCTGACTTCCACTTAACAGTAGTTACTCCATCAGTAACATGGTAGTGCCTAAAGCATAATGAAAGCAATGCAATTTCTATTCAGTAAACATTAAAATGCTAAAATTTGAAAATATGCATGTGGCTGTCCCTTGCTCTGTTGAGAAACAAAGTTTTATTTTTAGTATCAGTGCTTACATTTTCTTGCAGCTATTTTAACAGATGAACTGCCACCAGAAATATTCTCTCACTGCGGCCTGATGTAGAATGATATAAATAACCTTTACAAAGTCCAGCATAATGGAATGGTAAAATCAGTTGACATTCTTTTAATTAGCACTGCCTGAAGATTTACCTACACAGAACAGGAACAGCCAAATTCATCCCTGGAATAAATCCACTGAAGTCACTGATGTCAGAGGAAGTACACTGGGAATGGAGTTGATATAATAGCTCTGTTAGTCACATTAAACATACAGCAGTTCTTGCCTGTAGCATATACATGGTTTGAGGTAAATGAGAAAACATTTTGATTTATTAAAGAAAATGCTCTTGTGTGATATATTCACCCTTTCTTTGCCCCAGAAACAGCAAGTTAGCCAAATGTGACTGGGTGTACATTAAAAGAGATCAAAAATCTTTTCTTCACCAGACTTAACAGATTAGTGGGTGGAAGCTACTCATGCAAACTGGTGGACGCTAAACTCCTGCTCTCTATAAAAATCTCTCAACTAACAATTCAACAAAACAGCGGTAGCAGTAATCTTACTGGAACCCCATCCAGCAAAGCAATTAAGCGCTTGCTTAACCGTAAGAACACGAGTAGCTCCAAATTTAGATCTCTATTAAAGTTTAATGCCAAATTTAACTTTCCTGGATTTCAATATTTTTGACTAAACATGCATGAAACCACTTCATTAACATATGTAGTTTAATCTTTCCCTCCTGATAAACGAACAAAAGAAAACGGGTCACATTTGCCCTGATGTAACCCCCTTTCTGGCTCCTCTTTCTAATCTGTAGTCGTCTTATTTCTTATATTACACAGGCAGTTTTGCTTTCTCATTTAGAATAACAAAACAAGCCTTTTCAGGCAAAATGATGATGAAGGACAAATGATACAAGTGATACAAATGCCCCCAAGTTCTCAAAGCTCACATTTACTGGTGGCTGCGAGTACTCCAGCCCACTGAATCTTTTTGGCTAAAAAGGGACTGCCATGGAAGGCAGGGTATCTAAATATGGCCTATAAAACTCTAATCATTTGTATCCAAGTTTAATATATGATTGCTGTATGTTCACACATACGTACTTTATTCCCTCTTTCACTTTTTCAACAGGTCATAATGAATATTCAGTGCCACGGTCGTTCTTATCCTTAACAGTAACCAGCAAGGACTAGCAGGACCTCAGCCACGTCGGGGACACTGCCAAAGCTACGCCATGCAAAACACAAGTGGGCTGAACCAAACAGCTCTGACAGCGTTGAGGCATAACTTGTGTTTCGCAGATAACGGGCACGAAAGAATTCCGCTCCCCTTTCATGGAGACTGGGTCTCAGGAATCAGCAGAGGTTCTAGCTGGCTGAAGGGATGCCGCTTGGAGAGCTTCAAGCTTGCCTGACAAGGGACATCAGCATAAAGATACTGTCGAGTTACCGCTCCTTGGAGCATAAACCCCCTGTGCGTGGGGATCTCCTCATTGTTAAAGCACCAAGCAATGTGAAAGTTGGGTGCAGGAATAAAGCTGAGCCATTTTTCTAATTACTATATCCTTGCATCTTTCCTTCTTTCGGAGAAATGTCAATCATCCAGCAAGCCTTGTAATCTTCAAGACCCTCTTAAGCAGAACGGAGGGAGTATAAATGAGGACTGGCCAAGCAGATCCTGGCACTGCAGAATGAGATCTATCCACACTTAAACAGGGACAAAGCAGTCTCGTTTTGCTGGGTGTTCTGTTTTTTGGATTCCAAAGGGATTTATGGATATGTTTTATGGAGGAACTGCTTGATTCATCCTGAGTTTTATTCAAAGGGAAGAAATTTAAAATGACCTTTGTTTATGAGGGGGAGGGGAGAGTAATACTCTATTTTACTCCGCTAAGGAAAGACATCAATGTAATGAATCATGTAAGGGACTAGCAGGGAAGAAAATAATACAATATTGCAGCATTTTCTATCTTTACTTTTCCTTCACTTGAAAGGGTTTTTGCTTATTTTGCAGACACTGCATTAATATTTTTTTCCAGGCTAGCAATTCCCCACACACATACTCCACTACACCATTGTGTTTTCTCTGCAGAGCACAACAGCTTCCGTCCCGGCTCCTCCCAGATCCCATTTTTTGAATTCTCTGAACTGTGATCATTTTTCACTATTAATTCATTAAAATGAATTAATACCTGAGTTTTTTTCACTTAAATAACTATGGTACTTCTAGCAATACAAACATATATGCATATATATACACACACACTTGTATACACATGTACATATAAAAATCATTCTTCTTCAAATTCAGGTTATGCTTATAGACGTGAGGTGAGCCTGCGGGCATGCTGCAGTATATGGGCCAAAGGGCAGCGGTACATTTTTTCCTGTCCCACTTGGTATCGTGCAGACACAGGTCCTTTCCCAGCAAAGCCCTGGTGTCAGGCAGGGAGGAGCTGGAAGCAGCCTGAGCTCAGGCTAACCCTATTACACTGCAGGCATCCTACATCTACTGCAGGGTGTCGGGAGCACAGGAGGTTCTTCCCTCTCTCCCTGACTCAGTCTCCAAACGTACAATATAGGCGTAGCCTGCGTGTCTCCAGAAATCAAGTGTCCCTGTTCTAATGTCCTTAACAGCATTACAAAAACTACGTTGTTGTCCTGGTTTTGCACACCCGCAGCATCTCAAGGAGCTGCCAGACAGTTTTGAGTGCCAAACTGAAAGAAATACCCCAGAGGGATGCAAATCCAGCTTTGTTATACAGAACTGTATAATGCTACTGTGTCCTTCAAGAAAATATCCACTAAGCATCCTTTTAACACGTAAAGCTCCAGCCAGTCTGAGACGGAGCAGCCCAGCTTAGTAGCTGGCCAGCTGAATTGCAACCAATATAAGCTACAAGGCTCAGAAAGGGAGGTAGCACCTATGTTTTCCCTCTCATTTTCTGAATTACAGATGATCACTGGACTGTGGCAGGATATTGAGGGAGGAAAAGATCAACACACAGAGGAGCAGGTGAGAAGGGACTGTAAGTGGCCGTAACAGAGAGAATTCAAATGCGGCAGAGAGGCGGTGAAAGTCAGATAATGACTGGGAGATCTAGAAAGAGGAGATGAAAGGAGGCTGAGCAAGGGGAAGAGGCAAGAGAAAAAAGCAAGGGAGAAAGTGAGAAAAATGCAAGATAAGTCTAAGGAATAGACAATTTGAGGAAAAGGGCATATTTCTTCTTCCCCTCTTTCCTCTCCCCTCACACATCCCCTTAGTGCCCTCCTCCCTGCTACCTGTTCATGCTGTAACGGAAGAAGGTGCCCACCTAACACAGGGTGCTGGGCTCCCCCTCTGCTATAGCAGGACAAAAAAAGGCTGGCTGCACATTTGTACCACCTCATCATAGACCTGCCTACAGTGTCGAACCAACCCCTTCTCCGGCAAATCTCATCCACGAGGGTGTAGGGGTTGCAGTCAGTAATGGCACGTGTTGCAGGAACAGCCCAGCAGTCACACGCAGAGAAGCCACTTTTGCAAACAGGCAGTGGGTATAAAGCACTTGCAGATTTGCACATGCCTTATGGAAAAGAGCACAGGTACAGCGCCTCTCTTTCCATGGCAAATTATCATCAAAAGTGTTCAACAGACTATAAAGAAGGAAAATTAATTTCTTGGCAAATTTCCTGCGTTTTCAGGAAATGTAGCCAGCAGTTCAGCTTTTGTTCTAGCTTTTACTGTGGATGAACTCTTTTATGCACTGATGAAAATGTTTGTGTATCTTCACACAGTGTTCTCACACCTGTAGCTGCAGATATCTTTCGTACAGAATTGAATGGGTGGTTGCAACAAAATTAAGACTGGATAGGATAGGTGACCAGAACCTGGTCAAGAGGTAAAAACACACCAAGGAAAGCACATTTATAAAGATTTAGCTCTCTGAATACAGTGTGCCGAAAACATCTTAATTGTATTTTCAGGGAGATGACCCATCTACTGAAACCTAGTAGGATATTTCATTATTATCCTTCAGACATCCCACAAGGAAAAGTTACTTAACTATATTACGCAGCCATTTTATCCTTTTTTTTTCATTATCAAATAGCTGTAGCCATCAACAATTGCTTTTTACAGAACTAAAGGCAAAACATTAAGAACAGTATTTATTTTAGCCAAAAAAAGAAGTCCAAAAAGCTGTCCTCTGAAATTAGTCGAGAATACTTTCTGGCTATTTCACCTTAAAAATGAGCCTCAGTGACTTGACCAACCATTTTGAATATAGTAATTGTGGAGGACAAGAAACATGCTATTACTAGATTCTTATATTAACAAAAAATGCCTCATTTTATGCTAGTGTTCTGTTCAGATCTTTGAAGCACGTCACCAGATTGATACTATTCTTTTAATAAATAATGTGTCTGTATCATTATCATTCTGGTCAGTGCCTTCTGAACATATCCAGGAGACAGAGGAAGTACGCAAATTTAAAACACAGATTATTAAAAGGACCACACTAATGACTCACACTTTCACCACTCAAAGAAAATAGTATTTGAAATCCTGTCAAATGTGATAGTGGCAAAAATGAAGCACGCTGCCCTGCATTTACAGCAGAATGGTATTTTTAAAACATGCCAGTCAACTTTCTGAAGTTTAATTGGTGGCTGAAGTGATCAGAACAGGATGTTCCTCAGAGGCTTGAGCTATTCCAGGACAACATCACCGGTGAAAGTTTTTGACAGTATATTGACTATCCTTAGTTTTGTTTATGTTCATAACAAAAAGGAACTCTAATGGCTTCTTTTTGTTCTTTGTTTTTTTGCTTTTCTTTTCAGCAAGCACTGACAGGCGTGCCTGAGAGACTCCAGTCGGTTTCAAAGCTGGATATGGACTGGCATACAAGTAGAGGCAGGAGACAAATGATAATGAAAGTGAACCGTTCAGTATTTTGATGAAGTTGAAAAATTAGGACTGTTTACATAAGTCAGAACTTATTTGCATTTCCTGACATTTCTGGTCTCTTTTCCCCTTGATCGAGAGTTTATGTTATACAACAGATAGATTAATGAATGAAAAAGAAAAAAATAAGCAAAGCATCCTGCCGTCTCAGTTAGTGGTACCTGTAGTTTGGCCAAATCGTTTCCCTGCTCGTAACTCTGTTTCAAAAACAGATTCAGTGATACATGCATCCAGGACCAAGCTTTCAAAGCGCATCCAAAACTGAATGTTTAGATACTTGTTTGCACAGGCCCAGCTGATATTTTATGCAGAGTACGGGCAGATTCAAATCTTGCATTTCTGAGTAAGCAGCATTCGTAAACCATTTGCGAGTGCACTTTCAGAAACCCTTTAGAACTTGTGCCCTTTGTCTTAACTAGCATTATGAAGAAGCTTTAATAGATGTAATAGGCACACAAATAATAGTTTATAAATGACTCGATTTCACAGTAGGCAGAACATATTCTCAAATTCTTCTCCCATTTAGATACCCTTTCTGATTTCAAAATTAAATAGAAGTTAACAGAGTTAGAATTATATGCCTACTGACTACTGCTTTTAATTATTCTAAACATATCTGGAATTACTACGTAGACTGATATTTATCACTGCCAATACTTTACATAGCAGGGAGATCTTCTCCCCTTTCCTCCCCTGCCCAAGTCCCTGTTTTCCTGCGGAACAAGGGGAACAAATCACACCAACTCCCTCCTAAGTGCACTACAAGTCACAGAGACAAAATGTCTTTCACCGTATTATGGATAGGCTGGAATAGCTCTGCTGCTGATTCCTCCTCTCCATGACAGTAGAGAAGGAAGGTAATTAAGCACACTAGCAGTTTAGACAGACAAGGAGGTATTAATGCCCACGTGAGATGACTCTCAGCAACACATTGAGCTTGCTTTACCTCCAGCATAAGACTTAAGTGCCACATTCACTGACTCTGCCCCAGACCCTGCAGGCATTTGCCCACCCGTCCCCTTGTACCAGTGCTGCCCCTCATCCTCAACCCACACCTCACTGAGCCTTGGAAGAGTCCAAACACTTAATTTGGGTATTTTAAAGAAAAGAAGCCACAGGAAGAACCTGTAAAGAAATCCATTTTCAACCCAGTGCCAGCTGCAACTTAGGGCAACAGGAACAAAGATGCTACCAAGCTTCCCTCGGCAGCATTGCAATGGAGAAAGCACACCAGCAGGCTCGTGAAGTCAAATTAAACAAAATGCCATTAAAAACTTAGCTACCGAGACAACATAGATCAAAGCTGACCAAAGGAAAACACAGTCATGAGAGAAGTAATGGCATTAATTTAACTAAGTAATTCCTGAACGCTACAGCCTGAATAATAGGAAGAAGCCTCCCTATAAAATCCTCTCTCCCATTTCATTGGCACGGTAACACACTAGCAGCTTGGCAGAACACACAGTAGAGATACTGTAACTCTATTAATTAACAGGGCCTGTGTATAGGGAAGACAAAATATGTAAGCAAAAAGACTAATGGCCAACCTGGAAATGGAAAACAGGTGGTTCTGAGACTACATGTATCCAGCTTTCCTAACAGCAACAGCATCAGCCGTGGAGGTGCTGAATGCCACTCACGGGACTGAAATGAGAACCCTGCTCTGATTTAAATCTGCTCTAATTTGGGGCAGCAGGAAACTGTCTCCAGATTTCACCTGAGCCATGGGGGGTAGGGTGCTGCTCGCCTCCTCACCTCTGAACAACGCTCGGGCACGTCTGAGGTGCTATGGCTAAACGTTTAAGATCAGCAGTGGACATCTCATAAACAAACTTCAAAGTAAATATTTTACCAGGCACATGTAAGTACTTAAGATTTATATCGTATCCTCAGTGTCCTTGACATTTTACAATAGTGTTTATTTCCTTTCTTGCTAATTCACAGAACTGGATAATTTACAAGGAATTTACACATTAGAAATGAGCAAGATTCTTGGGCATAACTTCACAAATATGACATTAGCACAACAATGTTCTAATATAAACATACACAATGCTAAGTAGGAATACAGCATTTCCTACAGGCAGAGGAGGTCCTGTATGCCACTGAATAAGCGTTGTGTGACAACCTGCAGGGAACTTGCTGAAGGCAGAAGGACCCAGTTTATCCTGTGCCGCCTCTCCGGGCTGAACACACAGAGGAAAAAGGCCAGGAATTAGGTCAGTGAATCAATGACCCTCCAGTTGTATCAGCCCAGTACCCTTGTCAGGAGAGGGGAGATAAAACAATACCAAGGCTAAAATAGCTCTACAAAGACAGTGGGATCTAGTCTACGAATGTGGACTCCTTTTTTGCCAATGAAGAAAAAGCCCATGGGTAGTCTGTGTATTGTGACCGTTTACAAAAGTCCAACATGTGGCTTGTATTCACAGTTATTAATGCTCACATGTAAGATTACAATGAAAATAAATCCCATTATAAGGAATAATTCTCTTTTCACCTGGTCACTAATGGGACATAAAAATCATTCTGAGATACCATTTACTAGGGACAGCTAATGAAAATGTTTCCAACGAAAATCTGTAAAAATTAAACTGGGGGTTTAAAGATTCCTCCGTAATGCGAGGGAGTAGCTGCGAACAGTTTTGGAGAAGGCACACACTGTAACCAGGTGCACGCTTTTGTTATTCTGTTAAGGATGTCAGGGGCGTTTGCTTTTTTCCCTGACTCATCCTTTTCCCTAGTGGATATTCTGACCCTTAGTCCTGGCAAATCCAGCAGTACCAAAAAGTTCTCTCTGGTACCTCATTAGTCACTCCCCTGCCATGTGCTATCTTACCTGCAGATGTAATTCTTCTTGCAGGATTCTTGTAAATTCAGGCAGTTTGGTTTCTCCCTGTCCTCATATGAACACACAGGAACAATAGTCTGCCGTCTCCTTTCTGTACAGGCTACGTCTCGACAGGAGCAGAAGAGCATCCCGTAGCTGTGCTTTGGGGGAACTTTGTCAAAAAATAGCCGGAGGGCCTTATGACACTTCCGCTTGTTACAGATTTCATTAGACGTGCTGCTGGTGCAGGGGGTTATGTATGCAGATCTGAACCTCTTGCAGGTATCATTTAGGTTACAAGCTTTTGCTGCATCCAAGCAATTGTTCCCCTTTGAAAGTACTGGCTCCACTAGAAAAAACAACACAACAGCAGTAAGAAATGCGTCACATTTATATTGTGTTTTGATGTTTGTGTTTATTTCACTGTTAATGAGATCCTGATTATACATTTGTTACATACAAAACTTTCAGTGCCAGAAACTGCGACCAGTCCTTATGTTTCTTAGGGTAATGGTTTAAGGAGTGAACAAGAGCACAGGCATGAGTTAAGATCAGAATGCTGGCGAATAAATGATTATTACACTGGGCAGGCTGTACTTCATCTTCTTTGCAGCAGACATGCAGGATGAATATTGGGTAAGACTTGGCCTCACTAAAAAGCTATTAAAATCGCTGGTAAATTGGAAGGGATACGGTTGTCCCATCGCACAAGAACACAGTGAGAATGTGGGCTCCTAACTCTGGTTTTGTAAAGCTAAGACTTTTTTTTTATTTTTTCCTTGAACAGTATAAACGACCTTCAGTGTCTATATCAGGTAACAACATCATTTAAATATAATTTGTGTACTCTGCAGCATGTAAAAGCCACATGCCTGTTACTACAGTTTTTAAGGTATGAGAAGAGCCCACCCAGACAGAAAGGAAAGCAGGTACAGCCCCACGACTGTGAGCTCTCTAAGGCCACCCACAAGGCCCATAAGCTCCACACTTCGTGAAAGACATTGTTAGAAGATCTATAGATGCCACCTGAACCATGGAAGTTTTATGAAGTTTACAAGTTTGAGGAAGCTGGCGTAGAATTAACAAGTGACTGTGAAAGAAACATTTTAAAACATGGAGTATATCTCTCACACACACGCACATGCTACAATAAGTTATAGAAAAGAATAAACTCAGATAAAAGTTAAGACTATAATTATACATCTGATTTTGCAATACGTTATCCAGATATTAAAACCCAACATATGCTTTGCTTGACAATGAAGAGAACTGGCGTTAGAATGCAAAACTCAATTAAGAATAATCGTAATGCTGCTTTGGATATTAGGAATGCCAAGATCACAGATCCAAGAAAATACATTAACTTCCCATTGCCACAGAATTTGCAAGCTGAACAAAACATTTTGCAAATATCTAAAACTCTGCAGCAACCTCTCAGGGGGGCTGGCCAAAGAGAAAACATTGCAAATGATCTAAACCTCTTAAAAGAAAGCTTTTTTTTCTAGCTCTTCCACCTTTTCCCAAAAACTCAGTCCAAGGCCCTCGTACACCTCAATGCCACTCTCCTCTATTCTCCTACCACTTTGCCTCCCGTTCCCAGATCAAGAGATCAACCTTTCATCTTTTTCCACGGCAGGAGAAGGTGATGTAGCGTGGCTGACGTGCTGCGCGGAGGTGCTGCAACTGCCTGAACTGACCGTGCCCAGGATGGGCCTTGGTGCTAGCACACACTTCCCATTACACAAACCCCTCGCCTGCGGCTACCCCAGGTACCTCACCCACCCACAAATGACACAGTGCAGACGTAGCGTTAGATTTGGGGTTCGCTCTAGCGATATGCTGTAACTCCGTTCAGTGGGTTCGTACATTTAACCTTTGCACGTTTAACATTCACACTCCAAGTCCTTCCCGATCCCAGTTTCTTGCACAATAAACTGTAACTTTTTGCTTCGTCTTCACAAATTACAAAACTATAAACACGCAACATTTGACTATAAATTAAGAGCCAAGCACTTCTTATAATAGCAGCCTACCACAGTTCAAGCAACACCAGATGCAGAAGAGATGAGATATCCAAAATACAACCCTCTCATAAAATCGTAACATTTTTATATAAAATGTTGTATTACATTAGCATACAACTATAATCTTAACTATGAACTCTCAAAGTTTTTTTTATACAGTATATAGAATTATATGTTTAGTACAAATATAATTACCATGTAATCTGCAGGGCATATAATTATGCAATATATGAATAGTACATGCTAATTACTATGTGATTGCAGAGTAATTACATGGTTATTTGTGCCTGGGAGTCAACTGCTGAATTCCACTCTTTAACGCAAGATTCTGCGGAAGAGCTCTGAATGGGGCATTTCAATACGAACAGACATCAGCTTACTGTATGATATATTAGAAAGCATTCTTTAAAAGAAAACCCAAGATGTAATAAAGTACCTCTTTGCTGATAATCATACACGTCGTCCATTAAGGGTCCAAAATGTAGTAAACGCTGATACAGAATTAAAAAGCACTGTAAATATGAACACCTCAAAAATCAAAAGGGATGGGTTAATCAGTCTTTTTTAAAAATAGAGCATAAGCCAATTCGCTGACCACACAAACAGCAGTGAAAGTTATCTTGGATGAAAGCTGAATTAGGTGCAAATTGTTGGTAACAATAGTGATGCTCATTCATATCTTTCATATAATTTATATCTACCCAAGTCTTGCATTCCTCTGGCACATCAACTCTGAACACGGACCAGGCCTTTTGGTGTTTGTGTTGGGTTTTTTCCCGAAAACTACCCCTGGCTGGAACTTGCCACTTTCCTTTTCTATTTTGATACATATGTCTCTAGCTATTGTTTCTGGCATATTTATAATCACATTATACAAATTATTTCTACGTTTTAAAACCAAGACTAACATACCACACATAAGAGATACGCATCAACTGCATTTGAATTAAACAAGACTGTCTAAACCAACTCTTCTCATTAATGCCAGCTTCTCCCAAGCTTTTAAATCATGTTTTAATGCAAAATTTACAATCCAGAAGACACTTTATGCTTTATTTTTATTGCAAAATTACAACATAATTATTCCTAAGTCTTGTGGTCACTACAAACAGTTAACAATACTGAGAGGGTTTCTGAGGATTACTTACGCAGCAGTAAGGTCAAAATTCCACCCAGCTTCTGTTCTGCAAAGCTTAAATTATTAAGACAGGCAGGAGTTTGGCTCTTACTAGGTAGTGACTACATTAAGAGCAAATGGATCTAATCCAGAGCTACTTTTCCTGCCAGCATCCTTTGGGAAAGGTCTGTGTAAGGAGATCCTTTTTCAGTTCCACTCTCTCTTGGGGCACTTGGATATAGACTGGGGCAGGCAGAGCAGCAGCCTGGGACAAGTAACGATTCCTTCCCACCACCACTTCCCCATCCAGAGCTTCCTCTTTCCCAAGTCCACTTTGCCTTGGACCCATTCTGGAAATCTCTGCCAAACCATGCAGCTCTCCGCTCCTGCCGAATCACTGCAGACTCCGAGGTAAGTTACTTCCAGGCAGGTGATAAGTGATGCCTCGTGCCTGCGTGCGAGGGGCTGGTTGCCACCCGTGGCAAGGGGCCCAGCAGAGCAGATCTGCGGACACCAGGATGCTGTCTCCCAGCAGAAGCCACCAGCGGCAGCGAGCTGCTTGGTGCTACGGGTGCCACCCTGGTGCGGTGCAGGCAGAGCCATGGCAGAGCACGGCCAGCGCCAGGAGCTGCTGCCTTGGTGGGAAAGCAGCAGCTCCCAGCATCCATAGTTAGGATGGCTAAACATGTCCTCCCACCAGGCAGTTTGCCGTACACTATGTGCAAGAACTCTGGGGCAGCAATAATTGGCTTACTGATACTAACTTACCTCTGCGTGCATCACCGGCTGGCGGCTCTTCTACTGCACGCGTGCGTGCAAGGTGAGATGTTTTTCTGAGACATTTTACTGATGAAAAAAACAGCCCTTGTATTACAGTATAAGGTGTTACCACTTTGATATTTGTTATCTCCCGAACCCTCTCCCACCCTGGCCTAGCACTGTTACAGCTGCAACAGTTCTGGACTCAAGCTCCCGTACGACAGCAGAAAGCAGCCAGCCAAACGCTCCAGTCTTTTATCCAGAGATGTTTCTAAAGTTTTAATAGGGCTTCCTCTGCCCTGTGTGATCTTCCTTATGCTTCACCCTCTTTCACAGTCTCTTCACCTTAATCTTTCATCTTCCTTGCATTTCCATTTCTATTTCATTTCTGTACCTACTGAGCCTTTGGCTGTCTCCTCAACTCCTGTTAACCCCATGGTGCACAAGAAAGGATTCGCGGTGGATATTTGGAGCTTCTTATTTGTGCTCCCACTGGATGGAAGGAGTGAAAGGGCTATTACTTGTTCTATAAGATTCTTATTAAACAGCAAAATGGACACATAGTCTTCAATTTTCTTACAGTACATAAAAAGCAATTTACTGAGGTTGCCATTAAAATTACAATTACTATTTGCAAGTAATTAGCATTAGTAGGTTTTCTGGGGTTTTTAGTGAAGGGAACGCTCTAAAAAGAGCAGTAAATGTTAATGTGATGGAAGGCAAAATTACAAAGTGATAGAGGTGACCACACGGGCACGGGCCTGCTTCAATGCAGGTGCAGAATGTGGCATATAGGAACCTAAAACCGACCAGAAGATGAGAACCATGATCCCACTTTAACAAAAGTGCTGCTATGGGGTTCACCAAAGTACTTCTGCTTTGTAAGAAGAACAGATTAAAAAAATAAGGAAAGCATGGGAAATATTATCACCTGCATCTTAATGGATTCAAATAAACTATCATTTTCCTGGACAAATTATTTCTAGTCCCAAATAGCAGAAGAAAACCAAGTCATCCCTGAGAAATCATGAGACATGTTCATGTTACTCTGAGGTTCTACTTGTCTTATACTCAGCCTTCAGAGAACAGTCAGGCCTACTTCAAACCTTTTCCATAATCATGATAAGCAGGTCATTTACTTTTTAAAATCAAAGCGAATACATTTTCAGCTATACCCAGGGCTTTCAGAGTACTACCAAATACAACAATATGCATGTTGAAATTACAACAGATGGCCTCAGTAGGTACACCAGGTGACAAGGAAGTTGAGACTCCTGCGTGCAGAAGAGCACACCCAGGGCTACAGCAACAAAAGGACCTAAAACAAAACTGCCTAATCTGAGACTTTATGTTCCTGAGACAAAAGCTGAAACATTTTGTGTTCCCAGTCGGTCCTCCCCAGTGCTGGGCATGCAAGTCTTTGATAACGGAAATTCCACAGGTCCCTAGAATTCTTTTCTGAATACATCCATAAATCCATCTGAGGAGGTAAAGACTATCTCCTGTGCTACAGGGATCAAGAACATTTACATTGCTTAGTGTGAACCAACAGACATGACTTGGAAGTGTTCATCACTGCCATGTTCCACACAACTACTATGCCCAAAGCCTTTTTCAAAACACCCTGGCCTTTGTTTTCACGAGACTCCATCGATGAATCATCAGTCGGGTTCTAGGAGACTTTGGTTCAATGCCTTCCCTGACCTGGAGACTCAGAACCACTGTTCTCATTTCCCAGAAAGGTTCTCAAACATCTCACTGTAGGGTGTTCTCAAGAAGGTGCACAGGAAATAGTGCATATTGCAAAACACAAGAGAGAGCATGATGTTTCAGCCCAAGGATGAGAGCTCTCTCTGGGAAGGCAGATTGCTGGGTTCTGGCCTGCACCCAAGAAAGAGAGTTATTTCTCTTGCAAGAGCAATGACTGGAAACCAGGATTCCCTTCCTGAAGATGACTCCCTTAATTGTAAGTCTGTGCTCTCTTCTTCTAATCCCTTCTAAAAAAACATGATCACTTCTATACCACAGCTTCTTCCCTTCCTTCCAGACCAACCTACTTGCCTAATCCATAGGGTAGTCTCCCAGGTTTTGTGAAAACCCATAGAGAAGAGCACAGAGCACAGTCATCCCACTTCCTCGAAGACTATTCTGATCACTAACTTAATGACTAAAGCACCATGACATCTTCTGCTTGGTGCCCATTAAAAGAAGAGTGGCTCTCTACTACCAGGAGTGCACACCGATTGCGGTGTGACAGTTGTACCTGCCTGTGGCAGTGAATCTGACTCCTCAGTTCTGAAGGCTTCCAGCAAATCTGTTTCTGTATTTCTTATTGTCCATCTAGAGATTTATTGTCCATGCATTTTTTGTTGCTTGTTTGGGGTTGGGGTTTTGTTTTGTTTTGGTTTTGGTTTTTTTACACAGTATTCCCTGTGCACTTTATAAGAATTCTGGGTGCCTTTAGTTACCACCTGGAAGCAGGGGCTCCTGACTTTACATGTCTAAATCTATCTCTTGGTCTGTTTCTGGATGTTTAATTCTGCTAAGAGGGCCACAGGCCCTACGTGCTACATTTTGCATTACCCAAGTACACCAGTGGATCTGGCCTCTAATACCTAGCAGGACTCGTTTCCATTTAGAGTTAGATCCTGATACCTTTAGTTGACCATTTCCTGGTGCATTTAATAGACATTACAGATAAAGACTGCAAGAGAAAACTCCTATTCTGGACATTTGTTGATGAAAACGGGGAGAAGTGATGTTTTAAGATTTCCTTTGGTACTTTCAGTCTTTTCTGGGGAGGAATGGGGAAAGGGCTGAGCAGAAAAAGCTGGTGGCTGAGCCCTGTGGGTTGGCTGAGGGACATCTGCTCGACTTACAGGTTATGTAAAAGGAAAGTCTTGCAACCCCACAGTGAACTGATTTAAATTTTTGTTCCACGACAGCAGCAAGGGAGAGGAAACCCTGCTCCCCAGTGTTAACAACACTGTGGTCTGCTGCTGAAATTCTTTGTCTTCGCTCACACAAATATCCTGATCTATCACCTTTCATTTCTGTTACACATTTAAAGGTTATGCCAGGGTCCCTAATTTTTCCACATGGCTCTGAGGGTGGCGGTTTTGCATTATATTCATGCCAGCATAATTATAGCCATTTTATTCACTACCGTTATTCTGAATTTTCAATAATCTAAGTTCAAGAATTTGTTTCTTTAAGGCTACTTTTACTTCTTCTGTCCAAGGTATCTCACGGAGGAGGCAGAAATGTATAAATTAAATCAGAGGCTGCTAAACAAAGACACTTCCAGTTGTTGCAAATTGATCCAGTCACTGTTTCTCACATTACGGCACCAATGACTTCAGTTCTACCCTAAAGACTTTTAGGGTGTAAAGGTCATTTTAACGTGTCTACACTGCACTAGCGTTAGGGGTGGATTATGCATGACTGGGACCATATACAGAATATATTTTCTTCTGAGGGAGTGATCTCAGTCACTCCATACAGAATTCACGCTCTGTACTGAGTCAGAGGCTGGTTGTGATGGTGGAAGGCTATTGCCACGGTTTCAGCTGAGTTCTCCTAATTAATTTCCCCTTAAAATATTCAAAGTGAAAATGTGTTACTGCGTATGCTCGCATGTTATACAGTTCAGTATCTTATTATTAGCTAAATACTAAGTCAACAGAATTGAGAAGGATCTAGCACACACAGAAATACAGAATAAACCGGTGAAAATATTCAAACCTACGCGGTTGCCATGAGAAGTGATTTACTGCATGCAAGTTCTCAAGACACAGTGAGGGACTGTTTACCAAAGTCATGCCAATTTACAGGGCAACTTTCAGCATTTCTTTTTATTACTGCAGAATTGAATTCACAACTTGTTTCCTCTTTTCCTCAGACTTGATTAATTACCGTGTTAACATAACTACTGTTCTCCTGCTTATAATGGGCTCCCTCTAAACTGCTGCCCCAGCAAAATAAACCAGGAGAAAGCTTCTAGCTCTTTGCTCTAGCAGTGCACTCCTTTCTAATCTCACTATTTTTCAAATTTATGTTCCATTCCAATAAAGCTTGTGTGAATATTATAGCAAATCAGATAATACAAGGTTATGACCCTTGTAATTGATCCTTCAAGGTTCTTTTTTGCCTTTTTCCACTTGACGTGGTAAAAATTACATTTAGATGTGCTTGTTGACACTTGAGAATTCACTTTGTTGGTCATATACACTGTTTCAGAGAGATCACATTACATAATGATGTATTTCTAGTGCTTTATTTCTTCTATACCTACAACCCCATTAAGCTGTAAGCAAACCTCTCGTGGGGCTGTAAGACTACAAGTATCAAGGGGGCAATGCTCCCATGCTGTTCAGAGGAAGTATAGCTGGAGAAATTATTATGTGAGGATACAGGGTTAAACATTAGCTGCTGTTTTAAAATATTTTCAAATAAATAAAAGCATCTTAAAATAAAAAGTTAGATTTCCATTTGTAGAAAAATACACATTTTAATGAACACAGACCATGTATGCCGGCACTAAAAATCACTTATGTGTAGCAATGGTTTCTGTATCACATGACCACTGGAATAAAGTGATTAATTGGACTGTCTCAGTAAATGCGATCATTACACTTTTAATTAACCTTTTCAACCTTTTGCACCTTTCAGTTTTGTTATACATTATATTTTTGCAGTTTTCCAGTTATTATGCTTGACTAAGCTTAAAACAATGCAGAGTTGTGTTAGAAAGATAAGAAAAACAATTCAAACAACTCTTACTGTTCCTAATAAGAAAATACTGCTGATACTGTCATCATAAGGGTAGTTATAAATCAGGTGGACAGACATTCTGAACTCTGTGGCTATGTTCCCACCTAATTTTTGTTTTGGCAGCACACTGTTATTTAATGGCTCTGGCTACCAGGAAACTAGCTTTTGAAAATTCTTTCTCAACCTAGTTATAATTACTCCATATAAATCATACAATGATCAATTATAATAATCCTAGCTTCATCCATTATTTAAACTTAGCATTTGAATCTACACAGCAGGAGTGCAGGAAATTCCAAAGTCTTTTCTCTGCTCGCTAACAACTGCTTTATTCCTGAAGTCATGCCAGTTACAGAAAAGAAGGGGCCAGATATGCTCTTAGCCATGACATCAAAACCTGAAATAACCACAAATTTTGGATGACGGAAGGTTTTTGGCTCTGAATATAGTAATTTTTCTAACCACACTACCTTCCCATCATTGAAAATAAATTCAACATGAGATTTTGCTTTCTTTACATTGGTGCACCAAAATCAGAGTTCTGCAATTATATACGCTGACAGTACAGTATATTCTTACTTTAAAATGGCCTAGATCTTTCTCATATATAAGCATAGACACATTTATATACACACACACATATATGTGCATAAAATGTTTCAATACTATTCGGCTTCATGTCTCATTTCACAAGATAGCTACTTATATATTTATTGGTAAGCATGAGAAATAATCCAAATGTTTTTGTCTAACTGATTGCTGATTCTAAGGTATCTGAGCTCAGTGTGGTATGAACGGTAAGTCTGACGGAAGAAGGAGAGACACTTCAAAGAAATGAACTTTCACAAAGGCTCAAGCAAAACATCCAAACATTTTTCAGAAAAACTTTAGAACTATAACTGGATTTTGAATTAGTAACAAGGATTTTTAGATCATTTTAATAAACTATATATTTTTGACGATGCAAAATATTAAGCTTATGATTATTACTTCTTTGTACCTTGTCCTATTTCAGTCTCAGCCATAATATATGCTATAAAATGTAAACATAGGGTCTGTTTTGAGGTTTAACATTTTGATATTTTCTAACGCATATTTTAGTGTTTCGACTACATGCCAAGGATTGCTTTGTCAATAAAGCTGTATTTTTCTGTTTTACTTTTTTCATTTCATTAAACAATAAAGCTGTTAAAATGTGGGAAGTGAACACATAAAACGTGTTAGGATATATTAAAAAAAAAAATAAAGTGGTGCTTTTGCACATACAGAACCACACTTTTTCTCAACACCAAAAGAAAGAGTAATAGGTGAACCAAAGGGGAAGAGGTCAAAGGTGGGAACGTGAGTACTGTCTGCCACAACAGGAAAAGGGCTGAGAAAGCCCTCAACTTAGACTATAAACGTACATACAAATGGGCACAACGCCAACATCAGGAACAAAAGTATAAATCCATATGTCCAAATTTGGGCATCACATGAAAACTGTCCACGGACAAAGCACAAGTAGAAGCTCAGCAAATGGCACATAACTAAATATTAACTGGTAGGATTTTCAATATTTTTTAAAGAAGAGGTGAATATGATCCACAGAAACTCTTTTCACAAGATATAAAACCTCTTCCTCAAAAGTCTAACTCCATTTAGCTCATCGGATGGATAAATGCCCAGTGGAAGAACCAAGGGACTTCTCTGTGCTCCTCATTTGGGCAGACCTAAAAATCTTGTGACGTTTAGATTCCAGCAGAGAAAGGAGATGCCAAGGAAAGACACCTTGTCAGAGCAGGAAGGAAATTCTAGAAAGACAAGATCTTATACATGATAAAGCTGGCATTCATAGCTGAGCTTAGAATCACAAGATTGGAAGGGATTTCATAAAATAATCAACCCTTCTGCCCCACAGCCAGACCCACGATAGCCAGAACAAATCCTGACTGATGCTGTCTTAGACATACCCAAGTCCATAGGACCAGCGGGTATGCATGCAAAAGTGCCAAGGGATTTGGCCAATGTCACTGTGAGGCTGATCTCCTTTTCAGAGGTCTTGGCGATCCGGGCAACTTCCTGATGACTGGAGTAAAGCAAATGTCACAAATATCTTCAAGAAGGGCAAACAGAAGGATACAGGGAGTAACAGCCTAGCCTCAGTTGCAGGGATGATTATTGAGCAAGTGCTCCTTGAAGCCATAGCCATGCAAATAAAGGACAACAAGTTGACGACAACCAGCATGGATTTACCAAGGTCAAATCAGGCCTGACTGCTTTCTACATTGGGATGACTGGTGCAGTGAACAGAGGGAGAGCACAGTGTCAATTTACATTGACAAGCCTTTTGATACAGTCTCCCATATTAATCCTTGCAACCAAATTGGAAAAACAGAGTTTGGATTGGAGGACTACAGGGTGGAAAGGCCCCGCTTTGAGAGGGACCTTGATGACCTCCAAAGGTCTCTTCCCACCTCAATTATCTGCCTAATCTATGCTCTAACCTGTTTTTCAGTAACTCTGCAGCCTCTCCAAATAGGTATCCAGTATTCCCTATGCATCCCATTAAAATTCTTTCCTGGTATCTAATCTAACTATCACTTGCTGCAACATCATTCCCCTGTTTCCTTTCTAACTTTACTCCTTTCCTCTTAGCAATGGCTTTTTAACTTCTTGAAGATTGTCATTCTCTCTCATCACTCCACTCTTCTTTTAAGCCAGTCCTCCCTGATCTACTAATTCTTTCTTCATAACATAAGCCATGTTTTCTAGATATCTAAACTTATGCTATTTTATTCTCAGATTTGAAAAAAGAAAAATGGAGATAGTACCAAAAAAATCCATTGACCAAGAGTTACTGTACGAGCTGTACTCAGGAAATCGCTACAGACAGACAAAACCTGTTAATTCAAGAGCTGCTGAAGCATAGCTTACTCCAGCCTCCAGCAATACCAGTGTAGGTAGGGATGGTTTACACACATTGACTGTCTACTGCAGGAGTATATATTAGCTTATCTATGACAGCAGCTTGCTCCTGATGGCTATAACCTGAAAAAAGAGTCAAAGTATATAAAACCTTGGTAGAAAAATTATCCTGCTTATTCTGCCGTATTACTCTTTCGGAAGGAAAATCAAGAGAGGACAGAGGGCTGGAGAAGTGATTGTGAATCGAACCTGACAACAGCAGCTGATGGGATAAATCATGAAACCTTTGAAAGAAGAGAGTACAGAAAGATACTCTCTCCAGCATAATGAGAGGCAAGCTCTGCCTTCTCTAAAGCTCTCCTGCAACTCCTGTCAGGTAGACACAGATGTCTCTGTGGTCATGACAAAAGTACATTAGCACAAGTAAAAGAAGAGGCTAAAATCATAGTGTGAGCAGCAGTAACAGAAGCGGAGCAGATGCTCAATTAGTGGCAGCAGCAGTAGGGGTGGGGCGAAGGTTGCCATCATGGCAGCAGAGAGAGCAATAGAGTCAGAGAACAGCAAAAGTCACAGCAGCTGTGGAGGCACCGAGTCATCCCCCCTTTCCCTGCTGCGAGTGAAAACCATTCGGGGCAGTTATCTGGCCTATCTACCTAACAATATCAGCCTCATTCCATTAATCCACCACCAGCTGCTCTTCTTTTCTCTATCAGTTGGTCCCGACGCAATCCTGTTGAATACAAATAAATTCACCATAATGTGCCGAGGGTAACACTGGTAACTCTCGCCTATTCATGGATTTGCTGTGGATCCGCTGCAGGAAGCGTATGTGAGCTGCAGTCACTGTGCTGCTGCTGACTTCATCTGAAGTCTCATTGCTGAGACTTCAAAAGCCAATGATCAAGGAGACTTGTGCACAAGAGGCAGGGGCACTTAATGGAACTAGGGAAATAAGATACTTTGGAAACAGAGAACTTAAATGATACTGACTTAGAGATTTAATAATCATCATGATGGTCACTATCCTACTGTGTGTCCAGAAGGTGAAGCAGTACAAAATGAAGGTAAGGCAGCTGTGTATGGTGTGTGTCACTTACCTACGTGCAACTGGGGGGCTTATTAACTTGAGATTACTATGTTATTTAATAAATTAGACCACACTAATAATTAGACCACTGCCTACTGTCTACTCTAAAGTACCTTTCACTTCCATTTATGCCACATATGACACATGGCAGTAGACAGAAATCTTCTTTCTATTTTGCCTTCCGTGTGCTGGTCTTTCCCCTGTTCTCTGCTGATCCCTCTCCCTGAGCTAGTCTGGTTTACCCTTACTTCTCTCTTACAAAAGTTCAACTTCTCTTTTTTTTCCAAGTGTAAAAATGTAGTTCTTCCTGAAAAAGGAAAGCAGGAAATCAAATTATTTTGACTTCATTGTTAACTGTATAACACTTGTGCCTGTTTTTTGAGGTGCTGCCCCCATGCCTCAGCTGTCTGTTATTTAGTGCCCAGTCTGAAGCCCACTGAACGCAGTATTTTGACTTCCATTTGCTTCAATAAATTCTAGATCAAGGTTCAATAAACTCTGGATCCTGGTTTTATGCCCTAATTCAGCCTGTGCTTTAAACCCATTTGAATCCACTAAGCATTTGATTAAGTGGTATCATGAACTGGGCATCACCTTACACTCTCCTTGGCCCCTTTTTTAACTCTAAAATACATATGGAATGCATTGGTTTTCATTTAGTATACATGTTTACAAATATGTGAATGCACACGTAGATAGCAGTAAAGACAAAACTAGTGTTACACAAAAATTAATTATTTCAATGTTCAAACACGAAAGTAAAATGAATGTCCTCCCAATTAGTGAGGAGTGAACCTCACTAAATAAAACGACAACGCTATTTATATAGCCTATTTTATTCAGTCACTCCCCACACATGCACACTACTGAACTGCAGCCAGTTCTGCAGAGGGGAATTATACTTACCCAGCATCAGTAACACTGTCCGAGAAGATGTGGGTAAGAGATGAACTAAGAGTGTATAGTACTCCTGGAATCAAAACTATAGCACGTACCTAATACACTATTTCCCCCCCCCCCCCAACATTAACACTCCTGATCAGGTAAAAATTGTTACTGCTGCCAGGAATGACATGAATACCATGACACTAACATCCCAACTCACACCCTGCTGGGACGCTTCTGCAGTATTGACCTAAATCAATGGTTTTGAAAGACTAATTCACTGGTACTAACAATATTAATCACATTCCCTTCACTGTGGGTACAGCCAGTACAGTTGTTGCAGAGACAGCAATTGTACAGTGCGCAACAGCTGTACAGTGGTAGAGTCACTCCTCTGGCACGTAACGCAGCCCCCCGATCACTATACGATATGGTACCATGGAGACTACAGTTCCCTGAACTTCCTTGCATAAACATAGCACCAGTTCATGACAGTTGCTCTGACTTTCTGTGTCACTGAAGCCATGGACGCAGGATGGGCGCCGAGCCTTCGTATTGCCGATTTCTGTCTGCAAACCTTGATGCTTTACCAGACCGAGGAGAAAACTTTGGTGAGTTTCAGTTTCCCATTTTTCCCTACTCTCTCTTTCTTGAAGAATGGATTCAGTAACACTGTTAGGAAAATCCTGGCAGAAGGTTAAAGTACATAGAACCAGTGCCCCTCACAAACAGGCTAATGGGTTTCTTCTCAGTCCTGTTGGAGCTAGATTAACAGTACCCTGTGTGTATTTGCTCTTCGTTTGTGTGTACGTGCTTCTTCATCCCCATCAAAACCAAAAAAAGTTTGCTTATATACCTATTGATTACTGTCAGTAGCAGTATTTTTACTTTTGAATATACTTACAAATGCATATATTTAATTAAAAAATAGCACTCAGATTAAAGCCTGTGACCTAAACGAAACCTGCATCTTGAAGCTAGTGATGTTCTAAAATTATCATGATGTATGAGACATAAAACAACGAAGAGCCCAAAAACCCCTAAACAAGCACAACACGTAGACGAATTGAGGAGAGAACAGAATCTCAAAATTCACTACACGTTGGATACCACCATGCATGTGCATTTCTCGGTCAGCAACAACTCTTGCACTCCAAGGCCCTCGTACAACTGTGAAACTTTCACGTGTCCAATTAAGTGGACATCCAATACTATAGCATAGTTTCCTCTGTAATGCAAGAGCATGAGAAAGAAAGATTAAGAACGCTATTGAAATCAACAACAAAACTTCAAATAAAATGAATCACGATTAGCTGTTAAACCTAGAATGATGTAGAAAGGAAAGATATCCACAGTACAGTACTGCATCAGTAAATAAATAAAGTACAAAAGTCCCACATATTTGACATTTGGAGAACAAAACTATCCATCAATGTCTTGGCATGGATCGATCAAACAGAATGCTACTGCTGAAAACCTAATAGTATGATGGTAATAATGTAGCTATAAAGCCTCTACTCTATAATTGACTGCTTCCACTTCAAGCTAACATGTCTAAAAGAGTGACTAATGTTCACCTAAAGATTTCACTTGCATTGAATGACAATCAGCTACACCTCGTGCTATTCTCTGTAGATTGCTTATGCTGGGTAATTGTTGAGGGACATGAGCCAAGGGGGAAATAGTCTACTTAAATAAGGAAATTTATATGAAAAATGGTATGATAATCTCAAAGGAAAATACACAGTTTCTCATCTGATTGTAAAACACAACACAATACTCCACTTCAGCCAACACATTCCTTTCCCAAAGCAGAAATGTCAGTAGTGACTCTGTAAATAGGTCAGAATAGGTTTTATATTTCAAACAGGTATTTGAAATTTCACCAAGGTATAAAAAATACACTGTATGCCTCCCAAAATTACAGCCTATGTACTTTGAATAAAGAACATATTTCTGAGAATTTACAGCTAGATTGTATGCTTTGGTCAGATTTTCCTTTGGTAGAGGGGGAAATAACGCAATTTCACTGAAAGTCAATAGAGTTAATTAGTGTTATAAAACCAAACAGAACTATACACTTCAATGACATGATCTGTCTTTATAACTTACCTTTGTGATCTTACAGAGCAGACTATCTCAAAAGTAGTATGAGATAACACACAGTTTATTTAGTTTTGATTCAGGAGACTAAGATGAATTTAAGCATATTTTTGTACTTTCCCAAATGAAAAAAAAAAACCCCAAAACTGAAACAATCAGTTTGGGGATTTGTTAATTTTTGAGGCCAGAATAGAAATTTAAATTTTCGTTGTAAGTTTCACTGCAGATAAAAATATATTTATAATTAAAATGTTTGGAACTCTCTAATGGATCATGAGTGTAAGTCAAATTGCTCTGTCGCCTTTGATATATACTTAAAGGTAATTGGCTAGTCTTAGTGATGTATTTTTAAAGAGCTACCTATTGATTAATAATGTTTCAGTATTAATATAACCACTTTGTGTGGATCAAGAAACATCAATAGCAGAAACCCATATTTATCCACAAATTAACTGGATATAGATCTGTTGCTTTAAGCCAAATGGGGTGCATTCACTCATTATTTTACAAGAGGAATGTGATAACTGTAAAAGTGAAGATTAAAGCAAAACTTGGTTTTATATTTTAGCTGGATACAATGCATAAAGTTCATGTTCTTATACTCTCGCAGAATGCATAAAGAAAGGACAAAAACCCAAAACTCCCACCAGCAGGAATCTGTGACATAGTAGTTTTGTACTTTGGGGCCTTCTGCTCAAACACTGGACAAAATGAAATGTATAGTCCAAACAGCGGTGGCTTTTTTCTTTTTTTTTTTTTTAATCCAGTTAAAAATGGATTAAACCAGTAAATGATCTTGTAATCTGATCCATAGAGCCAGAGCTCTTACACTCACGCTCATCTCACTGTCCCCCAACAGGCTCCATAAGAACACAGAGGTTTGCTGATTTAGAGAGATATTTGAAAATAATACCCTGGCCTGCATGTGGTCAGCCATCCCACAGATATATAACTGGACATGAAAAACTGCTTGCAGATGAAATTACCTACCTGAGACTAGAATGTACATTCACACAGCGTGTGTAAATGTGTGATCAAAAAACTCAGTTAATTTCCATAGGAAATGAAAAAATGAGAGTGTGTTGTGCCTTCCTACTACAAACACTAATGAATTCAGGAAAGCCCCATTGTCAAGTATTTAACCAAGCAATTCAAAACCTGTATTGTGCTGTGAAATCTTAACAAGATCAGCGAAATTCAAGGCTGGAAGGGATTGTAATGGCTATCTAGTTCATCCTCCTGTGGCAAGCCAAACTGAGCCCATCCTGTGCAAAATATTTGTCTGTATCTCCCAGTGGCGGGGATGCTACAGCCTCCAGGGTATTATGTTCAGTGCCTAGTTATTCTTAAAGTTAGATTTCTTTTCCCTAATATCTAACCTAAACATCACATACTACAATTCAGACCAATTGACAATTACCCTGTCACAAAGGATATTAGACTGCTTTGACATTTGTTCTTAATGAATCCACGCTGACCTTCCTTATCACCTTACATCCCCTGGATGCTTTTAAATCAATTTTTTTAATACCCTATTCTGTCATCCTTCCAACTACTGACTTTGGGAACTGGATCATAATTCCCTGGGCCTTTTTCCCAGGTTTATTTTATTAATGGGGGTGTGTGTGTGTATATATAGGTTTGGGTGGGGTTTTTTTTAATAAGGTAGATACTATGTTAGTCTTTCCCCAGCTCCCTGGGATCCTCTCTTTCTTCCATGAGTTCTCAAAGATAATTGCCAATGGTATAGTGATAGCTTGAGCTTGTTTAAGTATGCTAAAATGAATTTCATCAGGATTTGGGACGATTTTCAGGCCATCAGAAGGAAAAAACCTAACATTTCTTGTGTGTTTTTCTTCCTTTATATTCAAGACACAATTTAACATGAAACTAAAGAGGAAATATAAATCTTTAATACTTTAATTTTTGGTGCCACGTCATGTGATAACACACAATATGTTAACAGGTTAAACATCCTAAAACCGCCTCCCTAAACTGCTCGCTGAGTTATGTTGAATACTTTCAGATGATCTTTTATCAGTAGAGAATAGTAGTTCTCAAAGTCAAAAATCTGTCTTTTCACCTCCAATACATACAGATCATCAAGGTATAAACACACAGGAAGTGAGGCCAAAGGTGTTGTTGCTCTTTGGTTGTTTTTTTGCTACTCTGGAGAAGGAAAACAAACTTTCACCCCAACTGAGAAGTTAAAGTAGATTTCTGGTGACTGTCTCACCAAAGTGGCCCAGAGAAGTAGAAGCATTCTGACAAATCAGACTCTGAAACCAAGGAAAGTTCGCCAAAACTTCATTACTGCTGTTTCATTTATGATCGAACACATAAATGGATAGCTTTTCTATCCAAATTAACTAAAGCCACCTATGGCAAAAACAGGACCTTTGCAATGTGCATTCACATCTCTAGAGCTTCAAAGCCCCAAGCTCTGAGTAGTGTCCTTATCCAAAAGAGACCACAAAGTCTCCAGATTACGACAACCTATCCACCACCAGGTGTCCCATCACCCTCTTAAACTTGTATCCAACCACCCGAAGGAATAAAATAAGGACCTCTTGAATCTCAAACGCATGAAACTGCTTACCTTCCTGTTTTCCTGAGCAGGAAGCTGGAATCTCTCTTAATCTCTTTTCTGGTCAACATGCAGGCAAACTATATTTGAGCTAGGACAACAGTGGCTAAGGCTACTGGTATAAAGAATGTGATACAGCTGAAGAAACACAGCAAATTCAGATGGAGTCTCAGCAACAGGAAGCAAGACACCACAAATAAGATCACTCACTGCCCACAGCAAAGACGGTACCGGAGTCATGATTCCCAGTGCTACATGGCTATGGATGCAGCAAGTCAAAGACTTCCACAACGTGTACTTTACAGTCAGATCGGCAAGGAACTTTTTCACAGCATCTGTCCTCAACAAAACTAGGTGATTTATTGAGCCTTATAGATAACAGGGCCTCCTCTATCTGTTCAGGAAAGTAGTGAAAACAAGTGGACTAGAGGCACTAATCAGCACCCCAAAGCCCCAGCCCCGCAGAGCTGTCAGTCAGCCAGAGCCTGGGGAGCTCCAAACCCAGTCTCTCTTTGCATTTCCCATTCATCTATAAAGTCACACAAAACTAGTGAAGGGACAGTGCCAGGAGCATCAGTTTCCATTTCTGAAGGGCTCCTGGAAGAAGTGTCAATCTGCTCAGCATTTAGCCCCTTCATCCTAGGGAGCTGAAAAGAGATGGGATCAAGGAATACCGCATCTAATCAAACCTCATCTATGGCCTTCAGAGAGGGCCACAGCCATTAAATGATCCCCCAAGTGCAAAACTATAGAAAGCCCTGCTATAGACAGAGGAGATCTAGTTCCTGGATGAAGCACTTTGTCCTTCCCTAATCAGTAATTCTTTTCAAGGCAAATTAAAATGTTGGGATAGAGCTACTACTGTGTTAGAATGGCTGTTAGAAGAATTCCCTTCTCCCCCGAGTTTGCAAAAGCTTAGAATAAGCTCAGTAACAGGGTATCCACTCCACGTTATGGTACACCATGCCATCTCAATTCTACTGCAGGATCCCTCACTCTTCTGAAGCAGCAAAAGCAGGATGGGGACAGTAAAGGAAGCACAGTTTATTATAATCAACAATTTACTGTGGATCTGCATGTCCTAAAATTGCAGCTACTGCAGAAACAACACAAGGATTAGCTGCTTCAACAAACATACAACTTGCATAAAATTTCCCTGTTTTATTTGTTTCCTAAGAATAATGCTAACGTCACTTCTGTCTTTCTGTAAAAAATTAGAGAGTCAACTTTTCTGGTTTGTCTTCATCCAAATATTTCTGTAAAACTCATTAATGATTGGACTGCTTCTGGAAAAGCTCAAATTGTGTGTAAAGCTTGCTGCGAAGTACTTTGTGAAAAAGTAGCATGGCACTACATCAAATGAAGTTTAACATTTTCCTACTTTCTTTTAACAAATCTCACAGGTGCTTTACATTTTGCTATAATATTTTTATGTAATGCAGAATCCTAAATCAAAGTGACCCACCCAAATTCCCAACAAGTTAAGCAGATGCATAAGAAGCAATTCAGAAAACAAGCAGTAACACCAAGAAAAAGGCCACTGAACGTGCAGAGAAAGCATTTACCAGGGCAAATGGATAGGTCAAGTTGTGCAAAAAGGAAATAAAAGGAGCAGTTTAATGGCCTTAAATGCATCAGTAATTTTACAGCATTTGCTTTTTTTTTTATAGTGAAAGGATGTACTCAGTACCTAAAAGCTACTATATTTAACTGGAAAAATGAGTGACCGCTGTTTACTACTACAAAATCCAGGCCCTAGGTTCATAACAAAAAATTACTATTTTCTTCAAATCAACCAGTTAAAAGGCATTCATACATTTAAAATACATATTTTTCTGAATTTTCATCCAAGATTCTTCATTGTCATTTTTGAGAACTTGCAGCAAATTAATAAGGATTTCTATCCATGGTTGAAAATATTTTTTGTATAACAATGAAGCCATTACTCTTTTTATTTCTGTAAATTCCATGAGAGCAAGAAATAGAAGCACAATAAAAATCTTTTTCATAACAGTTGATTAGAAAATATGGCCTGCAGAAAGTCTGGCTCTCTTTGCACTTTGCACATTAAGAATCCAAATATGTTACCAAAGCTGGGATTTTAACCCCCCACAGCTTTCGCACAAAGAAGCACATTAATAAGATACAATTTAGATTTGCATTTTTTAATAAGCAAGGGGATCAAAGAAAATATGAATGCTGAAGGGATGTTAAATCATGTGCAAATTCAAACATCAAGGTATACTAAAGAATGAAGACAATTTGCACTGAAGGAAGCGTAGTAAGGTTGTCCAGAAGTTGTGGTGAACAAAATGTTCTTTATGAACCATTTGCCTGTGCCTAGTATGTCTGGGAGAGAAGCAGATGCATTCAAGTTGCACCAAATATTTTGGGGATTTGCACAGTGTTAATGGGTTGATGGCAAATCAGCAGGGATGGTGGAGGACTGGCAATGAAAGGATTACTCTTTCTAATAACCCAGTAACGTTGTCATTAGTGACTTTGCCCTGTTTCTGCATGAATATATGAATATCTTTAACTACCATATATTTTCGTTCAGACACCAAATCTCATTAAGGTGGCCACACTGCTGTAATCTACTGGGAGTAACCATTAGTACAGGCATACCAACCATAATGGACTGGTACAAAAGGCTGCTGATGACCTGCCATTAAAAGGGCTACATACACACATCTTCACATCCCACCGGGCGGCTGAGCTACCTCCCGAACAGCAGAATGCAAACCAGTACCAGCACTTCTGCCATTTGTACATCTCTAGGACAGCTGACAGGTACATAAAGGGGTATACAGCTGTTGAAAAGGGCACCAAGAAAACAAGAAGGAAATGGCCTTGACAGGCTAATGACAAACATTCTTTTCTGTAAAACTGTTTTACATTTTTTGAAGAATTGAGTTCAGAAGCTAAAGCTGCCTCCAGGCGTGACCAGCATTTACTCATCAGATCACCACAGGCCTCGATGACCTTGGCAGACTTACAAGGATCATATTTTCACATGGATGAACTGTTCCTGAACAATTTCTCCAAACAGGATTTCTATCAATGTCAGACACACTTGTCTTCTCATTCTACTTCCCTTTCCTTGATTAAATATATTTATAGTGGACATTTAAGAGAGAAAACAAGTCTTCACTAACATGCAGGTTTAATAAAACTAAATCAATCAATCATAGAACTGAAATAGCGTTTGCAGTTATCGCACTCTTCACTGCTTGCCTGCTTTGTCCTTCTGTCTATCCTAGTGATTTACTTTGTAAGTTCATCAGGATAGGGATTATCTTGTATTCCATGTTTGCGTACCGCCTGGCAGAATGACACCTCGTTCCCAAATGTCTCTTGAACATTATGTAAAAAACATGATTCATATGTGGATCATCTCCATCCTTTTCACAAAGAGTGACAGAAGATAATACCTTTTGAAGGAGTTGCTTTCAACACTTCCATGTCAGTGCGTGCAATGCTGTACACGTATTGTAAACTTCCAGTCTAGGAGTTTCCCATGAATTTTGAGGGTAAGATGCTCAGTGTAATTGGAGTATACAATGAACTATATTCTCTGCTTGCAATTAGACTCTCAAAAATGCAGAGTAACTTTGTTGCTCCACTGAAAGGTGTCAACCTCTGTCTCATTTCATAGCCTTCTCCCACCTTCAGAAGAGACTAACACAGAACAAGAAATCTAATCTAAAGCTCTTTAAGCATCACACAGAAAAAAAGGAGGATATTTATTCTTCCTCTGCATAAATAATGTGTAATAGAAATCCATATATTAATTTGGAGCAAAGTCTGTCCTAGCACCCATCGAGAAGCCTCTACTCAAACACAAATACTGAATTTACAGGCAGAATTCAAGATTTAGTTCTTAATTACCATTTCCTGTCTTGCCCCCGCCTTTACTAACAGCACATTAAATGATACCATGCCACATACACACCTGTCTTGCTATAGTGAAGTTTAATGGAGAGGAAAAATGTACAAAAATGTCCTGGAAAGCGGCTGTTACTGGCTGCAGTCAGACAGCGATACATGGACAACCGTTCTGATTCACTGCAGAAATCTTTCTATTCTTAAATTCCTAACACATGCATAAATCATAAGAGGCTGAATAGAGCAATTACTCTATATCTGCACATTACGATTTTTTTCTTTTTAGTGGAAAATAAACTTGGACAAAAACATCACCAGAAAAACTTCTGAAAACTTTCCCTAATCTTTGCTAATTTTCAAAAATATATTTATTAAGTCATGGTTTTCAGCCACAGAAATTCAATAACAAATGGACAAATCTGCCGCTTTGAAAGCGATAAATGAGTTGAATTTCTCGATTCAACAACAATTCGGATAGCACCCTGTGAAAATTTTAAAGGTTGGCTGCCTGAATGTAAGATGGCATGGGTATCAACGTGGCACAGTAATCATCTTGGATCCATACTTGAATTACTCACTGGGACAGATCTATCAAGTTTTATTGAGTTGGTAAAAACAAATGGCTATAACGATCACCTTTGGTTTATGAATCTGGCCCATAGAAAGAAAGAAAGAAACATTTATTCAAATCAGTTTCCAGCACAATAGCTGAAAGCAAGCAACAAAAAATAAAACAAATTGGTGCTTGATCTAGTATTATTCGATATGTTTTAAATATTTTGTAGTATGGACTGTTATATATGTCTTATTCAAAAATTGCTCCATTCAGCTGTTGAAATAATACACTATGAAATTAATGCCAAATCTTAACAAAAGCTGCTTTGGCTCAGCCAAAGGGGAACACAAAAAACCCTACAAAATTCTAATTTTCTGTACAGCACTGTCACTAGATATATAGCATGGATACTGAATCGTAAACTAACTAGAATAAAAGAATCACCCTTTTAATGAGTGTAATGCATCATGACAATGTCAATTTGATTAATGTAATGGGGCCACATTTCAGAAGAAGGAAATTACAGGTCGTTAGGGTAAGTTAAAATTATGTTATAGATTTGAATTATTTTCTTCATTTTGCTAGAAATTTATCAAATATTTTTCTTTGAATATCTTATGTTTTTCTTTAAAATCTCACACCATCCTTCTTGCCTCCAACCAGCCTTAACTCAGAAACTGAAAAGTGTGAGTCGTAACGTTTTGTCTGATTATAAAACATCTGGATTGATTAGAAAAAAAAAAAACAAAACCCAACCCTCATGAATCTACTATGAAAAATAGCTTCTTTTTATTAATATAATTATACATACAAGTCCCTTTTTTTAACACAGATTTTTAGTAAACATACAGTTGGGTAAGTTTTGTGCCTTGGAGATACAAACAAAAAATGACAAGCAAGACAAGGCACAAGAGTTTAGAGGATGAAAACAAAGATTTTGGAGGCAGAGGAGGCAGCTTGGGGAAAGCACAATATAAAACAACAAGATGCAAAGCAAAACAGAAGGATGCGATAACGTGGGGAGAGACAGTTGGGGCAGAATATGTGTGCAGGGGAGAGTGAGAGCAATTGAGGTTTAAAGGTAGAGATGAAGAGATTGAATGTGATCTGGTAAAAGATAAGAAGATCTAAAGGATGCACAAAGCTCACAAAAACAAAGAAACCACTAGGCCTGCCAAAAATGCATAATTTCATATGTTTCTACTCACAGAATTTTAACAAATTAACTGCATGCAAGGAATGTGATTTTCCCTGCTCCTGAGGACGGCAGAGAGCATTAATATAAATGGAGGGGAAGCATGGAACCACGAGGGGTGCAGAAGATGCCCCAGAAGACACCGACAGAGAAAGAGGACATCTATTCATATACACCAATACAAATGTTCTCTTTGGGGGCAGAGAGGGTGCCTACTACTTTGTCTTTAGCAAAAACAGGAAGGCATAAAGCAAGACTTTTATAAACGCATAGCCAGCTCCAGCCAGCTCTAGTCCCAGTGTGAAAGAAATGTGTCAGTTAAAACCAAATGAGATCACATCATGTTGGTACACTAAATACTTGAGTGCTGCCCTGCACCTGGAAGGGTGCTGCTGAGAGAGGCTGCTTTGCATGCTGTACAAGCTTTCTGCCCACCCCCCGGAGCATCTCCCAAATGCAGTCAGGTTTCAGCACGAGGGCATGGAGTTTCGGAATCTTTCTGTGGGATTATTTTGCCCCATTATCCACAGTTGTTTTAAAGTAAAATTAAATCATCTCTTGACTCAGGCTACTGAAAAAAAAAAAAAAAGACTGATGAAATCCAGCAGGTTGACAATGAGATTTCATTACGGATTTTTGCAAAATCTGGTTTGTATTTGATTTGAACCAGGCAAATCATAATTCAAATACACAGATCTAAACATAGATTTTTATATTTGATGTTTGAGTAATTCTGGTTTTTTAATCATGACATATTTCTTCCTACTGCCACAAAATATGCCACAAAATATTAATGAATTTATCATTTATTCTCCTAATATCTCAGAGGGGCAACATTATAGTTCCAATTTATAGCTATGGAATCTAGGCACAGAAAAGTATTTATGACTTGGTCAGATCACACGTGAAATCTGTGTATTCACAAGGGATTTAAGAGATACCCTGAGCAGAAATCTTAGGTTCTCCAGTAATTTCTTAATCATAACACCATTTTTCCATATAAAATTTTGATATATCCTAAGGTCTTAGTTGTCATTGCAAATAAATAGACCTAGGCATTGTCCCAAGCAGTATTAAAAGAATGATTCTTTTGAGGGTCTCAAAATCCAAATTCTAATAAAGCTTTTAAGGTAACTTTATACATTGTTAAGAAATCTTTTTCATACATTTTAGAGAAAAAAATCCCAACCAATCTTGAATGATGTCCCAAGTAAATGTGAAACTTATATTTCATCCAGTTAGTGATTCATCATTCAAAGCCACGTTCCCAGTCTGACAGACTTCCCCGTAACATTTACAGAGGAAGCCATAGTTAATTTTGTTCAAATGTGGATAGTTGAAAGGAGTTCTTACTCCAGTTAAGTCTTTTCTTCTTAAAATGGCCATGACAGTTTTTCAGGAAAGAAACTTGAAAAGGCTGAACACTTCACTTGCCAGTAGTAAAACAATGATCCATAAACTATAAACCAATACACAACATTATACAGCATGACAAAGACTACTTCAAGCCTACTTCGCTGTAAGAGTTTAAGTCTAAGTGGGTTAAAAATCAATGACCAATGTACAGTTTAGAAAATATATATACTATCTTTAAGCCACCATACTTTTAGAAATTTCCAAGCAGCATGGACCACTAGGCATTTAGCCATACATAGATTTACGATATTCTTATGCATACTGTTTTTAACTAGGTATTATTTTAGCATGTTCTTTTTGAAAGCAGAAAGACATACGTCAATAACAACTATGAATGATTAATTCTTCTATTATAGGATCTTAATTTACTAAGCAGGTAAAATAAATTTGTCTAAATTGAGCCCTAAGTATATTACAAATGTTAATAGAGGGCCAGGTCACTGTCTACATTAATTTGATAAACAAAGTGATGTTTTTCATTATTAAAATGTGGTTCCCTGAAGTACAGATGAAAAAAGATGAGAGGACAGTAAAGAAAACGGAGATTGATGAGATTCAGCTTTGCGCTGCATTGCACAGAAGTAATCTCCATGGCACATAATCCAAGATGCCTTCTGAAAAAACAGATGAAATCTGTTTGAATAGCACAGACCTCCAAAAAGATGACCTCCTTCCACATGTGCATTGTAGTGAGAGAACTCAAGGAAGGAAGGAGTCAGGGGAAGGATATCTACAGGCACAGGTTTGTGAAGCCAAAATGCAGGATCTGTAGATGGCGATGCTCTGCCAAAAGGTCTGATGGCATCAGGTCTGCTCTGTAGGTCTTTATATATCAGCCCCAGCACCTAGGGAACAGTCAGTGCCCCAATCAACTAGAGACACAGAGTGCCCGATAAGTGAAATATGCTCTCAATAATAGTACAAAGATACTCAAAGTTCATTAGCATCTGGGAAAACTATTTCAGTGCCTTTGGATCCTACAACAGTTCATAAGAAGTTAATCAGATTCCTTTTTGTCACTATGAATAGATTCCTATTTGTCTTCCTATATGTCACTATTCTTCTATGGTAATATCATTAAAAAACTCCCCTAGCATGCCATTCAGTATTCCAGCTTGGCATGATGTGTAACTTTCTAGCATAGTCTCAAACAAACCCACTCTGAAAACTAAGGCAAACAACTTCGTAGCTGAGACATGACATAAGATATTTCCATCCATGATCAAAACTCACGGTTATACAGCTGCCACTTATTTTTAAGACTGTTCACTTAAGCCATCCTTGACTTGGAATGAAAAGAAAAAAAAAAAGAAACTTTGCTGGTCAAAAATTTCACATTTTTACCAAAAGGACATTTAACAGGTTGTGTTCTTATTGTGCATAAATGCATCAACATATGGAGACACCCACATATACACACACTAGGTATACAGTGGAACATGAAACTCAACATACTGCTGTGCAGTAACGTTCTGTAATTAGGATTAAGTGCAGTGAGAGTTTACATTGTTCAGCTGCTACAGTAAGTAAGCTGATAATGCTATTCTTCCATTACCTCATGAGAATATAAGTACCAAAACACAGCAGTCTCTCCTGTAATGTGGAGTACACAGAGAGATCGAGAGACAATGGGAGGGAGAGCCTGACAAATGGCAGAGGGCACTTAGTAATGAATAAAGAAAAAAAAACCACTGCTAATTTCCCAAGGGCTGGGTATATTTAACTGTCACATCTGGAATCCATGTTTAAATATCATTAAGGGAGTTGGTTTTCAAAGAAAGGTTATAAACTGAAGTGTTCTGAAATCACTGTGCAACACTGTTTATACAGCAGAGCGGCTGCAGGTTTTACAGCTGCGTGTTGGATACTGATAGCCACGGAACCAGTAACCCCGCAGGGATGCTCACATGGACATCCTCCCCACCAAAAAGGGACGCTCACAACAGCAAAGCAGCTTAACACCCACCAAAGAGGTTGAAAGCCCCAGACATAGTTCTAGAGCTATTAGTACAACAATAGCCCCTCCTGGGCCAAAAAAAGCCACGTCAAAGTACTGCTTTTATAGATTCTCATCATGGTAACCACGCTCCAGCCAAGCGAGCGGCTGAAAGAGCAGCAAAGGACAACAGTAGGAATTTTAGTGATGTGGCATTTGAAAAACATTATGTGCCATGGAGATTACTTCTGTGCAATGCAGTGCAAAATGCAGGTCCCAGTTTACTCAAGAAAACCTTTACTCCAAAAAAACATCTTCTAAAGGCATTCCAGGTTAGCGGGAACTCTGAATTAGTAAAGGGCCTCAAGATTCAACCTCCATTCATCTGTGCATATGTGCACTTCATGTGGAATTTAAAAGCCCCTAAAACAAAGAAACAAGTGAACCTCAGTAGTTTTGGAAAGGTCAAAAGTTCTTTGATTACGAACAACATTGGTGAAGTGTTTTGGACTGCAAGTGTAAACATCTTTAGCATTATGGTAAAGATGAAAAGATAGAGAGCGGCAGACAAGGTACAAAGACGCTGTATTTCTTCTGCAAATGTATATGTGAATTCTGCATGTGCTAGTTTGCTTTGAGCTATGTTAGGTCGAGCTGTGTGACACCCATTTGATTTGATATAAGATTTAGAAGGACACACCTATCAAAATATGTTTATAAACTGCCTGCAGAATTAGGCAACTGCATTTTGCCTACATCTGAAGTAGATGTGGGATGTTTATTTGTAGACCCAAAGGCTAACTGCAGTCAAGGAATGCTGCTGGATTCATTTTTTGTAGGAAAAACAACCGGTGTTCATTCCATTGCCACCATATTTATCACTACTTTGTCTGAATATGGAACTTGGGAATTAAGGCTATTTCCCTCAGCCTGTTAGACTAATACAGTGCAACATCTTTACTTAATTATTGCTTTTAAATTATAAAATGGCAGAGAAAACATAAGACAAATTAAAAACCAAAATGATCTGTTACATCTGTACACAGGAACACTGGAATGAATGACAGCGATTGCCATTATAAAACAACATTTATGCTTGAGTAAATGAGGTGTTACACTCTATTGGAAGAGTGTAACTGTATCTTGGAGAGCACTGTTTAGAACAGGAGCATACATAGTTTGTGTTTATAGAAATTCATACTTTCATTTCTATCTCTTACTGCATGGATCTGTACACGCCAATTTTTACCTGATAAAAAGGTGTTTCTAAGAACACCGATGGGCTTTCATCCGCTTATAGACTTCTTTCTTTTATGGCAATGTCCTCAGGAAGGGGACAAATAGATTGGAAGGGACTATTTCTATATTAGGGAAGTTTAACATAAGCTCCCATCTTCCTTTGGCGTGGTATCCTAGTCTAGGTTTTCTCCCATGCACCCAAGGACTCACAAACCCATTTTGTTGTGGTACTTCCAGAATGAAGTGCCACACAGCCACTTTTGAGTTTAAGTCGTCAGGCTGCAAGAAGAAAACACTCTCCACAGGTAACATCTGATGGGTATGGATAATCTGTCCAATTTTAATTCAGTTGATGTATTAGGTTGGATTTTAATTTTGTGTTTATCTGCGGACTAAAGACTACATGCTTAAAACCATGGCTGAACTGTTCAAGTGAAACAGAGATCGAAATGCTAATTGAGTCTTCTCCCAGAAAGGTTTTGCTTAGATCTATGAGAATACACAAGGCCAGTTAATGGAAATATATGCAAGAAATTTTGTTTATTCGTTTCAAATCATATAGACAGGTTAATTAAAAATTCACAAAGGATTTGTTTTCTGTGTATCAAGCCTAGGGGTTCTTGGTGTTGTATTTAAACAGGTGCATAAAAGAGCAATGAAGGGAAAAGAGATATGTATCCTGAAAAAGGAATTTAAAAAGAAAATCAATATCCCAGGCAATAGAAAAGATGGAATTTATCATTTGTGCATGCAAATGAGAGGGCAGTTGGGATAAGAGCTAATGTAAATTTCTTATTCCTTTTGTAGTCTGGTCCATTCTGAGACTTCAAATTTCAGCATAGTATAATGAACTAATAAAGATCTGTATCATGAGAAACCCCCAAGCAAAGAAGCGTGTGAGAGGTAGTGCATCTCCCCGCGCGGTGCACAGAGGCCACCTTATTAGGGAGCAGAAGGCCAAGGGCCAAATAGAGCCAGATTCTCTCCCTCTCTAGCCCAGAGAACAAGTAATCCACTTCCACGGAACAGGTAAGTTTGGGTAAATTCCCTTTGGAATTTCTCTGGGATAACAGAACAGCCCAAGTTGGAAGTGACTTCAAAAGATCATCTGGTCTAACCTTAATTAGGCATACTCAGGACTGGAGTGAGTGCCACAAAAAGACTATACTGGCCAGACGTACTACAGATCTGACACTGAAGCCAGCTCCAACAGAAGCTGGTCATTTCATACCCTGAAAACATCTTTTCAATGTGAAGAAAGATTCTTCTTATTTGAGATTTATAGCCATAACTGATTTTCTTTTCTTATGTCCAGATCAGAAGTATTTAGGCTCCCAAAAGGATGAAAATATAGGGGCTGAAACAGTAACTAGGCGTGCAGGTACTTTGTTTGACTGAGGCCCTGGAGTTTAAGCCAATTCTCACCAAAGCCAAGAAGAATAATGGCTTAGATTTTATGGGTAAAAACACTGACGTGTCATCGACTTGTATTTTCTATTTTCTCACTGTTCCATAAAAGGCCGTTTAATACTTCTATTGTTTAATCTAAGATGGGAAATATTTACAGCTGGCACACTTGAAGGAAACAGCTCTGTCGTCCAGAGAAGGAAAGATCAGCTTTAACCACCAGAAGACTGTGGTTTCCTTCAGAACAGTTTGACGCAAGGGCCAGTGCACAGGCAAATGCAGACAGCAGCTCACTGCTCGACTACGAAACACCAGAAAGATGCCTCCAGTGGTACACACCCTAAGCAAAGAGCACAACAGTACTATATAATTGATTCTGTTACAGTAACGGGGTCTTTCTGCATCCCATGCTCCAGAATTCTGTATTCCTGATAGAGGAACTTTCAAGAATAGAAAAGGGTGGCCTTAAATGTCTGTGCAAAGGAGGTAAACTTTGAAGAATGAAGTTTTTTGGGATGGAGTAACAAAGGAGAGGTGCTGAAAGTAGTAAATGGCATGAGTAAACATATGCTGAACTAACACAGAAAGAGAAGACAATGAACAGGTAACAGATCGCTCAATATGAGTCATTTAGAAAAGTATTCATATAATATGCAGAAGCACTGCTTAAAAAGAAATCTAAAAAGATTACACGCTGATTTTTTACATGTAGCATGCTGAGTATGCAAATATGATTTACAAGACAGATTTAAGAAGTTTTGCAAGCATACCATTTTTTCCTCCTCTTTCTTACAAGTACCGAATTTCACTGTATATTGCACGCTTTTTACCATTTCTCTGGACACAGTTACAGTATTAAAAAAGCAAACAAGGATAACAGATATTCCAGCAAGTACAGACAAATCTACTACTACAGGCTGAGCTGGAAGATGTCTTTGGCAAGAGAGGAATTGCAACCATTAATTCTTTCAGAATATAAGCTTTTTTGAAAATAAAAAGCACATTAAGAGCAAAATGGTATACCAGGTTACTTCATGTCATACTTATCAATAAAAGTGTTTTTTTTTCTAGAGATATTCAACAAACCGAGCTCATCCTGAGTTACTGGCAGCTGGGGAAATGTGGCAACTCTGAAAATCACTTTGATCTGAGTACCTCGAGAGGAACTGAAATGCATACCTTGACATATGCAGGCTTGACAAATTTGTCCACTGTTTCCCAGCCCTTATGGTTACAAAGATAACCTTCCAAAAGTGAAGTGCACATAAAGCAAATGCAGAATTGTCCCGCTGAAGCTGCTGGGGTGGAGGTGTTTGACACAAATCAAAACCCCAAACCAAAAAATAACTGAGGAAACAACACAACCTCCACCTCTCAGCTGCTGCTTACAGCTTTCTAACGTGGCAAAAAACCCTAAAATTGTCAACACTCCTGTCATAACAACGGATGCTATTAAGAACTATGCAGGGCTTTTGCAAAGCTTTCAAAAGTCGTATCATTTTCATGCTTCTGTAAACTGGGAAATCGGGGAAACGAAGCACAGGTTAACACCATCTTCACTTTTTTAAGGAAAAAAACGGAAGAATTGGTGCCAGAGAAGTGCTACAGTGGCTGAGACCCCTCCTTTCCAAATCCAGGAAATAAAGCAGGACTGAACATTAAATAGTAAAGGGGTTATGACCTTTATCTATGCCAGAAGGAGTCGAGAAAAGGCAAAAATGGGAAGGCAGAGAAATAACCCAAGAAGGACACTTCGCCTTCCACTTCAGGCATGGTTATGCAAATCTGAGAATTTGCATAGACAGAAGAAAGCAGAAAGAAGCAGAAGAGCAGCAAAAAAAAGGTGTAATCTATCAGAGTTAAAAGTTTGTGTCAAATCTAGGCTTCGGACTGAGCTCTGAAACAAAAGCTGGTGAAAGCTGCAAGTGCAAAGAAGGAAAACGCCATTCCCTCTGAGGGGCTGTCAGAAGGTCAAACTTTTGGCCCTCGGTTTCTTTCTCAACTTTAAATGCAGTTCTCTGCTAGTTGCCATCTAGAACCAGCTTTCCAGTAATGTTTCAAAGGTATCTGTGCTGGTTCTTAACTGGAAACTAAGCACTTAATCCAAAATTAAGACGTTCCAGGCCCCTTCTCAGCTGCTACAAGAGAGACACATAAAGTCCATAAGCACTTTATTTACAGCCCTGAAGTTTCCGTATGTTTGAGGTTAGACCTTGGACTTTTGGTCATGGCCATATTGCCACTCTCATGTTACCAAACTGTATTCTGAGTCCAATCTCTGCCCTTGTCCGTAACCTCAGTGTTACTGGGGAGAGCAGCTTTCCATTTAGCTGGTAACAAAGTCCCTCAAGATCCACAGAGGGAATGTTCTCCCTCCCAGACCTAAGAAGCTTAAAGCCTACTGGAATTTATCTGAACTTGCTTAATAAACTGAGTGCTGCAAAAAACGCGGTCATTTTAACACAGGGCCAGGACTGGACACAGAGAGTGACAGTCATCTGATTCAATTATTTCTGTTCAACGCATAAACAATCCCCGGAGCAGAACTGGAACACTGTACTCCACTTCCCCAGGAGAAGGCTGACCACTAAGTTATAGAATCATTACCACTCTTACGTCTTCTCCTCTCCTTTTTGTCACAGGGTTTAAGTCCTTATGTGGACATAAGGCCTAATTAATTTTGCAAACCTGACATAATGTAAATGTCCAAATACATTTAAGCCGTTTCCAACTAGAGGGGGGGAAAAAAAAAAAAAGGGGAAAAAAAGAAGGATACTTGAACCTAGCAAAACTACCCTCCCCCTCAACTTCTTGAACTGCATCCATCAGAGCACTGTCTCAACACTTGAGGGCACAGGAAAATCCTGATTAAATGGACAGGGCTTGGAACAAATCCAAAACATCAAACCTCAGGCTTAGTTAAAAAGTACCTACTATTGTGTAGGACTTATTCTCAGTGCTATGTAGATCTTATACTAAAATAAAGACAGAATTGTACACTGCTTGTTCAAAAGAGAAGGAAATACCTTATTTTTCAAGTACAAATTGTATGTGACTTTAATAGTATGAATTCTGTCAAGTGGTCCATAGAATAAATTTGCACACAGTTCAACATAACATGTGCACATTAAATAGGATTTGGCATTAAAAGACCCAACATTGAATGGAAATCGAAAATAAATGCCCACATTCTCCCCAGAAGACTATTCACCCCAAGGCCTTAGGCATTAATTTAAGTGAATGAGGAAGCCACTAGGGCAGCTGTCGGTAGCTTATTTGATTTGTGAATAAACAATGGCTTCATTTTAAATGCTATTTACTCCTACTCCATACTAATGTAAAAATCGAAAACACAAAAAAGAACTGACTATCTAAAAACACACATTTTTAAGAAAGCTTTTATACTGCAAAGTTCTTCATTTCAACATGGTAGGAAAATAAAATAGTAAGAACTTCTGTTGCATTATTAATTTTAACTGCTACTAATGTTAAGAAGCCCTGAGGTTGTATCTTATACTTAATTGATATTGTGCATTTGGCTGTATATTAATGAGAAGTTAGGGTATCATAGGTCATTCCAATAAAATCTTTGGGCTTGTCAGCTTGAATTATGTATCTTTACATCTGTAGAAAACAGCGGCAATATGATAATTATAGTAGTTGATACATGTTGTTGTAACTTGTTAGTACAATCAGGTACATCGTGTCCAAAGTGCAGATGCCAATCCAGTCTGGCACTAATAATCCATCAAACAGATTATTAATTATGAACAGTTTCTATGCAAAGAGAAGCATTTAGCTGCACAATGAATTTTCAGATTGAAGCACAGTAATTTCTTCTTGATATTATAAAGATTTCATTACAACATAAAGCTACCGTCTCGCTGGCACTACAAGATGAAAACAAAGACCTTTACCCTATACATCCATATACATAGTGCTGAACTTTATGTATAGGTGTGCCTGTGGGTTTGCAGATAATTACATATATAACCTCATGCAACCATTTAGGTTTCATACGAAACAGCTTCATATTATCAGGATTCATATTTATATGTAGGTTTTACCTTGTGCAGAATTCAGAGAGGATCTGTCTAGAAAGATGCAGTTCTATGGCCTTCCTTTAGCAGAACACACATGCTGAACACTTTGGTTTCCATATAATTTGTAATTGAAAAGGCAACGGAACCCAGCTGCCCCAACCTACACTCAATTTCTATTTCACATATAGACATCTTGTCCTATGATCACATCCTTGTTTGACATGTAATAGAGGTATGGGAGTCTAAGAGAAGATGAAGAATTTACATAAAAGGAAAGGAACCGTTCCAAACAATAAACAAATTGTATCTGTTCAGGAATGCAAAATCTGACTATAAAGCAAACTGAGTGCACAAGTTAAATATGCCTTTGTGCAACTGGCACTTACAACAGCCAATAACCTAAGATGAAACTGTCCTTGAAAGCACTGCAGTGACAATCTACGGATAAATTGTTCTTGAACAATTTCTCCATCGGACATTAAGCACAAAAAGGCTTGTTTTCAACACACACCATACAAGTTCAGCCTGTTTGGTTTTCCTGGTAAACATGAATATTCGGTATAGCAAAAGAAAGGGGGGGAGGGGGGAAAGTCCCACTGAGCAGTTCCCATGCTGATCTCTGCTGCTAAGATACAAACCCAGAAAAACCACACTGAGATCCAAACGGGGATCTGAATTTACAGTCTGTTCGTAAAATCAGAATCCAGCCCTACATATTCAAATACATGGCTTCCAAAGGCCTGAGCCCACATATATGTAACATATGAACAAACATTTTTTACCTTATTCATTTAAATTCACCCAGGCTGTCCTGCACAATATAGCAAGGTTTAGGGAAAGAAAAAAGCATGAAGAAAAACAGACTGCAGGTACTCCTGTCCACCTGCAGTGAACCAGTCCAGCAGCTCAGGACATTTCCGTGCAAGAGTCAACTGTGTAGCACGTGTAGAGGGAGGGAATCCAGCTCCTCCCAGCGTTTGCTGTGCACGGGTATACGAGATCTTATGTGCACACCAGTTCCAGCTGGACTGCCAGATGTCTGAGATTTACGGACATATGGCAGCCTACACGGTAGCATCTAAACTTCTAGGACATCCACAAAACCCAGACTAATCTGTTAAATTCTTGAAATCTACATCGACAAGAACTCTGCGTGCAAAAGGGAACGCGTCCAGCAGAACGCAGATGACTGGTGTCCGACATGGATTAATGGCCCAAACAATCTACAGTCTCTTTTATTCAGAGGAGCCATGATCCCCCCTAATTTTTCTTTCTGAGTTATGAAGCAGAGCTCACCAGGTTGTCAAAGGGTATATTTGCTATATTAAGAGCACATTGGCTGTATGCATGTTTTATCTTCCTGAGGTATTGCTCAGGTGGTCCAGTTCCACATTTCCTGCTCCACGGGCTGATATTTAGCAAAGGAGGCACAAAGGAGCCCCAGCGGAGCAGGTCAGGGTTGGTGTATTACGGACAATAAATTGTTGCATCTACAGTAAAGGATAAAGATAAGAAAAGAAGGTGGAGCGAGCTGCTTGAAAAACTTCTCTCTCATCTATGGGCTTAGACCTACAACTGAGTTGCACATCACACAACGCTTCAGCGCGTTACCTCTGCTGAGCTCGGGGGAGCAGCCTCAGGTAGGGAAACCTGAGTTAACCACATCGGTGGTTAACTTTCGAACCACGGTATTCTGTGCCGGGCTTCAGAGAAACACGAAGCACAGCACAGCTGGGGGAGGAGTTTCTGGCGGCTAATATGACTTACCAGAACAATGCTTCTAAAGCATCTGTATTTTCATTTCCTATTTTGGTTCAAGTGTTTAAGCAAAAGAATTCTGCTTCTGGGCTCTTGGATTCCAAACATTAAGCACTGAATCTGTATTTCAGTACCTAAACAGAGCTGGCCTGTTTCTCAGTATCATCAAAGCCGTACACTTTCAACCACTGCTTTTCAAGTTCAGCTGTTCTTTCCCACTCTTCAAAAATTATTCATCTTTTTCCTTGCATAAAGAATGCTCAGATTAATAAGACGAGGAAGAAATGCCCTTGTAAAAGAAAAAGAGAGGGACAGACATACAGACAGCACACTCGCATAGGCCTAACAACAGGCCTTTTCATTAATTATCTTCCTAATGATGGGTTCTCGAACAATACTGCAAAATTTCATTCAAAATCGAACTACTCGCTGGGGAAAGAGTGCATTTTATCTTGTTCCCTCAAGAACTCTGAAGCCATCTTCCTCACATTTATATTCTAATCTTTCTATGCTCACTTGTAAAAGCTGATAATTAGGAAAGCCTCTTTGATGGTCAGAAGCTGCACACTATTTCTGTGTGCATGGTAACAGGATGAATCACTGGCTGCACTAATCCTGTAAGAGTGTTAAAGGTCCCATGTGACAGTTACTGTGAATGCTAAACCTGCCCTATATTATGCTATTTCCCACTAATCCTACGAAAATTAATGTTAATTTATCATGAAAAAAGGTTAATTATACATTTACTTCTGATTTGGGCACATTAGACCAGACTCAGAAATCATACGGGGGGTGTGTGGGGGGTGTTTGTTGGTGGTTTTTTTGTTATTTTAAACAGAAGGATTTCTCTTTTAGCTACAATCAGGGACTATACTCCAAAATCATATCAGGTTGGGGAAGGGGGGTTTGCAGAGGCAAGGCAATGTAAAGACTCAATGATAATTCTAATTATCCTCCTGATCCACTTTAAAAAAAACTTTAGCTTTTGTTCTTTATGCAAAACTTGCAACAGTATCTGCTTCATCTCTTCTGCTAGTAGCTTTTCACATATACATTCAATGCCAATTCTGGTTCAGAAATAAACTTCAAGTTATTTAATTACCTTTTCATTGCTTATTAAAGTAATAACTTAGAGAATAACATTTGTTCCTTTATGAAATACTTTATTGTAATTAAATCACAGCATTTACTTGATATGAAAAAAACAACAACAAACCCCTACATTTTGAATGATTTATTAATATTAGCAGACTCCAATCCTTAAGTACAATCCTGGCGTTTTACCCAGGGTCACGTAATAGCTGCACTACATACTATACAAACCAACTTTCAGAGACTGTTCCCTGTTCATCCAGTAAAAGCGGGAGCCTGTTGCAACAGGCTGTTTATAAGGTTGTTCAAAGCATTTCTGACAAAGGAAGAGATAAATTAATAGAAAGATCTTTTGCTACACAGTATATCAATTCCAATACAGTGACAGGATGAGGGGTAATGGTTTTAAACTGAAAGAGGGGAGACTTATATTAGATAGGAGGAAGAAATTCTTTACTGTGAGGGTGGTGAGACACTGGCACAGGTTGCCCAGAGAAGCTGTGGAAGCCCCATCCCTGGAGGTGTTCAAGGCCGGGTTGGATGAGGCTTTGAGCAACCTGGTCTAGTGGGAGGTGTCCCTGCCCATGGCAGGGGGCTTGGAACTAGGTGATCTGTAAGGTCCCTTCCAACCCAAACCACTCTGATTCTATGATAATACTGATGTAGTTACCTGGTTCTTGTATGACTTGGCCACCTACTCTGCTCAAAACTAAACTGACATACAATTTCTATGCTGTGGAATATAAGCAGCATATCTTTTTCAAATTAAAGGTTTAAATAGCTATTATATCTTCTATCAGGTACTATAGTTTCCATAATAAGGTGCCAAAAAGGGGCAACTTTTTTGCGAAGAGTTAACCCAAAACCACATTTCATATAGTATGCTTTTTTTTAAAAAGTCATTTTAATAGCCACTATTGCCTAAAAGGAAATACATTTTTTCACATTATGGTTAAAAGTCACTTGTATGCTGGGAGTATGTCCTAAAAGGTTCCCCCCACAAAATGTCTGACCAAGTTCATTTATGACCAAAACCACACCCAAGTTTGGCATGTGCAGCTCCACTAACTATATAATCGTGTATACTTTTCTAATTTGCCACTTGTCTTAACTGTTGGAGCTAGACGTGTTTAAAGCAATTGCTTTGAGGGCTATTTACAATGCTGTTTAGACAGGCTACCTCATGGTGAAAACCACAGAGCCTTGTGTCTTCAAAAGTGCATAATACAAGAAAATAAGTGGGTTGTGGGTTGTTTGGTTTTTTTTTGGTTTTGGTTTAGGGTTTTTTTGTTTGGTTGTTTTTTTTAAGATCAACAAGCAATTATTAGGTTATGTACCTTAATCAACATCCACATCTTCTGAACATGTCCCTGCTGCAAGACTCAGTCTCCATCTACCTTGATACTTTTTCAAGCAGATCACTATTTGCATGTTTGGGTTATTTTCATTGCCCACAACATGAGGTGAAGAGGAAGGGGTTTATGAACAAGGGGTTTAATCCACCTGAGGCAGCTCCCTTAACATCTAAACAGGAAAAAAGCTTTCCCTACGCCTCGCCCTTACTGCTGAAGTGTGCTTCCTAAAATTATCTTTTGGTCCGGTGCTCTAGTATCTCCCTGTCCCACTACACAGAACCATCTGCATATTCCTTAAATTTGGCACAATTTGTGCAGTACTGCACAGTATCTGCCAGGAGACAATAGCAGTGGGTCCCCCGTTGCTTCCAGCCAAAAACCAACCAACAAAGGCAATAACGTACATCACTAACATTTCTCTGTTACAGAAGTTAAAATTTAATTGACCAGAAATGGAAGGAGTTAAACAGATATAACCTGGATCATTTGAATATATCCCAGTGTTTTCTCTTGTAAACCTTAACTTCTACTACATCACTATTTGTAGTTAAATGCATACTTCTATAACATGATGTGGATCGGGTCCAACTAATATTATTAAGGTAACATTTACATTTTTGCTTGCTTTTGTATTAGATGTGACACCATAATGCGTGATGAAAAACCATTTCAAATTCAGCTGCTTTTCAGAAAAATTATAACACCCAATTATTAACGGACAGGGTCTATCCTATTTCCTGCCATCTTCCAATAGCCTTTTGAAACCATTTCTCTGCTTAATATCCTATATATTTTTGTTAGAAACATTCTTCAGTGTCTGTGATAGGAAAACTGTGCTGAAAATCAATAGTCTGCATACTTCTTTGCCTGCAATACGTTATATATCATAATCCTGTTTTATAAGAGTCTAAAATGAGCTAAAACAGATTCAATTTTAAGATTCAGAATTCAGACTAATAGTTTTTAATTTAAGAAAATATCTGTCACTGTGAATAGGCAAACAAATGGATTAGATTCTCCCGTTTTATTCCTTAGGCCAGAAGTGTTAATCTCTCAGCAGAACCAACATAATATACCACTATAGATTATCAAAAGTGACTACTCGCTGCCGTGAATTATTCATTTGAAAGGTTATGCACCAGTGATAATATAAATTATATTTGAAAAATATTCATATAACATTTTAATGAGCTTTAAGAAATGATTTCTTTCCCAGTGTTTAAACTAAAAATAATATTTAGTGTCTCAGAAGGAATTATGGATTTATTGGATGTGTTCAAAAGTCCTGCCATAAGGTATCTGAGACTTAAAGGGAACGGATGATCTAAATGCTCTTTAAGATGTACTTGCTCCATAAATTAAAGATAATACATGTACATTTCTCTCAAAGGCCTCTAATCAAATTAGTCACATGCATGTAAAGAGCTGGTGACTGTTTACAATTTATGATAAAACCCAGGAATTCTTGCCTGTGCTGCTGGGGAAAAGGATCTCAAGGAGGAACTTAGCATCCAGGGCAGGCAACCATACGCACCAACACCGTGTTTTGCACAGCAAGGCAAAAGAAGCTGAAGTTTCATTAGCGACACCCAGGGCAGCACCTGAACGCAGCCCAGCGTCGCAGTGTATCTGCACTGCTCCCTCCAATACTACAAACTATCAGAAACAGAAAGGTTTTTAAGATTTTGAAAGAATAACAAGAGTTTTTAAAACATAGTGATTTAGGATATGTTATGAATGGCAAAAAGTGCCCAATAGACACTGCTGAAGAAGCCTGATTTTCTCAGTATCCACTTACAAAAGTGAAGGCCCTTTTAAAATATATTTTAAAAGATACTCTGAAATTAAAACATAAAAAGTCTGTACTCACATTTGCAAACCTTAGTCTTCTATTCTTACATCATCTTAACATTGGTAATTGAGAGTTTTGATTTATTCTAGCGTATAATACAGTTATATTTGAAAATAAAGTGGTTGACTCATGGAACAAAGATTTAGAAGTTCTTCATCTACTTGTTGATAGCAACGTCTGACATCTTTTTCTACTCAGCCAATGATAATAATCTGAATCAAGTTAGACCTGACCTGAGGAATAAATCCTACGCACTGGATAGAATAACTATACCAAAATCTAAGGACACTTCTAACCATCAAGAATGGAATGTCAGGATGCCCCATCTAGCCTTCCACTAATTAATACAGATTCCTTCTCCTAAAAATCACAAACCAGCATTTTAATTACATATGTAATGGGGAATGTCTTCTACTTATAAAATACTTCTTACCTTGCCTCTTCAGGTATAGTGTATGTGCACTTTGGGGTTTTTTTATCTTCAGGCTCCATAATTACTCTAAATATTCAATCTAAAATCCCCTTCCAAACTCCATATTTGATAAGGTTTTCATTTGTGTAATTTATTTGTGGTGCAGCTGTGTAACATTCAGTATTCACTCCTCTTTCCTACCACGGTTGTCCACTGTAGGATGTGACAGGCCAGCGCTTCCTTTTGCTTCCTTTTGGTTTCATTGATCTCCAGTGCAAAATCTCAGCCAATCCTCCTCCCAGCTCCTTTCTCAGTGAGCTCACCTGCCCTCAGCTCCCAGCACCAGTTCAACACTGATGAATCACCGATCTTCACTTGCATCTTTCATTTCCCCTACGTTGCAGGCTATCTCACTTCTTTGCCTGCTTCTCAAACACACAATTTTGATGTCAAAGTCAGCCTCTTGAAAATTGAACTTCTTATCTTTCCTTCCAATTCTCACCTCCTTGCCATTACTGTTGACAATACCACTATCTTTCTCAATTCTCTAGATTTCAAATTTCATGGCCCATTCAACTCTTTTCTCCATCACTTGATCACAGCTCAAGCTGTCATCAAATACCATCAGTACTTTTCTGTATCTCCAATATCCACCCTGTCCTTTCCAATCCTTCCACTAAAATCTTTGTCCAAGACTTCACGTTACTTGCATCAGTTACAGCAAATTCCTGTTTAAGGTCTTCTTTCCTGTGCTTCAATACATGTAAAATATAGCTGCTGAAATAATTATCCTCCTTGCCTGCATTGACCATATCATTATGGTCACCCATTAAAAAAAAGTAATGAGTAGCTTCATGCAACTTTTTCTTAATGTTTTTCTGCTTCTCTCAAAACCTCATACGTGCCACCACAATGCTGAATATACAAAATATCTTTGTTTCTTCCCTTCCAAAACAACTCTCTGTCATGCTTACTCAGGCATCTCTTCTTAAAATTCTCTGCTTCCTTTCACCTGCAGTTAAACAGTGGAACATAATCCTTGGCTTTATTTTGAAAAAGGAAGTAAGCATCATAACTGAGCCAGTTCTTGTTCTGTCCAGAGTAGTTCTGCTGCTCCTGCCTGACGTTTTTTCTTTTAAAGTAGTACAAGTAAATCATTTTGCAAGAGTGACATCTTCAAAGATTTAAAATACCCCAAGCAAACAAACACAAATCCCACAACCCTATCCTCCTAAACAGAAATAATCAGTTTAATTCACTGTGTATTTCATTGAAAATCAATGCTTACTAACAACCAAAAATCAATCTTTTTTTAGAAAAATCATGAGACGGTAACACGCAAAGCAAAATTTAAATCAATTATGCAAATAGATGCTACTTTTAAGCCGTTATTTAAAGATTAATTAATTAAATTAATCCACTCCAGCCCAATGTAATACCATAGTACATTACACTACTTACATAGCGATGCAGATATTCAAAGTCCTTTATAAGAAGTTGCACACACAATTTGATCTGGAGGAAAGCTGAAGTTATTTTATTCCCATAGAACAGATGGATAAGCTGAGACAGAGATATCAGCAATAAATCAGTGGCATATCTAAAGCCTTGAACGAAGGTCTGCTGATCAGACAGCTCTGCCTTCTCTAAAGAACAGGGTGCTGGTCATCAGCTGAGCCCCCTTGAAGATTGTGTCTTTTGTCTGCGCATTTGGACATTGCTACTGAGCCGACAATTGAAGATAGGAAACCTGAACAAAGACGACAGGAACAGGCCAACTTCAATATCATATAATCACCATTTTCCAGATAAATTATTTGAGCATGGATACACAATAGTTCCAAAAACAGCCAGAGTGACTTAACAGTGTATCACCCACAAGGCACTTGACATGACCCCTACGGAGAGACATTATAATGGATTATGTGTCTTTCACATGAAATCAACCTGGATAATAAGTCAAAGTTAGCTCCACAGAAAAAGACTCGGAATCATCCCATGACCTATTACAGAAGCTCAACTGTGGGGAAATGTAACATCCAGCAAAGGAGCAGTAAGAATAATTGAGCCCAGCAGTTTCTTAAGCTTCACCAGCAGCTCCGCAGGAGACACCAGAGAGATCTCTAGCTATAATTCTGATTGTTGTCACACCTCATTTGGGGCACAAGATTTTCTGGAAAGGAGCTAAATGGGTATTACTATAATCTATTTTACAAATTCAGCAGTGTTTTCAAACTCCTGATAGCTCAGACGCTACCGGAAGCCAGTGTTTTTAGAGCAGTACAGCAAGAAAAATATTCTCAAAAATGAAAGACACTTCCCCAAAAAAATCCAACTCCAGGATTTTCCATCATGATAGAAAAAACTTAAATATAAATGTCAGTACACTGGTCACAAAGCCTCTTTACACCACAAATGCAAGTAAAGCAATAAAACTTAAAAGTGCACTGCCCTTCAATTAAGTCTTTTATTATTTCATTATTTCATAGGTACAACCCCAAATTTTAATGTTACAAACATTTAATTCAAAGGTTTTTCTAGCTATGAAGACTTTATTGAGCACTAAAGCAAGAAGAAAAACAGATCTAAACTAAAAGTGCAATGAAGTGATTATGATGGTTATGAATCAGCCCTCCATTATTGAGCCACTTTAGCAGCATGTAATAGATTCTGATTAAGCTCTTTAAGCTGAATTACAATGTACTATTAGAAGACTACTCAATTAATATTTTTCAAGGCCCACAAGCTAATTTTACCAGCATCCACTAATTTTTACCAAGGCCTGATCAAACCTTACCACAGTCTGCTCAGTGGGAAGCAATGAGCCAGCTCCAACTTTACCAAACCTGCTAATAAAAACATCAAGCTGACGTCAAAGCTCAGAGCTCTGTCACTGCGTGGGAGCTTCTCCCCATGTCACAGGTAGGAAATACAGGATTCCTCGTGGGAAAGTTACAGACATCACACACTTGAAACAGAGGCAATTTGAAGCAAAATTTGCCTGCGGTCTGGACCTGGACTGGTTTGCCATTTCAGAAGCACTGCGCTCCTGTAAAGCTATTAGATGCCATTGCAAACATTTAGAAGCTGAGACAAGAACAACTCAAGCAAGTTTTCAAATCAGTTTATACAGTGCTCCTGGCAATCGAAAGTGATAATCGCAGAGTACTGTCGCTCCTTTACTGCACAACAGATTTTGAAATGGTGCAATCATTCACGTTCCCATTGGAAGAGATACAAGACAGACACAGTATTGTCTCCTGTTATTCACAAAATACAAGCAGGACTATCCACATTTACAAGAAATGGCAACAACTGCAACAAAATGGCACTCCAGCAGCTCCGTCTGCAGAACCTCTGTGTAGGAAATGACTGTGTCTACCTTAGAGACAGCAAACAGCTGTCTCTGACCCACGGGTCATGTTAACATCTGGGGAGAAAAAAGGTTTCTTTTATGAGACTCCTAACTGAGCAGGTATCTTAGTATAACATTATAGCTTAATTTTACATAACCATTTTCATCCTAGTAAACATTATGAATTCTTAGAGTAGGCATTTCATTAATAAAAAGAAGTACATTTTCTCCTGAATGCTTTAAATAGCTAGTTTTGGTATTGAGAATCTTATAGCCACGACAGTACAAGTTTAGCATTCAAAAAAGGTTTTTCTCCAAGTTTCCAGATGTATTTTTACAGTCCAGACTATTTTGCATGCCACCAGGGCTACACGGCACCGAACTATGAATTTAATTCAAATGTTTGCACACTCAACGCAGTGTAGACATAGCCCATCTAAACCAAGAGGTCTCCCAGATTAATATACAAAGAAGTGCACAGTCATATGCCAATTCATATGAGCTTGATCATAAAATCCCCTTAGCCTTGTAATAAAAGAGATTCCTCAAGCAGTTTTGTCTACATAGATTACCCATAATCATCTCTGAAAACGTACTGAGAGAGTTTACTTTTCCAATCCACTCCACTGTCATCCTTTTCTGAGAATGTTGTAGTCATTCTTTATGATTTTTACTAAGTAGAGCCTTTGGAGGCAAGTTCTTTAATGGCATGGTTTAACTTCACTGCTATCTGTTTTTAATCTTGTCTCTGAAAAATTTCATTTTAACTTCTAGTACTTATCAGTAATTGATAAAATATGTTTCAGGCTCTCCTTTGTTTTATAGTATTTTCTTTTCCGTGCTTTTGTTTCACATGGAGCAATAAGTAGCAGGTGTATTTTCTTACAGTCCATAAATATTTACGGATTGTGAATAACAAATAGCACTGCTTTAAAAAAAAAATCCTCTCTCATATTTTTACATACAGCAGGAGGAAAATGAAATTTCCCCTCCAGAGCCCATGTGTGGGAGTGAATGTCTTGGCACTGTGTGTCATGGAACCATCTGAGACAAAGGTGCTATGTCTGTATTCTTACAGTCATCCAATTATTCCTGTATATATGTATGCCTGTGAGTCCACGACATTGTGCACCTTTAATAAATTTCCTATAAATTCAGGCAGCTGGTCTTTGAATCAAGTTTTGAAATCCCACCAGCCTGGAGACAGTAGGAATTTGGAGCAGGTGAGTAAATTGTACTGGGAATTTCTCAAGTCCTGCGCTATTATTTCATTATTTTAGACTTCCATTAAAAAAGAATTGCAAATAGTTAGTTTACATATTAAACCCAAATCTTCTAGTGTTGGTTTAGTGCCAGCTAAAATTTGTGCGGTCCCCAGATATTTCCAGCTAAACACTGGCTGAAATATACCTTGGGTGATCCGCACTTCTGTGGCACTATCTGAGGCTTGCTGTGTCTTAAGGAGAGCTTTCTAAATTTGTATGAGCAATCCAAGTGGCACACAAGTGAACAGGGAGCCAGTTCTTCCTTCGGAGAAGTAGTGGAATACACTCTCTGAATGTGCTGCCATTAAGAAATGTGAACAGTTGGCACTGAGGACTAGCTGCGAGCTTCCAAATAACCTTTGGAGTTATCCCAGTACATTTCAGTGCACTGCAATATCGAAATGTGGGGTTCATATCAATATAAATAAACTGGTTCCCAGAGAAATGGCTACAGTGAGCAGTCTGAAAAAACAGCGTCAACGAATTCTTTTTAAAGGTTATTGTTTACAATTCTAAATAGACGTAAATATCCTAAATCAGCTCTATGTTGTCCTCTCCTCGGCATACAGGCTTCTCTAGGCTTTACGTGCCTCCCAGAGAAATGGTTTTATCACCATTTACCTGAGTTATCTAATTGTCACTCAGGTTTTGATCTTGTCTAGACTTCAGGCAAGACGGTCTTTGCACCACCATCATTTTTAGTGGAAGAACACGGCTCAGAGTCACCCACATAATGTCATTCAGGCTAAATCTTACTCTTCCTCCACTGTTTTTACACAGATGAATAAGGATCCCACCAATGACCGATCGTGTCCCAGCTGAGCATTAAAAATGGGAGGAAAAAATGTTCAGCACTATCCACTTACACATCTCTGAAGAAAAAGGGAAGCTCTTCTACCTGCTCCAACCGGAGCCCACGGGTCGGTCACTAACACCTGTATATCGCTGTCACAGAGCTGCTGGAATGTTTACAGTAGCTTCGGTTGAAATCTGCCCACTTTAATAATAGTTTAGTTGAGATTCTTTTCTATACGTAACAAATTTTAAAGGGAACAGGATAGGCTTCCAAACTTACATTAAAAGTAGTTTCACGCAGCGTGCCTGACCCCGAATCTGTACATATCTGTACACGGTCCCTCCTTTGCCGCTCAGCTGAAAGGCGGCAGCAGAACCAGGGAAGGAGGAGAGGCACAAAGTGCTGTTGCACATAAAACACGTGCCTTGGAGAACAGAGGAACTGTGTCCTGATAAAAGGTGATCTGTAACAGGGTAGGTTTGCAAAGACGCTCTTTTGATCTGCAGAGAAAAGGATACTGAAACACTATCATCTAGCAAGATTGTCCATCTTGTTTGCAGCCCGTGCTTACAGTGGTTTAATGATTTCTGGCAGTTCAGTTACTGACAGACGTAACTTCACCGTGCCCTTCCTTGTGCCCATTCTCCCTAATGGACCAACGGCTACGAGCTCAGAGAAGCCCCTCTGCTAAAAAATCACCAGTAAATGGCTTGCCATTGACCTTCTAAGCACGTTTAAGTACAAATATTCCTCTAAAATAAGGAAATAACATTTTTTTCAGTTCTAAAATACATGCTCTCAATCGTATGAAAACTAAGTACGTTAATTAAACACCACATAGGGTAGGGTGCTTTGGAGATGTGTTACCTCAAGAGCAACCCTTCCTATGTGCCTACTTGATAAAAACACATGTTGGTAATTGTAAGTATAAAAACTCCACACTTTGCGATATTTTAACAATTCTATATAGACATCTTGAAGTGTCCAACTATGTTTGTATTCCAGGACAGATGAAATGTGATATGTGATTTTTATTTTTTTTTTCCCAAATAGCAAAATAGCACGAGGGAGAAAAAGTGTTATTCATATACAGACACTGACAGTTTCTAATTATTGATGCATCACTAAGCAAGGTTTTGCTAACAGCTAAATGAGCTATTGCACTTACAAAATGAGGGCACGTGGCATATCTGATTAGTTTTACTTATATGTCTATGATATTATGTAATTCTGGAAGGTTGATATCTCTTCATCTTTTGGAAAAATATGCCACATAAAGAAATAGTTATATTAAATGCCATATTGTTTTCTACCCAATTATCCTTTGTTTTCAGCATGCAAATGGAAAAATGCTGACTGCTCATTTTAACTCCTATAGATCATCATAATTAATTGTGAGCTAGCTTCTGCTTGCGCTTGTTACATACAGAACATAAAAGAAATTAAATATTCCTGGCAAAAGAAGGTGCAGTATTCCAAGAAATCTGCTTTTTGCAAACTAATGAAACAATTTTTAACAATTTTTATTACAAGCATCTGTGAGTTCCCACCAGGCAACAGCAACAGACTTGTTTCTGCTTATATTGCTCAGTTCCAAGCTAATGTCCCCTAAAGCTGTTAGGCTGAATGCCAACAAAAGATATATCCACAAAGAGACCTGACCCTTATCCCTGCAACTAATAACGTCTCCTGGAAGTTTTAAGTTAATAGTCTATGTGAGATTCTTATTAGCAAAACTTTGCTTTTTCCCCCAACCATATTTGGTGAATTATACTCTTCAGGCAGTAGAAATCATCTACAGGAACCAAACACACTGACGTAAAAGAAACAGACTGAAAGGGAAATTCTCTAACTACAAAATGTTTGAAGTCTCTTAAATAAATAAACGAAGTCTAAATCTAGAATTCTCTTTTCCTTTCTATTTTTACTAAACACGGTTTTACTTTTCTGCTTACTAAATCTCAGAAGGTCATCTCTTGAGAATTTGGATGCCTGTGAATTCTGTTCTTAATTTCTTTGTTCCCACACTTCAGATATGTGAGGGAATCTTTCTGTGAACTATTAGATAGTATAAGGTCTCAGCCACTGGAATACCACGATTGCTCATGGGTTGTGGTTTGGGGGTTTTTTTTTTACCTGCATTGCTCTAAAGATTCTGGCAACAGAGGCCACTGCTTTGACCCTTATCAAATGCTCTTGGTTTTGAGACAATTTTATGTTTGCACTACTGCAACCAGAAAAAATACTGGACAAAATGGCATCAGTAACCTTAGTAAGTGAACTGACTGACTGAAAATATTTGAAACCACAGGGGTCAAGACTTCTAGAGCAGGAAGCTTCAAATTAGGCTTCCTTGGCCATATTTAAAGATTTAAGGAAACAGCAGTTGACTCTTCTGCAACAACTTTGACCTATACTTAAAATGAATCTAATGATAAATTGCGGGTTGTTCTCTTGGTTAATTGCCAAATTCAGGACAGAATCTAGTCTGGTGACTCCGAGGCCAATGCCCTATCTGTGGTAAACCACTGTCTAACCAGGAATCATTTAATGCATGACTGAAAGTTCCTCTTACGGCAAGAGAGAGGTTAAAAAAAGAAAAAAAAGAATTCTGTAGAAGAAGGAGCTGAAAACATCAGCTGCCTGAGCCAATGTGATATGACAACACTTTCAAGGATGGGATCCATTCCTAGCACAGAGCATTATTTGTAGGTAAGATCTTTCCTCTGAATACTGTCTCCGAGAAGATCTGCAAGAACACAGACACAAACTCCTTGCCACAATGGGAGCAATAAAAGTACTAACTAGCACGGTCTTCTCTGAGGCCATTATTTGTACCATGCTGCAGTTCAGTCTACCTTGCACAGGACAGAGCAAGAGGCTGTTTGTCAAGAGTTTTGAAAAGATGATTTTTTGAGTTGTGGAATAACTCAAAACTGTTTTTTCATTATGTGAAAATTAATGTGAAGTACTGCCAACAAGTCTATCACCATAGATTTCATATGTACAGGATAACGTAATGTTGTGCAAATACCTGCTCATCTCTGCCTGTAAGTTATTACAGTGTTTACTGATAAAAAAATGCAGATCACACGGGAAGATTAAGTCAAGGAAATTTTATGAATTTAACCCAAACTGTAACTTCCATGTAGTTACACGGGACAACTATCCTTCACAGTAGAGATAAGCTAAAATGTACACCTTCAGTTCCAAATTACTTTGCTTGCCAGAATTTTAGGAGTGCAAGTTTTAGGAAACAGGGCAGAGAGAATCTATGAGGCTTTATAGCTACCAGACCTGAACACCAGCTTATTCATGACTTGATTCTGAATAAAATCTAGATTCAGGCTTAATTTAAGGGAACATTTATCTTCTAGGGTTTTTGTAAAAAAGCTCTTAGCCCACACTAAAGGATTAATGGGTATATATAAAACAACAACTGAAAGAGATTTTACAGAAGGCAGTAACATTACCACCTGAGTCCCTGCACTAGGGTGTATATAACAGTTTTAAAACAAACCAAACTACTAAAGAGAAAACAGCTTGGATGTAATGAAGTAGAATATATTCTCAGAAGGATATTCTGACACTAAATATTCTGAAAGGTACAAATGGCAATTAGGCGCCTAAGTCACCTGGGAGTTTTCAAATTTCTCCTTCCATAATGAAATTGAGATCACCCCAAGAAAAAAAAAAAGGGCACATTGCTATTTCATTTTTGCTACATCTTCATAAGCATACGTTGTGGTTTAACCCGGCAGGCAGCTAAACGCCATACAGCCGTTCGCTCACTCCCCTCCAGTGGGATGGGGGAGAGAATCGGAAAAGAGGTAAAACTCGTGGGTTGAGACGAAGACAGTTTAATAGGACAGAAAAGGAGGAAGAAGCACACAGATGAAAAAGATCTGATAAAACAATGGGGAGATGGAGGAAACGTTAAGTTTATTCTCTTCCCAAATAGTAAAAGAGCAAGTGCCTTGTGCAGAATAGTTTGGCATAAACGAAATAATTTCTGGATAGCCGCCAGCGCTAAGGTTAAAATGCAACATTACAAGGCTTCCATGATGACAGCCTACTGGGAGACATTTGTTGAAAATTGCTTTGCCTATCATTTAGTCAGCAGAAAGAAAAAAAAAAAAAAGGAAAAAAAAAAAAAAACCTTGCAGTACTAGTTATGTTAGAGCTATGTTGAGTCTGTATCTATAAATGATTCCAATTGTAAGCTTATAAAGCCCCCATACAGGTGCAATCAACATAAAAGCCTAGCATTTCTCTTCCTTTCTTTTCTGTTGCAAAGTTCTATATATTTTCACCATATGCTCTTCCAATAAGTGTGTGTAATTATAAAGGACGCGTGATCTAAGACTTAGATTCAAGTTTCAAAAATTAAATTAAAATGATTTTTTTGACAACAGGCAATAAAGTTTTCACTAGTTACACTGCGAACAAGTAGAAGCCTTAAATCTTGCAACATCAAATAAAACAACACGTTTTAACTATACTCTTTTACTCTGCAGGAAATGACAACTTACGTGGTGCAAGTACTAAATTGTAGTATTTTAACTGCACTATATATGTCTGCCTTTGAAAGTCCACTAAATACATGAAAGTCTTCTACAATAGTTTGAAAGAAATAAGAATAAAGAACTAAACCTCAAATTTTGAAAGAGGTCCATACAGACTGTCATTTGACTCTCATTTAAATTAATGGGATTCAATCAGCTACTTCCCAGAATACCGCTTCAAAAACACAGGGCTAAGTGGTCAGAAGGGTTTTTTCAATATGGTTAACAAATTAATATTCATATTCTACAACAGCTTTTATCTCTATATTATCTGTTACTGACAAAGAGAAATTAGAATTCTGATCTGTGTTTTGGTATCACTAAGTGATTCAAGAAAATATCATTTGTCATTTCCTTTTTCAGAAATAAGCCAGTATCTTCAAGTGAAACAGGATTTAAAGTGATTCTACCCTGTCATCAACAGGCAAAAGTTATGCATATCCTACTTCAAAATACGGTGCATTTTATATCTTTCCATACCTTTCTGGACCAATCCTAAGGCAAAAGTTTGCATTTTTGCAACAAATTCAATAATCTATTTGTTTACTTATTGTCATGGTTTAACCCCAGCCAGCAAATAGGACAGTGCAGCCTCTCGCTCACCCCTCTTCCCCCCCAGAAGGGTAGGGAGAAGAGGAAGAAAGGGAGGGGAAGGAAAAAAATATTCATGGGTTGAGATAAAGACAGTTTAATAGAACAATAATGGAAAAGGAAAATAACAAGAATCATTGAATCATAGAATGGTTTAGGTTGGAAGGGACCTTAAAGATCACCTAGTCCCAACCCCTCTGCCATGGGCAAGGACACTTCCCACTAGCCCTGATTGCTCAGGGATGGGGCCTCCACAGCTTCCCTGGGAAACCTGTTCCAGTGCCTCACCACCCTCAGAGGGGAAAATTTCTTCCTAATATCTGTTCTAAATCTCCCCTCTTCCAGCTTGAAGCCATTACCCCTCGTCCTATCACTACATGCCCTCGTAAAAAGTCCCTCTCCAGCTTTCAAATTTCAAATAATAATAATGGTAAAAGAATATACAAGACACAAGTCACTCTCACTGCCCTGTGAATTGGTTGCCCACCCCCACCAGAGCAGAGATCACAGAATTCCCCCCTCAGCCAACCCCCATTTATATACCAAGCATGAAGTCTATGGTACGGAATATTCCATTGGCCATTCTATTGTTCTGTCTGTGCCCCTTCTCAGCTTCTATGGGAAGCTGAAAACAGTCCTTGACTAGTATAAACATCACCTAGCAACAAATAAAACAATATGAATTACTGACATTCCTTTCATGTCAATCAAACACAGCAACCACTAGAAAGAAAAGTAACTCTATCTCAGCTTAAATCAGGACACTTATCTACAACACGTGGAAGGCCTTTGCAAGTTGAATGTCACCACTAGGGACCCAAAGTGTGTGTTGGTGGTTTTTTGTGGTTTTTTTGTTTGGTTGCTTTTTTTTGTTTTTTTTTTTTAAATTGACTTTGAAATGCTTTTTCAAGAAATGATTACTTTTCCTAGAAAAATGAATATAGACAACCTAATGATGAATTCCTAAATTCACAGAGAATTCATAGCTCTGTCACTAACCCCTCTCTTTTAAAGGATTACTTAGAAAGTTCTCCAAGCTCTCCAAGACTTGACTACAGTAAAGTAAAATAGTAGAAAGTGTTATTTGGTATAAGTAAAGGATTACTTTATATTAATGTCATGGTTTGGGCTGGACTGGCCACTGCAACGAATGACAGGTGCTCTCCACCAGGACAATTAGCTTGGTTTATCCTTGTGACAACTGGATAAGGGCTCAGTGTAACTCATAAAGCCAACAGAAAAACTATTTATTCTAGTACTTCAAACATAAATTGGTCTCCAATACTTAAACCGAATTATACTTGTGTATGTCCTATTTTAAATAATGGGAAAGAGAAAAATGAGTGTCTGATGCTGGTCTCAGGTTAAAATCAGCCCACATGGTACAAGAGAGTTTCTGGCTGTGTGGTAGCACATAGTATAAATTTCTGTGTAAGAAACAGGAACCTCAGATATTGCTTTTACACCACCGGTACAAACTATACTTGTAGATTAAAACTGTGAGTTTTCTTATCTCATACTTATGGAATACAAATGACAGCACTTCGGTGCTGTCAGTTTGGTAGAATTATTGCAATTCAAAAATAATTCTTTTTCGCAAGACTTCTAGTAGTTACGCTCCTACTGGGACCTCACATTGTTACGCATCCATACTTTTTGTATTTATAATTATTTTTAAAAAATTGCTTCTGCAATTCCATAAATATTGATATGTGTTATATTTGAGTTCAATTTAGATTCTTTATCAAGTGTTTCTATCTCTAATTATTTGTATACCAAAGTCCAAATTCAGTATACCACAAATAGCGAAAAATTCAGTGGCGTTTTATTTACTTTTACACAAAGTGATGTTGGTCCTAAATTTGACCTCTCCTATCATACCAATCAAACAGTGACTGTCAGCCTTTTTTAGTTCCCTAAAAGCCATGAAAAAACCCCAAATGTCAAATCTGTGCCATCATCCACAAACTGACTAGAGACGGATACAGAGATGGAGGCAGAAATGCTACATGATACTGACAAATTTAATCAAAGGGAAAAAAACAACTCTTACATTTTATGTAGAAAAGAAAACTCTAAAATTAGGTTTGTACAAATAAACCCTGACTTGACAAGAAGTTAGACAAATCTAGCTATAGTGGGTGACATGCAGCCGTGACGTTCCAAATAAAAAGTTTATTTAAAGAGAAGTGGAGAAATTTCCTTTTTTCGGTTGAGCGTCCAACAAATACAAGTGAGAACAACCTCTTGGGCCTTCAAAAGAATCGTTTCTAGTGCTCTGCGTGGCTGTTAACTACTTTGGATGGGTATCACCACCTCCTTCCACTCAAAGACGTGCTTTCCCATATAATGTATCTTCCGGCTGGGTAACCTGATTTGGATAACACTAGTAATATGAAAACCCGAAGAAAGTTATCATGTATGTACAACTTTTGAGATAGTTTGGGTATGTAAGTTTTTATTTTAAAAGGCATACTGAAAAAGAAAAATGTGAAGGAAGGAGAAAGGTAAGTAATGTGCAAAAGGAGGACTGTGGTATCAGGGAGGTACAAAAAGAAAGGAGGACAACAACCGATATCACTCCGCCTCTAGTCCAAAGTTGCAGAATTATCAAATGCGACATCAGGACATTGTTAATGTTGACAAAAAAATTTTATATACTGAGGCTGCTGGGTCTGAGAGCCCAGTGATACTCCCCTGAGGAAGAAAAACTCAATGCAGAGATTGGATAGGCTTCACTCACCATATGTAATGTCACAGGAAGGGGAGAAACAGCTGTGGAGCTATGACATATCTATGCCTGCTATGTAGATGTTGTGCTGGGGCACTGGCCAGTAATTTGTATGCTTGCAGGCTCACCAACTGCTACTGCCAACCTTCTCAACATCTTCAACACACCACTGCGAAAATAGCTACCACAGAAGTTATCAGCTCTCTGCTGCTTGCACCTACCCTCTACATCTAAACACTGCAACTGTGATGTTTTTCCTACTTTCAACACTTGCACTCCAAGGGAAAGAGAGATTGGGTTTGGTCCAAAGGATGTTACATCTATGCGTGTTTAGAAGGATGGAATAGATAACAATTTCACTCTGACCTCTAATAAAAGCTGTCACCAAAAGATATTAAAAACAGCAACAGCTACATGTGTGGCAACTGGAAATGAACTCAAAATCCACTGACTACTGCATATACAGTGCTCATCCAGTCCTTCCCTGATTTCCTGCTGATTGCCGTGCTGTCGTAACGCAGAAAGCACCTCAGGATGAATACAGACTTTGCTTATGAAACACATATACACACACGTACAGAGCCCAGCAGCCTGGTAATTTAGGCTATTATATACCTATTATTACACTTCAGAAAACACACCTCTGAATATATTCCACACTGGTCTAAAACAGGAGACAGGGCAACAGGAAATGGTGTCAAACTGCAACAGCACTTTCTCAGTGAACGCAAAATGGCATCTCTAACAAATGTAAGTCTAAACTTACGGTCCACTGGCCCCAGCATTTAAAAACCAATCGCAGGAGTTTGAGAAGGATATGGTTCATGAAAGGATCTCTGTGACAGCCTGGATGGCAGAATTCCTGAACTGGAGAGACACGGGGCTGTTATTTATGTTCAACAGTAAAACACATACAAACACATAATTAAAAACAAATATTGTACAGCCACCATACTATTTAACATAGAAATGGAAAGTAAATCATTGGTAGGGTAAAAAGAGGCAACAGTGAAAAGGGAATTAACTTATGTTTTACAAGTAAAATAAATACCAATTCCAATAAAATAAAGTGTGTTGAGTAAAAACACCTGTCTCTTCAACCTCCAGATTCTTCAGACCTTGTCTCAGTAAGTGTTTCTACCCCTTGTACGGGGCACTAAGCACACAGAGACTCCCCTGTCATACTGAGAGTAGAAGGAGACAAGACAACCCCAGGCATGGTGGCTCCCAGGGAGGAAATTGGGGATCTGCCGTGCTGAAAAAAAGAAAACCCAAGAAATCACTGTTTTTTTCCACGCAGGCTAAGAGCTGTAGCTACAGCTGTAAGTAGAATTTCAATGAAACAACAACAAATATTATTCAACATCCTGCTTCTCCAGCAGTGCAAAGCCGAAACCCGCCAAATGCATCTTTTTTACAACGACGCAGCAGAAGCGACGCTGGGGCTGCGTTTGGCCCAGGGAGGGTTTTTGTGCAGAATACTCGGGACCAAGTACAGCAGCAGACTCTGGACCAGAGGGTACCAGGTGGTACCAGGCTGCTAGATAGCGAGTCGGAGCGCAGATGCCAAGCATCTCTGCGTGTGTCCTGTCTAGTGGCGGCCTGAGAGGCATTACCGGCAGCCTCACAAACAGCTTATTCCACATACTGGCCAGAGGGCGAGTGCTGCGCCGGTTACGGCAGCTGGGAAGGAGTGTGTGGAGAGGGGAAATAAAAATGGGGAAAACATGGAAGGTCTCACTAGCCAAAAGAGATAAACACACACACGACACACAAATAATCACTGCAGCTTCACAGCCTGTTGGAAAGCAAAACTAGCTGCGCTTTCTAGATCTTTCTGTCATATTTGTAATACTCAGTAACAGGCGTAATGGAAGAGATTAATTTTAGAGGATTTCTTAAGTTTGCAATATTAACTGGGGTGAGAAGAACTAAAAAGCCCCCACAAAGGACTACTGTAGGACTTATGCAAATATTTCCATCTGGGTTTAGAATAAAAATCAAAGCCCCGAACCAGCCAGCAGACACTGTTTCACGCACTGCTAATGAAGAGAGAATTCAATTCTCCTGTTTGCTGAAATGAATACTGAACTTGTATCTTGATGTTTTACAAGAATACAGTATGTGCGTCAATACAAGAGTTTCACAGACAATCGCAGGACCACTGGCAGCTTCCCGTAATGCTTAAGGGCTAGGTCATGGCTTTAGCCTGAGACCTAAGCAAAGGACATTGAGTAGCTGTGCTCCTACCTAGAAATATTTGAAATTCGTACTGTAGCCGATGCGATGGCTAGGTGCCAGTCTGCCCTTGGCACGGACCCCTTCCCTACTAAATGGATGATACACACGTACAGACTAGGATAGATTTCACAGCAGTACAAGTTAACCTAACACATGCTCCGGCACCTGAACCTGCCAACTGTTTTCCTCAGAAAAAGGACGGGGAAGAAGCTGAGCGGAATGAAGCCCACCCAGCACTTAGGGAGGGTGACAAAGGGAAAGCTCCCGTCACTGGGCAGCAGCGATGAGCACATGCATGTTGCTCACATAGCAGTCTGGAAACAGACAGCAAGGGCAGGATTAGAAAAGGAGGAGGGGAAAAATCTGTTGTTTCACACTGGTGATAGAAAAACTGAAAAAATGGTAGGATGATAGATGACTCATAAAAGTGTTAGACTACTGCCAAAAGCAGTAGATTTGGCAGCAGCGCAAGATACGCTGCCTCAGGAGAGTCATGCTTCAGTCCCTTCCTCCAGTGGGGAAGCGAGATGCATGAGCTCCCATCCAGGGCAGCTTCCTGCCGCCCCGCCGCAGGCTCTGTCGTACCACCCCGAGTTTGCTCTCTGCAGCACGACGGCGATGCCATTAGCCTGTCTTTTGCTCCTTGGTCCCAACGCTGATATAACACTTCAAGTAACAATTTGACAGTAAATTAATAAATGTATTCCTACACTGCTAAGTTTGAAATGGTTTATAAATTCAATTTTTTTCCCCTTGCCGTATTACTAAAACTCCGCTTTCCTTCCTCTCTCCTTCACTAAAATATTTTGTCTTAAATTTTTCATTTGTGGCAGGTGGACTTGGGATTCTTTTTTTTCCCCATAACTGTTCAATACAAATCAGACAGGCATTTGGGAAATAAAGGAGATCTGAAAAATGAGATGGAGCTGAACTTTTGGAGATGTGCCAAAAAACACATGAGACAAAATTAAGGCAGTAAATACGTATCGATTACTCAGGGGAAACTTTTTACAGTGTTTTATCAAAGGTTACCTGCTCCCAGTCCTTTCTACTCTAAAACATTATATTGCCAAACCACAATACTGTTTCAGCATTTGAAATTTCAGCATATCTGTCCGTTCCTTAAATACAAGACCATAAACTGACTCACACTCACCATAGGCAGGCAACCAAACCAAACAGACATTCCTTTGCTTCAGATGCACATATGTTGACTGCAAGAGTCACTAACAACTTTCTCAACCCTTCCTTCACCTATAAACGCAGGTTACTGAAGCAGTGACACATTAGGAGGCTACCTGGAATCTCAGGTTCTATACCTGTTAGGTCTTTGGCATAGGTTAATAACAAAAATGCTCATTCATATCACCATACTTTTTACTATATTTTAGTATTGGGCACTGTTTGGGCTACAGAGCTGTACAAAAAACCCAGCAAAAGTAACATTTCGTGTTGGCACTTTAGAGTACAACTTTTTCCAAGCACTCTCTTGAAACAGTGTCCTCCTAATACTCTGAAGACAGGTTTTAAGGTGAAAAGAGCAACCAAGTGGGTTGGGATTTTTGTACAGGTCTGGGGGTATGAGGAGGAGACATCAAGAGAGTCAGGGGCATAAGAGAAGTTCCATGTAGCTTTCAGATTCAGGGGAAGCACAAGCCCGTCTGGACTCCTTCATCCACTTGACGGCCGTTGTACAAAAGGTCACGAACAAAAAACTGGGTTTGCACAGATGTTTATGTGATCTCTGTAGCCTTCTGACAATATTGTCTAATTTAAGTTTTCTTACTGGCATTAGGAACTCCCCTCTGTAATTTGATTACTCTCTTACACAAACATGAAAGCAGAAATCAAGTCACCAGCCCAGAGAGCTCTGACTTCGGTGGCCAGAGTGATGAAAGCTCAGTCACTGCCTTGTCTCTGAAGTAAGAATGAAGTAGATATTGCAGCTGGAAGCGGTATATGCTCAGCACTTTTAGGCAAGAGGAACACCGATATTGTTATCCTGCAGGCTACAGTCATCTTTCATATTGTTAAATTTTTGTTACTTCCATTTACAGCCAAAGAAAACTGTTGCCGTGACCTTCACGCTGCTAGCCGCCTAGCCCTGAAAAGCTACAGTGCAGGGGATGCAGCAAAGCCTGGGCAAACATCCTACAGGCCTAAGTAAAGTGTTGAGCAGGACCTCCCCCTATTTAACTTGTACCAAATGCCAGGAGGAGGGAGAGACACCAAATACTGCTGGCATGAAGAAGGGCACCATCATCATCACTGCTGAAGTGAGCTAAAGCCGTGCTGATCAGTCAGTGCTCAACGCCAGAATCCCACCAGCAGGCCTTGTGTTCATGTGTGCAACGTGCTCCCACGGGTGTTTCAGGACTGCCCAAGTTGTCACTTCTTTGGAGGTTTCATCCCATCTAAGAGTACTTCTGATACTTTATGAGAATTTTACTATTTTACTGGGAAATTTCAGAACTCTAGACATTTCAATTATCAACCTGTTCCTTCCAGAGACTTACCAGAGAAGGAACTAAGAAGGATAAAATGAAGGAAAGTAACAAAAAATATTTACTACAGATTTAAGAGACAAATAGATATTTTGGGAATGAGGGCTACATAACTGCAGCAATTATGTGGATATTGAGAAATACAGACAATTTCCAAAATTCTTAAGTTTCTCAAAAAGCATTTCCTCAGTATTTGTTGAAAATTAACCAGTTTCAAATAGCCACAGATCATCTACAAAGTTCTCTGTGTCTCAACATTGAAAACTTCTTAAAAATACTGCCAGTTGTGTCTGTCATAGTTTGACATATATGCGGATGTATGTGCAAACATGGCAGTATTCAGGGGCCTGGCTATGGCCCTTTCATTCAGACACAAGCTACATCACCACTTTTCCTTGCTTTTTTAATACTTCTTCTCTCAGAAGTTCAGAATTAAGCTGTCATTATCTATAAAGTTTGGATTTTATATGATACTGCCAAACATCCAGCACGCTACTATGCAATGTGTCATTCAGAAAGCAATTGTATTTATAACATTTCAATTACACTTGCTGAATCTAACACCAACTTTATTTGGTTTTTGTTCAATGTTCTAAGCAAAGATTGAATTAAAATAGTGAGAGCAATAAACCATATATCAAGCCCAACAACTCTGCCTTACATCTAAAAACAGAAGAAAACTATAAATACAGAACTTCTATGCCTTTACACAGTGACTCTTAAAGCACTGCCTTGCACAGAGTAAAAATTTTGAAAATGTTTTTGGTACTTTAGTGTTCATAATGTTAGTAACTCCTCCCAGTAAGAAAACTGTTCTTGTATAATAATGTGCAGAAATAACAGTATAACAACAACCGCTGCAGTCTTTAAAAAGACGCTACCGAGTTTCCAATTATAAGAAATTTTCATAAGATTATGCTTAACAGCATATCATGTTACTGACTGGCAAATCCTACCAACAGAATGGCGAATTTTACAAAGTAAGGCAAGCTATTTAGGAATAAATCTAAATTTATCCTTTGCACTTCAATGATACTCACAAATAAAGCACTTAGATTTTATCATGATAAATGATAAATCTGTCTTGTGTTTTGCACGCAAAAAGATTGTTTCACAACATAAATAGATCCTGTGGTAACATGAGAAATACAGTCTATACTCTTGGTTGTGGTTATTTCTAATTTATAAAATATATTATAGCCAAAGCTGTCTAGATGGCTCAAGCCAATTAGAAAGATTCCCAATAGATACACATTCCCACAACAGATATTTCATTAAAAAACCAGCCTCATCCCCTTTTCAGTTTTGTTTGTTCAACCTCAACTAAATATAACCTCTAATGCAACTTACAGCATGTTGGGTTATACGCATTACACAGAAAGTCTCTGTAGGAAAAAAAAAAAAGATAATATAGCCTCTGGAAATAAATAATGGATAGCCTACAAACAGTAAGCATCTTCTTTCCCATACCATATGTCCCCAGTAATCATTAATGCATACTGATGTTCAAGAGACAGACAGACAACTGTGTAAATAAATAGACTAATGCAGACTGCATTTTGATAGCTATATAAATGAAAAAGGTATTCACTATTTAATTAATTTAATTAACGTGCCAGCTTCCCAAATCTTTGGGAAAACATCCACATGCCTATAGCTATCCATTCCCAAAGTTAGGTATTTCATTTATTAATCTTAAAAGGATGTCAGAAATGGATGTCATGGATCTGCAGTAACAGCAAGGAGACCCTGAAGTCTACATCACTCGTTTAGTGGATCAGTTCTTCCCACCACAGCATATACCCTTCTTTGAAGAGTCTCTGAAACAAAGCAAATCAGTGAGAAGAGGAGAAACATGAGTCATCCTTCTCTGTGCCTCTTACCCGCAATGTCCTTGGATAGCACAGTGAAAAACATTCAGGCTCCATCCGATTTGATAAAATGTTTTCTGCCCATTGTGCGCAGGGACAGTGACTCCATAAAGCAGAAGGCAATAGAGAATATGACTCATGAATTGTGAATGAGAATTCTGAACCTCCCCTCTGTGGATGACAAAACTTTCAATGACTTTTACCCACAAAGAACTGGCCTTCTATTACAATCTGTTATTCATACACAGAGTAATGCCATATTACAGCATAATGAGATCTGTATATTACATCCAGATACCATTTAGGAAAAACTCAGTTTTGCCTTATTTAACAAATGCAATATACACGTATTCTCAAATGCTGTTGATCGTTCGTTCATAAGATCATAGAATAATTCAGGTTGGAAGGGCTCTCAAGAGGTGTCTCTACAAATTACTGCTAAAAGCATGGTCAGTGGTGCTACCAGACCAAGTTGCTCAGGGCTTATCCAGGCAGGTTTTGAAACTTCCAAGGATGAAGACCAGACTTCATACATTTTATAATCAGCTTGCAGGGAGGTAAGCAAATAGATAATTGTGCAACTGGCTTAACAAGCACCCTGTCAGAGGGGAGCCGGTAGATACGCTTGGTGGCGTAGCCACAGAGTTGAATTTGGTCCTTTGTCCATAAGGCCTGCTTCCTTCTTAATAGCCAGGTACATTTTCCATCTCTGGGAGATTCTGCCTTGTGTGCTCTATGAGCACTAAAGGTCATCTCGATCTTCTGTGTAAATCAAGACGGCACTTGCTGTACATTGCCACTGACCACCCCTCAAAAAGCTAAAATGTGTCTTTAAAAAAAAATCAGATATTTGAGTACAATCACCACTCATGCTACAACAGTATGTTTCTGTTTTTACAAAAATATCCTCCTGTTTACAAGAGTATCCTAAAATGTTAATTGTGACCAAATAAGAAAAGGAGCCTTACGCACAAACAATCCAGAACACAGTTTTTTCTCTTTGTATCTTCCTTGAAGTGGGCACTGAACTAACTCCAATCCATAAAATTTTCTCCTTTGTTCTCATACAATAGTAATATCGATAGAACCAATAAATCAGTTAGGATTAATTTGTCCAAAAATCCATTATAATATCAATAAAGCTACTGGTCTCAAAACAAAGAGGGCAGTATGAAAGCACGAGCACAAGGTTTTTGCATGTTGAATAAAGCTTTTGAAAATGTTTTTCTCTAAAACAAATGCTGGCAACGTGAAATTTGATGATCTTAGCAGCAAGTAACCATAGGTCACTCTATATGAAAGATGAATTCTAGGCCTAGGGACATGGGTCTTCCAAAGACAAAATATCCATTCCTGGACTCTTTCCCAAAGTCTCTGTACAGAAGTTGTTTCAAGAATTCTTTTTTTATACGTGTCCAGTGAACCACAGACAGCTGTATGCAACATAGTCACAAGATTTTTAAAACTAAGAGTTGTCTGTGTGTTCTTCTGTTGTGTTTTGTTTTTTATTTTTTTATTTCCTTTGCCTGCCTCAGATATGTTTTGTCTGCAGAAATTTAGATAGAATATTTGTATCACCCCTCTGTCATTTTCAGGGAGTGTAATAATTTCCCTTTTCTGCAAGAACTTTCACCTTTGCACCTTTCCATTCTGTCTCTAGTGATTAATTTCCACTCTCACCCAAACTCTATCCATTCCTATAAGCATAAGGGTCAAGAGAACACCCAAGCATTTAAAACTGCTTTATCTAACAGAACTAAGATTTACTGTGAAAAAAATCTCAGAGGTCATTCATATTTGGGAACAGAGCTGCAGCTCACAATGAACTACACCTCCTCTGTCCAACTGTACTATCAAAAAAATACCTCTACTTCTGATTTTCTCTTTCCTAGACACGTATGCTCACAGTGTTTCTCAGAAGAGAAGACCCACATGATCTCAACCAGTCTGGTCAAACAGAAAAGACTTCTCACCAGTTTTAAAAAGATCCCAGTAAACTGGGTAGATGCACATTTGGATATAAAGCTGGAGTAGGACAGGGAAAGAGTCATGCTGGATGGGAACATAACACACAACTGAACTCATAACTCATGAACATAACCCACAAATGAACTCATTTCTAGGTCAGGTGAACCAGGAGACTTCCTTGCTTAAGGAGTATCTCCTCCTTCCATACCGAAACATTACCCTCTTCCTCTGTCAAGCAAAGATCAACCTTCTACCCTGTAAACAAGGGCAGGTAAATCGGACAAAGGAACAAAACCTTCCTCTTTCTCCAAAATTACGGGAAATCCAGACTAAGCTTTACCCTTGCACTTGATCACCTCAAGAATTTCCCTATTTTGAGCTTTCACATATTTCAGAGGTCCATGTGCTCTTTTACAGGATCTGTGCAGTTCATACCATGCTTTGTTTCCTCTAGCATTATTCTTACTCTCCTTTTATCTAAGTCAGAGTTTAATCACATTTGCCAAGTACGCAAGCATTAAGCTGTATCCCTGGGTGAATTTCTAATGCTAACAGCATGCAACAAAAGGAGAATCCCATCACTTTATTGGTTGTCTCCACACAAAGGCCAAAACCTGATTTAGTATGAATGGGACCATTTCTTATGTTTAAAGGCTGTATCAGAATGAATGCTTATATTGCTTCTGTATATGATCTGGGGAAAAAGAGGAACACATTGCTCAAATGTATAAAGTTAAACATAATAAATGTTATATCTATTTCAGAAGTCCTCCAAAACTCGGTAATGATTTGATTGCAATATGGGAAATCATCTAGAAAGGTAACAAAACCGGACAATAATCCATCTACCAAAATAAACAACACTCATTAGGACATTAATTTAGTTAGTCCACTTAACCTGCTGATAAATCATATCATAGAGTGCAGGGATATAAAAGCTGTAACTTAAGATAAAAAAAGCCCAAATAAACCACTTTTCTTAGAATAAACCAAAATAAACCAAAATAATAGCACAGGAGCATCAGCCTAATGCTTATTTTACACTTGAATACTTTCTAATATCCAGACAACCTCAGTGTGCAAATTGGTGTCGTTCGTAAAACTAATTAAGAAGACAGGATAGAATATCTAGACATTATAAACATTTTAGGCAACTGATAAAGCTTCTTCATCTTTTCTTAATAAGTATGTTCAACTATTTTTCCACCCACAAGAACATTCTGAAGAAAGATTATGGAACAGGACGCATTTATAAACAAAATAAAATAACAATATGAACCCCAAAAGACAAGCACTTTTTCAGTTCCTTTTAGAAAATAAGATTCAGAAGGAAATAATACAATAAGACACAACAGAGGAAAGATCACCCTGTTGCAGATCATTACACTGTGACTTTATGGGGTTCCTGCCAGAAATTAGTTGCATTAAATGGAATTCATTGGTAGTGATGTAATTTAGGGATGAGAGAGAGGGGCTGTGAATGAGGAAGAGCAGCAATTTCTTTCATGTAGGGTCACGGGTGCTTACGATACTCACCACTAACTCACAAAAAGTGAAGATTAGCGTGTTTTGTCAGGTTCTGATCCAGACATCCGATTCCTGCCTGCCCTGACCCCTACTACTGCCCGGTCTGAAAAGGAGCAAACCAAGCAGCTTCACTGCAAGGATGGTCAGTTCAGACAGATGTGCTCTGAAGCCACACCACTGCCTGCACCCTGTTTGGTTTGCAACCCACCATTGCCTACGGCAGCTGTTTACAGATCTATAGATAGGTGTATCGGATAGATATAGATACCTCTCTGTAGATACGGAGAGAGAGAAAGAGGGAGGGATCGAGATGCTCTGTGTATTGAACACAGTACTGCACAGAGAAAGTGAGAAAGAGCTCTTCCGATACACAAGGAGCATTACAAACCACATCCCAGCTTCACTCCAACTGGCATCTTGGGAGAAGAATCTCTACTCTCCACTGTATCCAAGAGTGGAGAGCCAAAGCTCCGCTACCCTTCAAGGAAGGACTAAACACATTTCATTATACCACCCAGGACCTATCTTTTGCACAAAAGCAAAACATTAAGTAACCATATTCCTTTTCATATTTTGGGGGGGAGAAATCACATAAATTCTAATATGCTTTTCTGTTTATACAAAATATATCTGAATGAAGAAAGGATGAAGTAGGATGTCTCAATGTGGATCTATTTAAAAGAAAAAAAAAAAAATCAGTGCTCAACCTCATCCTGCAGGATAACTACTGCTGCAGAAAAAGAGTGACCAAACACTTTGCTTATCATTTGAGGTCCCCATAAAAATTTTAAAAAGATTGCTCCTCTGTACCCACATGTCATTACTGAGAATATTGAACCATTGGGGCTGTATGATTTCTTGACAAGGACACAATAAGTCAGTAGCAAGGTAAGGAAGTTTAAAGTCTAACTTCAAAGTTTAAAGTCTTAGTTTAGAATGCAATTCTTTCTAATGCACAAGTTTTGAGAAATTTTGAAAAAAAATCAGGGTTTTTTTGAATACCTGAAGTCAAAAATCAGACTAATCAGACTAATTTGTATTTATTGGGCTGCCAGTTTGCAAATAAATATCTGTGATTTTCAATGTTTCCTACATATTTTTTTTTTTTCTGAGAAAGAGGCCTGTGTTTCTTGGTAACACTAAAGGTTCTGGACAGAAAAGTACAATTCCTTTCTCTAGGTCTTCAGGTCTCCTTTTTTTCTGCCTCATGGAAAGCAATTATGACAGTATTGTTCTATTTTTGCTCGACTGAATTATCATGTTTTTTGATACGTGCTGTAAAACGATTTGCCATTTTTCTGCTTTTGGACTCCCTTCATTTTTTATGATTAGGAACAACCCTCTACTTGCCATTTTCTTTGCTTCAGTGTCTATTCTGTCTCCAAGTAGTAAGTACAATTGAAGATGTTTTCCACTATCTCAGTCCAGTGCTGTCAGGACTCATTTCTAGACATTTTGCTAGCATTCCTTGAAATTCACAAGTTTCAGAATATCAGCCCCAGATCACGTCCCATTTTCAATACGATGCAAAACACAAGGCCATTCTGCCATAGTTTTTATCTTTTCCTTCTGCAGACCTTTAAAGTATGATTATTCATTACAAAAGCCATAAACGCTAGCTGTGCTCTCAAAGAATCATAGAGAAAACATATGACCAGAAAGAAACTTCACATACAGTTGCTTATATTTGAATGGACTGCTTTTTGCTACAATGCTTATAGCTTTGATTTGTTAACAGATTTTATATGTAAAAATAAAATATTAAAAATAGCCTTGAACTAGTAACGCATTTATAATTTTTATGGAAGGCTGTCATTGTTATGGATCATACTAAATTTAGAAGACGACCCGCTTTAGTAGTGATGTTTTTAAATGCATACATTGAAGTGCAATGTTTTTTTCTGTTCATAAGCTATAAGCCAAATTCAGAACAGGACATGTTATTAGTAGAAGTATGTGAATACCACAATTTATATCCATTTAGAATTTCTTAAATTGAATTACTTTTTAATTACAATACATATAATTCAGGCATAAGGAATTCAAGTACAAATATTCAGGCTGCATTATTAAACTCTCTGGGATATAAAAATATATTAAATTCTGTCCCTCTAGCAGCTACTGATGACTTATCTGAGTCTAGCAAAGCAATATAGATTACTTTTTTCTCCCCAAATACCTTGGCAAGGTCACTTTTTTGAGAGGTGAAATGTAAATTACTTATATTACAGCAGTATCCTCAAAAGTTTTCATTTTGTGGATTAGTTCTCTCCTAACTCCCCCTCGCTCCATCTGTGCTATTTTAGGATTGTGAAGTCTGAAATGTTTGTTTTATAAAAAGACATGCTAGGACAGAACTGAGACAACGATCTGGAAAATTAGTTTCCCTTAATGTTACGAATGTGGCCAGGTCCTCCCCATCGCCAATCCTTCTTCACCCTTGCCTTACAAAACTTTGTATTTATTAAGCAGCTTATCTCCCTTTGCTCCCTATGGCCTCTGCCACTCTAATCTCTGAAGGTCACTGCATTTTGGCCTGGCCACAAGAGCATTCTTGGCCCATCTGGTTTTGTGTCACCAACAAATTTGATCATTGTTGAAACTGTATCAAAGCAATACCCAACAAAGAAGATGTGAAGCAGCTGCACATCAGACAGAAAGGCAATGGTTTATAGTTTCTGTCATGAAAAGAGCTTCTGTAAACGCAGCTATCCAGAATAGTCAAACACTACTTGAGAACCAGTACAAATTTCACTAGTATAACAGATGCAGCACACCAGTATGGATTGCCATGCAATTTGTCCCCAAAAAGGCATGTATTGTGAATAAGATCTTTCCCAAAACAGGCAGTACTATATCTAAGTTATGTCGCTGAAAAAGAAACTATGAGTGCTTCATTAAATGATAAACTACAATGTGATATCCTCTATGAAAATAAAAACACATGCAAAAAGCCAGACAGATGTAAATACACATTTGTAATAAGACCACCTGGTTTAAGCACCCTGTTCTTTGAAATGGATATTCCATTTTTTCTCCAAAATCACAGGCCAGAGGGAAATACTTCTCCAGTACAATTGATATGTCCCAAGTCAACAATGTATTCAAGTTGCTAGACTTCACAGATCTTTTTTCTAACTTTCTGAGAAATGCTCTTTCAGCTGTATTTACAAGTCAAGTGATAATTAAATCACATCTATATATTCCCTATGGAGAATACATGAGGTATTTCAGAGGTCCTATTTAATGTTTACAGCAAGTAAGGCCTGAAAATTCAAATAGCCTGGTGACTGACACCAACTGCACATACTGACTTGCTCTTACTTAGCTTTTATTTCAACATACTATTTTAAAAATAAATCTAGAAGAATGCCAATAATCATTACTATCCTAAATTGGCAGAAAAATATTGTGTAATCAGAATCTGTGGATGTGAAATGCAATAAAAGCTTAGATACTGACTCAGTTCTGGTATTGAATTCTTGTTGGCATGCTCCAGCCCTAATCAACATCCAGAAAGTTTTACTGGTATAAGTGGTAACTTTGCTGATAATGATTTTAGACTTACACCTCACCTTTCCTTCAGAAAAATTCTCAATTTTTTATCAGACACGCACACGTTTAATGGGAGAATCAATTTATACATCACTAATACCCAAGAGGATGCAGGCAGCATAGTCCTGCTACGCATGCAAAAGGCCTAAAAATGAAGACTGCTGTACAAAATGGAGGTGGGAGATTTCAAAAGAAAGGAAGGAAAATCTTAATTTCGACATGACACCAAAGCAGATTCCACAAATATTCGGGAAATACAAATTCATGGCAATTTTAAGAAGTTTAGCAGAACCTATGAGGAATTACAATTTTTTTTCCTGTTGAATGGTGATAAATGAATTCTCTGTCCAGTAACACCACAAGATGCAGCTAGTTTCAGTAACATTGTGGGACTAAGGTACCCAAATAATTTTTAATGAGACCAGTTTTGTTTTCTGCCACATACTATCATAGTCCTTCCTGAGCAGGAAAATACAAAATGCAGCAGCAGGTAAACCTAAAGACTGAAACCCCTTCATCCCCCTGGGGTGCCAATAGTTAGGATTCAGTTAGTTTTCCTTGCCTCTTTATTTTCCATTGTTAGGAGTCTACACCCTAGAACACACTCTCTTCCTGAAACTCGGGAAACTCAAGGATTTGTTACTAACAATAATAATGATATTAAATTCATAATATGCCCAGTCAAGTCCCTTGGGCATTGCAACAGAATACTCGTAAGCCTCCAAACACAAAGAAACACCAAAATGCGTTGGCACTGGGAACAAAACAGAAGGAAAGAAAAGGAATGCAAATTATCCATGCACCCTTCCTTTGTTCCATGTGTTTTCCAGTCTATGTCAAAGCAAGACTTTTTGTGGCCAAGTGTTTCTTAAAATAATGCAGACACTAATTTCTCTAACTTGAAACCACAGAATTTTTTGTTAAATCCAGTCAGAAGTAAACATTAAACACGGCCATTTTACAGACCTTTAAAAGCAATTTTTTATTCTTGAAAGCAACACGTATCCCAGTGTCACTCCCCTAGAGACTATACTGTGTTCAATTTCTCCACATCAGTTACATTTCATGGCTTTACATGGCAAGGCATAATACAATGTGTTCAACGACACAACAAGCAAGTCAAATGCTTGAGAAAAATGAGACTTCTCCCACAGTACGTATGAGAAAGTAAAAAGCAACAAAAGTATTTCTCAAGTTTTTTTGGTTCAAAACAAACACACAGCTCTGGAAGGGAGTCAACAGACATTGGCTGAGAAGATCTGGTACTCTGAAAGACAACAATTTGAGAGTACTAGAAATCTGGTATAGTCTATAGCAGTGATTACACAGTAATAAACATCGAACATGCAATTGACAAGTTTTATTTAGCTTAATATGGAAGCAAACTTCCTTTGAAACAATTCAAGGTATTTGAAAGATCAATAATATTGGCAAAAATATAATAATAATTAAAAGTCAACGGAGGAAGGAAATGCAATTGCCAGATACCTCACAGAAAGTACACCTCTGTCCTAGCTTTTGGAAAGATCTCAATCAAGCCTAAACATAACCAAAGACACTGGAGGTGCTGAGGACGGCACAGTGAAAGTCAGCAGACGGTGCAGGTTCACTGGACGATCTGTAAACTATAGGGAAAACACCCGCAGCACCACCTCCTCCTCACAATTAATCCACTCAGTTCAGGGTTTCAGGAAGAATCCTTCTTCCACCTGTGGCACCTTCACTTCCTCAGTAAGTTAAATTTGGAATCACATACCCACCACTAGAGGATAATTCCCGCAGTCTGTATACTCTCTATACTATTTAGTGTATAGTCTAGATACACTAAATAGACATGCTAAAACAGTGCCGTGCACACTATATACTGCACAGTTTTAAACAACTCTTAAGCAACGATGCTGCTTCTTTTCAATTAAATCCCTTAAGTGGCCCAGCGGTGTTGCTCTCAACCCTGTTATTAAATATAAGACCTTGGCATCATAGGCTGTGTCTATATAGCACAAATATATGTTGAATAAAATAACTCGGGTTCCAGATAGCCGCATTAGCACTTTCATAAGATCATAGAATGGTTACTCAATCTAATTAACCCCACTGAACAGATGCAATTTTCCCCACAGCCTGTGATTCAAATCTGACTTCTGATTACAATTTCAGTTTTAGTTGAATAAACAATAAATAGGATGCTATATGCCACTAATTTTTTTTTTTTACACAATTTTTTATAGAGAATTATTTTATTTAGACTCTAAATGGTAATTAACTTAGGAATACACTCAGTAGTTGTAAAATTCATGCTGTTCTGCACTTGTAGAGGTACAAAAGGTCCCTTGTTTGCAGTACGATTCTGATTGATTCCTATGGTAGAGCTGTTGATTCTCTGCATGAGTTTTCTCAGATAACACACGGCCTTTTAAATATTGGTGCACTGGGTATTTATAAATCATATATTTTCTACAGATAAGCTGGGCAAAGAAAGCTTATTGAATTTTGTAATTTAAATCAAACATTAAAAAATTATCAAAGTTCTATACAACTTATTTTCAAATTATGAAGGCACATTTTATAATGCCAAAAATGACCAGCAGCAAAGAGAAATATATTATAAACAGCATTTATATACTGGAAATTTGAGGCACTTTAAAAGTGTATTTGTAACAAACATACCCAAATTTTTTTACCGTATCAATACTAATCATTGCCTGATAAATATCAGTGACTTTTGCAACCCGTGGGCAATGGGGCTGCACTACAATACATTGCCAGCAGGCAAGCACCTCAGCGGTCTGACCCTGGGACCTGCTCAGGTCGGTGCCCAGCACTGTGTGTTGCTGCATATATGACCTCTAACTTTCAGTGCTTCTATGCAGAGAGATAGAAGGTGGAGCAGTAGTTACTCTCTCTCCTTTTCCGTCTAATTCAAATCTTTTGTTGCAGTGTACTTCAGCTGAGCATCCTGAGAAACTGAAGCGGCCGTAGAAGCGCTGTCTTATTTTGCTTTGGGTGCGTGCCAGCGTAAAGCCAGGCGAGAGTGACTGCTAAGCTGCAGTCTTTTCAGAGTGGTGGCATGAAAAGTGCCAACGTTATCAATTAAACAAAGACGGGAATACTGCTCTCCCAGTGCACCATCTCTGGATCTAGCAGCTGTATACTTTACAAATAGGAGCAGCTTGTTCTGTTTGGGAGCCTTCTAACTTTCATAAACTAGATGGCTCTACAAACAGGACAAGATGTTGCCGAGGATCTGGCAATGGAGGAAAATAGAGCTGCTGTCTGACTGCTGTGCTATAAACTGAGTTTTCCACATAAATTATTCTCTCCATCTGTAGAAGGAAGTTTAGGGGAAAACCATAAGGCCACCAATTCTGTTCTGCAAAATGCAGGCATCATCTTTATGAATGAATTTCATACAAGGTCTCAGTACTATTTGTTCCTGTTAGAGCAAGGCATATAGCTTTTAGACCATAACTGTCTACAGCTTGCTTGCTCTCCTGAAGTGAATACCAATTTTAAGAGTCAGACGATGATCACAGCAGTGCTTAAAATATACACAAGATGCATGACAAGCATGACAAACAGGACGTTAAAGTGCTCCACAAAAACCCATTTTGTCACTAAAAGGGTCTTTAAGAACTTCCAGCAGCACGAGAGGGAAAATCAGGAAGTATTGAACAGCAACACACACACGTTACTATCAGATGAACTTTTATCAACATAAGAGAGGGTATGCAACATCCTATACATTGTAAATAATTACAGACCTTTAATTTCAAGAGCTGCCCACATGGAAAATCTCCTCTACTTGGAAGGAATTCTCCTGACTCTGCGTGATGTAGTCTCCTTATCAGATTGCTCAAAGCGAAGAAGCAGTCATCGTAATATGAGAATAATTACCAAGAACAAGTCCTGTTTTGTAGAAGAGATCTCTCTAGGATTATCTGTCAGAGGCATCAGACTACTGCACGAAAGCCTACATAAAACCTCTGAGAGCTTTTAACCCATATTTTTTTATGACTAACGAAAAATAACATTTAGAATTAGACCAAAGGCATGAAAAATATTTTTAAAATGTTATGGAGCTTAGAAATATACTACACAGGGTAAACACAATCCTCTTTCCTCACATAACTTAGAGGGAAGGTAATAGCTGCGTCCCTTTCACGTGTGAGTAAAGCAGGCACAAGACACATATGGAGTTCCAAAAGATGCAATTAATCAAAACATCTTGAGGTCACACGGACGAGGTATATTTTCAAGCTAGAATACACAAAGAAACACCATTGTTGACAGCGGTTATATTCTGCAGCTTGCTTGGGAAAGCTTCATTTGATCTGAACAAAAATTTTGCCCAAGGAGGGACTAAAAATCTCATCTAGTGAAGCTGATTTTCATCCAACTCTGATGGAAAACAAGTGGAGACTCAATGGTAGCCGAGAGCCTAGAGTACTCATAATGAGGCCCTGATAACAGAATGTAAATGGCTATCCTGTGACTAAAAGCCAGAGAAAACACCTTTCTGCAGTTAACTGTAAAACATATACTACAACAAATATTTGTCATAATTTAATGCTATGAATATGGGTTCTCCAGACTAAAAAAAATTCTTTCCAGATGAAGAGACAAAATAATACAAAATATATTTTGCCCCAGTGTTTCCACCATACATGAATGGAAAAACGACAAGAAGCCAATTTCACAGGAGCTGGTCTAACCCCCATATTAAAAAAAAATAAATCTGTAATTAAAATAAGTAATTGGCATACTACTATAATTACGACAACATATATTCTTCAAAGAACAACATGACCTGATGAAATAAACAGGTTTAAACATGCAAATATCACTTCTCTTCCTCTGCCAAATGTCCCTAAGAACTACTAATTCGCTTGCAAAATGGCTGCAGCAATTTGACTGGTCTCCATATAAGCAAATTTCTCTGTAACATATCTTTTAGTTTCCCATTAGTGACCAACTGACGACTAGTGAAAATAGCAACAATTAGAATAACGTTTATGCTGCATTACACATTAGGATTGACTGTATTAGAATATAACATAATACCAGAGTTTATGTAAGTCTACCACGTTAGAAAGCAAACTGGTCATTTCTTTCTCTCCAACACCAGAGGCACTACACATTCTCCATCAGGAAGACGCTGCCAACTCTCAAGTTTTGGTCTTTTTACACTACCTGAAGCTCTCCAGTTTGGAGTTTGACAAACTCTTTAGTTTTACTCATATGCAAAACGTCACCTTCTTCCCTTCTACTAGTCTACCTCATTTCAGATGTTACTTTTTTAAAATTATATTTCAATTGATTATTCCACATTTACTTGTCACCAAGGAAGAAAAGAAACTGCCAGAAATTCAGGTATTTAAATTCTAAATACAGCTTAAAAATTGATGCTATATGACAGTCATCACAGGATGCATTCTCTAAACAAGAAAAGACAGATTTTCCGTATGAAGTAAATGCAACCTGCTTCTTCCTTGTTTGTTTTATTAAATAAAACAGTGGTGTGATTGTCTATCTGAAGTACAATTCACTTTATTTAAACTTTAACAAAATAAACAGGCTCTGAAGGCCAGATGTGAGACGGGACTTCTGCATACTTGTCTCCTACCAACTAACACCCTTGGACTCATTTCACGGTGACGCAACAGGTACAGGCAGAAGAATTAATACAAGGAAATAAACTGCGATGTGGTTTGCAATCCAACAGCAACAAACACAGCTTTGAGAATATTTGGCCTTACGCTGCTAGTGCCTTTAAAAACACGCTGACCTGTGGTTTAATGACCCCATGTTGTATTACAAACAGGAAGGTTTGGCTCTTTACAAATTGCAAACTGTCGTTCAGCTGTGTGAACAGATACATACAGACACATCCCTCTTCTGTACAGTCCGTTCTAAAAAGCGCTATGGCACAAACTGGTGGCCCTTCTGATACCACCTGTAAAGGTTTTGAAAACTCCTATCCGGAAGAAAAATGCAGTCTCACAGAACGACCAACCTAGAGGAGTCAGGAAATTAGGATAACTGTATTTTTTCCAATGGAAAAGAGCTATTTTGGGGAAAGGTCAGGAAGTTTACACAAATGAGTCTCCTAACCTCCCTTTCAGTAAACCTACTGTTGAATGATTTATGAAACGAAACTTTCCAGTCAGACAGGCCCAGAATTAGAGATGCGTTTGTACCTTAACTTTCCCTTTAGTATATGTATTAGTCAGATTTTAAGTACATCAGCAAAGGTGATCTTAGGCACCGGTACAGCATTGATTCATGTCACATACTGGAAAAGGAGCTTTGAATGTAATTTCAAGCCTGTGTCAGAACGGAATTGTACAAAAGAGAAAAAGCTAAAGTCGTAAGTTTCCTGACCTCCAAGTGCTTGTGTCTGCCAAATATACATTAGCTCAGCTTTTACATTTAATATGAAAAAAGCTAGAGCTCTGCCAGCACCCATTCACTCAAGTCTTAAAACAACTAAGGAGAAAACAGTCAAAAGAATGAACTCGGCCACAACTTCTGCAAACCGTGCAGCTTCTCATGCCAGCATTAGATGCAAAGAGAAACAACCTGGGTTAACATTTGGCTGTTATAATGTGAAATAGATAAACACTTCAGTCGCCAAGTAAAATGAACATGATCTTCTATGACACCTACGCTGGCTGCACCTCTTCCAACACCAGCACACCCCCCCACCTTTCAGGTGAACTCAATCATTTAAAGCAAATCTGGGGTACTCCAAACTGTACAGAAGAAATGTGAACAGCAGGAGTCCCCCCAGTGGTAAAAATACCTCAAAGAAACCTTCTCTTCCCAAGTACCTACCATACAGTATTTTGGGCAGCTAGCCAAAACCTGGTCTCTAAATAGGTGTAGAGTGATTTACAGAAGTATTTTAATACTTTTGCCACTCTTTAAAAATAAATAATGCAAAATAATACATTTACTGCACACTAATAATATACATCTGAGAAGTTAACACCTTTAAAAAATCTTTCTCGCTTTCCTGTTAGAGTCTAATAAATCATTCCCAATATGCACAGTAATTTCTAGAATTTTATGAAAATCCTTTTCTGTTATTGTATCACGTCACACAACAAAAAGTCATTACCCGGAATTAGATCACTGCACTCAGCTACAATCTGGGGAAAAGATGATTTGTAAAGTATTACTCTAAAATACCAAGGTTTTCCGAGTTTAAGCATATTTCAAATATTATAAAGCCTTTTAAAATTCTGAGAACCACAAGGCAGGATAAGGAATAAACCTTAATTCTCTGTGACATGCTCCTTGAGACTCTGATCTTGTTCAACATGTAGCATTCACACGCAGGAACATTATGAATTGTCACCCTAATCTATCAGCGACACTCTCTTTGCCACAGAAGTACAACCTGCTCTGTAGATAGAGGAGCTATCTCACACGTCTCCCATTCTGATAGCGACAGTGGGAAGTAGCTCTTCCCATCACAGTCCAGGTCCAGAATAATTTATTATATTTCTCATTCTGGCTAAAGACAGAAACTAGTCACTTTAAGTATTCTACAAGCTTGAATATTGACTCCTACAAAAGCAGTCCTGAGTCCTTCAATTAGCACATATTACTGTTCCAGGGGAGCTATTGGCTCTATTTTATTCTTTTTGTGACAAAATAATTCATTCTGTAACTTGCAAATTACATTTCTCTTCACAGTCTAGACCAGATATTGCACACTGCCTGCATTACAGACATCTGTGATTTTTTTTCTGAAGATCCTACTAAGAACAGCTTTAGAGAAAACATTGCCATTTATGAAATAAATTTCTTTTGCTTCCCATTAGTGTCCTAGGTACAGTCACTTATTGATTATATTTTAGGTATGATTTTAGTTTTATGATGTCTATCTGTGTATAATTAAATACATATTTAAATCACCAAATTAATTTAAAATAATGATAAAAAAATCAGTATGAACAGTTACAATGCTACAAATAAAATTTTGAAAGGCAAATAGAATAACATTTCTTATTTTCTTAGCTTGGCAAAGTTTTGATATGTAAAAGATTTTTATGCTGACATTTTCTCTTTAAAGCAGGACCGAAAGTTTGCAACATTTAAATCCTTGACTGAATGCAACAGGAAGGAGATAACTCTCTTTTTAATAATCTGAGGAATTTATAAGCTTACTTGCAATTAGCATAAATGAAAGCTACTATCAGAGTGTATAATTATTGCAGAGCAATGCACTACCTAAGCCCTAAAGATGACAGCTTCACAAGCGCAACCATTCTCTGTCTTGTTAAGTGAATAATTTAAAGTAGATAATTAAGAATGCTGCAAAGTGGCTGCTTGCACTGGATATCACTGAAAGTCATCTGTTTTCAGAAGTATCCCTATAACATCAAAGATGCCCAGATACCAACACATTTTGTAATGAACAAATAAATAAATAAAGCTCAACCATGACAATTATTCACTGTTTATGGCTGTAGCTAGGCCATTAACGACGTCTTTAATATATTGACGACCTCACCTTTTAGTTGCTAGTTCAAATACAGTCCAAGAGGGTAATGACTGAAAGTATTTATACACAGTGCTGCACGGGGAACTACACAGGACAAGCCGGGGGGAAAGGGGTATATTAAGTGATGGATGTCTGAGATACAGAAATCATCATTATAACTGGCACCTTCGTTGGCAGCTTCCGCAAGGAGGGGAAGGACTGAGTGGGAATGAAAAATGAACTACCTTCCCATTTCTAGGACTACTATAGCCCCTGCTCTAGTAGCAGGTTGCTTTGCTCAGCTCTGCCCGACTGGACAAGTTGTAGGATTGACAACTTAATACCATTTTGCGGATAGCTAAGGCATTCGGTACTAATTTTCTTCAAATAGGCTAATTCTACATTTATTCTTATTTATGCTTTCTAATCTTCCCACAGCTCTCAGAGAAAGGTCAAGGGCATGGAGATATTTTTAGCTATACAGCAGAAATTTATTAAAAAGCTAAATGAAGCTCCAAGTCAGATTCAAATAATTCTCTATTTACTAAATTAAAAAACATTGTATGCCTTTCTCCCTAAACATTAGCGCAGTTAGAGTTAATACATTCACTTTCTACCCAACCCAGAAGACAGCTGTCTAGATATTTTTAAACTGTGCAAAAATTAAAAAACAAAAACCAACCCCAAACACCCAACCCTATGTTAAACGATTCTCAAACCGATTTTATAGACAAGATTAAACACACTCACACACCACATTTCTTTGCAAGTCTCCTTTAATTTTGTGTTGTGAAGGTGGGACATTTAGCAAGGGGAAGAGACATCTCGCGCATCAGCAGCCTTGGGGAATGTTTGCTTAGAAACACACACAGTTTGACCTCTCAAAGGATCAAAGCCGTTGACTTCATCAGGTCATAAGTGTTATCAACCACTGCAAGTTTGTGTTTCCATTTTACTATTTAGGAGACTAAAATTAAGTAAATAGATTATGAGAGCAAGAACTGACGCAATTTCGCAGTCTATATGGGTTTTTTTATAAAGCTATAATTTTCAAGACTTTTCATATGAGAATACTATAGGCATTTCATATCTATGCAATCCTTTAAAGAAATCTGACAAGCAAATTTATCAATTTCTAATAGAATTTCAAATAGTGCAGACACCTCGCTGTCTTCAATCATGTCTTGTTTCATGACTGTGTGTGTGGAGAAAAGACTTGTTTGTCCGGGTCCTAATGGATAACATAATGTACACTCTCATGGCAATATAAAATGAACAACAATAAAAATGATAATTTACTTTACTGTCAGGTGCTGATCCTGTAGGTGTGAAGGAAAGCAAGTAAAGCCTCAGGGACTGGGTTTTGATCTGGTTTTGTATTTAAATATTCTGTAGTTGAGATCTAATTGCACTTAATCTGCTCAATAAAATTATCTTCACTGTTATTAGTATCCCAGACTTGTGTTATTATATAATCCTAACCTATTTTTTAAACAGACATTTTAATCTGCTGCTTAAGTGTTCATTAATGCAAAGCCACTGCTGGGCAGAATACATTCCACTCCATTTGCACACGGCAAGCTTGGGGAAGTTTGGGTATTTGGACATGAATTCTTTGAAACTACTACGAAATTCTAGTATCAACTTTCTTCATTTTGTTTATGACCTTACCACAACAAACATCAGCAAAACTTAATCCTAAAAATATTCCATCTAAAAAAGAAGATGACTTTAAAAAGTGCAGTGGCATTTGTAAATACAAAGTGGTATCATCCAAATAGTCAAACGCAATATATGTCTTCACATATAACAGCTTTTGGAAGGGTCCTTTCTTTCTTGTTTAATTTCTAAATCTGAATAAATAGTCTTCACACCAACTAACCTAAATGCATGAATTGTTTCCCATTTTGAGAATCGTGAGATGCTCAATTATCTAATACAATTGTCAGCCATCAACTGTACTTAATTGTCTGCATGTTTCAAGTCCACTGCATGTTTATTTATATCACTTGCACAACACACTAGATATTTTATGAGACAAGAATAAGATGAGATATGTCACAGTCTAACACTTAGTGATATGACAGGAATGATATTTGCTTTTTTAATCTTAATCTTTCAAGGAAATGTAGGTAAATTGAATATTAGTCTCCTCTATCTTCTACACACCCCTGCAGCTCCCAGTGATTTTTTAACCCATAGGACATACTCGAACAAATTTGACAGAAGCATGAATATGAAGTTCTTACAAATTTTATGAACAACTGTAGGTTTTAGACCCAAGTAGGCCTGCCTGCCAAGGACAAGGCAGGCATGTCTGTGGTTGTGAGCCGTTCCAAGAGGGAGCAGGTGCCTGCCCACCCATACAGTCCTTCAGCACATGTAATGCCAAGCCAGCCACAGCATGTGCTGCCCCACAGAGACAAGAGATGTGGGACAGAATTAAGCACTAGTAAAATGATGAGGCAGTACATGTGGAGAGGGCACAGCAGGGGGAGAGAAGATGGGATCTCTGTCTGTGCAGACAGCAGGGGCTTCCAGGAGATGGAGGACTCTGGTAGGAAACCAGGTTGTATTAGTTCCATTACTCAAGAACAATTCCTTTTACTAGACCACATCTCAAGCTTTTTACAGGGAGGGTGAGAGAACAATTTAGAGAATGCTGGAAAAAACAGTTTAAGGGAAGCTTTCAAGGAACAGAGAATCACAGAATCATAGAATCGTTTAGGTTGGAAAAGACCTTTAAGATCATCTAGTCCAACCATTGACCCTACTCTACCAGCTCCACCACTAAACCATGTCTCTAAGCACCACATCTACATGACTTTTAAGCACTTCTACGGATCGTGACTCAACCACCTCCCTGGGCAGCCTGTTCCAATGTTTGATAACTCCTTCAGTGAAAATTTTTTCCTAATGTCCAGCCTAAACCTCCCCTGGCACAACTTGAACTCATTTCCTCTTGTCCTATCGCTAGTTACTTGGGAGAAGAGTCCAGCTCCCATCTCACTACAACCTCCTTTCAGGTAGTTGTAGAGAGCAAGAAGGTCTCCCCTCAACCTTCTCTTCTCCAAACTAAACAATCCTAATTCCTTCAGCCGCTCCTCATAAGACATGTTCTCCAGACCCCTCACCAGCTTTGTTGCCCTTCTCTGGACACGCTCCAGCACCTCAATGTCCCTCCTATACTGTGGCGCCCAAAACTGAACACAGTACTCAAGCTGCGGCCTCACCAGCACTGAGTACAGAGGCATGATCATTTCCCTATTCCTGCTGGCCACACTATTCTTGATACAGGCCAAGATGCCGTTGGCCGCCTTGGCTACCTGGGCACACTGCTGGCTCATGTTCAGCCGGCTGTCCACCAGGACCCCCAGATCCTTTTCTGCCAGGCAGCTTTCCAGCCACTCCTCCCCAAGCCTGTAGCGTCGCTTGGGGTTGTTGAAGGCATTGCCTCACCAGAGGTACCGAACAAGGGAGGACGGGGAGGCGTTGGGGGAACAGAGAAAGTGAGAGCGGGGTGGGGGGCAGAGGCAGACCACAAAGCAAAGACACCAGACAGGAGAGCAAAGACAAGCCTGTCACAAAAAGGAAAGGGAAAAACTGTAGCCAGATTTCTGAGAAACGAGTAGCTGAGGTGGAAAGCTGAGCCACTCCATGCTGCAGCGACAGAGAAAGAAACCAAAGTCCTACCACCAGAGGGGATTTGGTGGAGGAGTTAGAGTTCCGAGAGAGCGAAGTCAACAATCAAAGAAGGCACGGCGGTATATGGAAAAGTTGTGTCAAGGCAGGAATAAGTTGCGGTTATTAGCTCAAGGAAGCGACAGCAGTTAGCACGAGCCTGGTTAAATGTAAGAAACGTCAGCAGTGGGCTGGAGGAGCAGGGAGAGTCACGGTGCCATCTCCTGCGGAGGAGGAACAGGGAAACGACGATTTCTGGTTTTGCTAAACTGAGCTTTAGTACTGAATTTAGGGTGCAGGATTTAAAAGCTTCCACTCTCTTCCTTTTAACACTTCTGAACCTCATCAGCTGCATGACAAAACTTTAATGGGAAGATGCGTTTTATGGACACTAGGCAGTGATAAAATCATATAACCAGTAAATGCAGAAATTCATCTTTATTTATGGGTTCCTACTCAAATTGTTTGATATCTTCAAGTCCCATCATTTCTGCAAATTTCTATGCAGGAAGAGCTATCTCTATGCCATTACACTTTGTGTCATGCATTTCAGGCTGAGTGCAGATTGTACAGGACAATAGCCTGACACTTACAAAAACTGTCAAAGCATCATAGTAACTAAAGAACTATTCCAAAAATAACTTAATTCTATTAATGCCCTAACTATACTGACAGCATTGTTGCTGCACTAGTTTCATCCACAGAAAATGCAAGAATATAAAAATACAAAAAGCTAATATAAAATAAACTACATAATTAGTTTTCATAAACAAAAATGGTCACGTTTCTAAAAATTAAAATTGTAAACAGATTCCTTTCTAAGGTTAAAACAATATAATTTACATCTTAAAATAAGAAGTGTTGGATACTTATTGCAAACAAGTTTTGCCTTACAATCCAGAAATTCTTATTTCTTTTCATCACACACTGGCATTTTACTCTTAGCGTTTTTAACATACTGTCAGCTCCTGACAGATACCACTGGCTCTTCCAAGACTGTCAAAGTTATCCCTGAGAGTCAAATACAAATAGGGTTATAAAAACAAAGTTTTAAAATATTTTAAAATGTAAAGAGCCAGAGTGCAAATCACCGGCCATAAACGGCACCTTGCTGTGCCATCAGGAGACAGAAAGCTGCAGGATACTGCTGTTTTGGGCACCGTTCTCCACATTTCACCAGGGGACACAGCTCACAGACAAAGCACCTCAGGAGCCCTCCGAGGAAGACTACCATAGAAATATGCCTACTCAGCACAGGCGTCTCCTCTGCACTCGTCCTTACACCACCTTTATCACCGCAGTATTCCCAGCGGCACGCTCAGCACTGCGCCAAAGCTATGCCACAGGAACCACGGGCTTTTTCTCACTCCCACCATGTCATGCCTTCAGCAGCCCCGTTAAACAGGCTGGTTGTGTCCAGCTGCTTACCCCTGCCACACAGCAGTCTGTAGACACCTGACGAAACTGGGAACTTCCTGGCAAGTTCTGTGTTTCTAAGGTCCCCTGGCAGCCCCTGCTTGTTCCCGCTCACCACGTCCTTGAAATGGTGGCACCTCTCCCCACAGGTAACCAGGTTCTGCTTCCCTCCTCACTGACTAGTAAGTACCCAACTCTCTCCTCGTAATCCCATGAATACCTCTAGCAGTACCTGTGTGCGCTTTTGTTCCTACTTCAGAGGAACTAGCGTGGCACTTGGGCAAACCATAAAGCTGGCCTGTAACGGGAAACAAGAATATACAACTTGCTGCTCAAAAGCACATACTCATTTGCTCATTTGATATCTGGCCCACCACACTAGAATGGAGGCTTTCCTGCGAAGATACAGATTAAAGGGATGGCAATTCCGCTCTCCAAAGATCCTACTCTAGACATAGAAAAGACGTGGTTCACTGTATACATTATACACTGTAAGCAAAATGCCTGGCCATGCTTACTCAACTAGCCATCTCCCAACATTTCCCTTTGAGGATTCAGGAGAACACTGCTCTCCTTTGAGTTGCCTTCAAGACTCTTAAATATCCTCTCTTACTACTCCCAGCATTCAAGAAGATGCTGAATGTTCATGCGTAACTGCTCTGTGTCGTACGCTTCCTCCTTCCATGGAATGGATTTCATCTTGTTTCCCGTGTTGACAAAGCCTGCCTAGACTAGGACAAGCAGAAACTGCATTTGCTCAAAGCTGTGCAATTTAAATACTTGAGGAACTGACCTTTTCTTCTGTCTTACCTTCAAAGAAACTAGCAAAAAAGTTCCAATAATCGCACGAAGGAAAGAAATGTGGACTAAGCTGAGGATATTTACATGTTCCTATTTGGGGTTTCAAGGCATGTTCATATTCCTGATGAAGTTAAAGTGCATAAGCACTGCCTTTATAAGCTAGTCAATCGGTTACTTCAGCAAGGTACTTAATTCCCCTCTCATAATCAGATCTAGCTTCAAGAAATGTAGAAAACAGGAAATTCAAAGAGCTCCTACAAGCCAACAGTCACCAAAGTGATTTTCTTTTGTGTGAAGTCCAATCTGATTATGAAAATGCAGAAGTGGAAATCAGCAACTAGTATCTATGCCCTCTTGATAACTTGTTATCTGACTGGAAGCCAGCCTAGTTGTCTCTGCAAAGAAAATCTGTAGACAGAAATGTCAAAGAACACAAACATTGTACATGCTCATATTAGATTTATTTTTGTCAAACTATTTTCACTTTGTTAAATGCAGCTAAAATAGATGCCTGTGTTGTTCGGAGTTTTTTCTTGCAACAGGCAAAGGGCCACAAATTCTCACTAGGGAAGAAGAGTTAGTCTGGATTTGTAACTGTAAAACCAATAATATATATTGGCCCAAGGGCTATTATTTTAATGTATCACCTTAAAAAGTAGAATATAGTTGTGCATGTGAAAATCTAGTGTAGGCTAAATTAACACATTTTTACTTTTCTGTTATCAAAAGGCTCAACCTCACATCAGAAAACCAGAACTAAGCCAAAAAAATTACAACAGGAAACAGAAGACACCATAATCAAATAAAAAGATTTTGATGTGTTATGCTTACTTCAGTGGGAACCGAATCAGATTGCAAGACTCCTATTAACTTAATAAGATCTGGTTTATTGTTTATGAAATTGGGTGAATGTGCAAGGTAACTAACATGAAGTATCTTTTTTTTAAAACAAACTGCTACAATATGGGAGGTAAAAGCTAATAAGAGCATTGTAAATAGTCAAGAGAAATCAACATTTTTAATATTTTGTAAATTAAATTGCCTTTGTAGAAATGTGGCATCTCAAATATTCTTACAGAAATGTCAGAAAGAAATAGTGTTAAATTAGAAAAATATGTAGCATTTGAAATATACACATATTTAGGAATAGAACCAGGATTAGAGGCCTCAGGCAGTAGGAACTGGGGATGTCACACAGTATTAATTAATGGGAGAAGCCACTAATTCACATGCCATAAACTCCAACAGGAAAAAGCAGTGAATCTGTTGGCTAGGACAGAGACTCTAACTTATCTTTTTGATAAACAATTTAAAAAATGCTATATATGGATTCAACAAAAGAAAAGTAATTTACCAGGTAGGGAAAAAAAAGGCAGCAAATGATAATTAAAGTGTCAGGGACCTGCTACCCAGAACACAGATCTTATATTAGTTCAAGAATTGTGAAAATGAATGGGGAAATATTCAATTCTTGATAAAAGAATTTTGGGGTTAGGAAAGTTTGGGCAAAATTAATGCACTATGACACAGTGTTTTCTAGTCCTACAGCCCCTCTTTACAGAGGTAGCAGAAAGAGAAGGTATGAAGAATCCTAAAGGACCTGAAGCACACAGACAAGGAAGCTCTGTTTCTCTGGATCCTGAGAATTCGTATTGAAAAACCCCAACCCTCCTCCCCCACTTTTGCCAATAGCAACTTTTCCAAAAGGAAACACATCTCTGTGATGTCTCTGCCCCATCCCCGGGAAGGATAATATAATGAGGAGGGGCCAGATTGCCATCATCAACACTCAGAGCAGGTTTTATGCTGGGGAGAGGGAAGTATCCCCTTATAAAGGTCTGTCAAATCTTAAGGAAATGTTTTGCATACTGGAGTTCATTCTTTCCCAGCATCGACTTTCTGACCTGTGAACGAACGTCAATGACACAGGATGCCTAAAAGACTTTGAAAAAACTCAGAAGAAAAAGGGAAAACTACTAGCTAACCCACTCTGCTTCTGAACAACGTAGAGATCCTAGAGGGAGACCCAGACCCACCTTCATGAAATCCTACAGGAGTGTGCGTGAGACTGCCTAATTTAAATGCCACCAGCACACACACCCTTCTGAGAATTCCAGCACTGCTAACTTTTTACAGTCTCAACTTTTTAAATACAATAAAAGGCCATCTTACTGACCATAACTGTTTGTATTTGTACTTATAGCTTATTCAGTATGCAGATCAAACATGGTAACTTCGTGTGCTGTGCTACCCGTGTTCTAATGTGGAAGGATACGCTCCACCACCAAGAAGCCCTGTGTGCTGTGCTGTCTACTGAACTCTTGTTTTTAATTAAGAAATTTACTGAAGATATCTTTTTCTAAATGTAAGCTTCCAGATAGCTTCTGCAACAGAAGATTCCCACAGTTTTTGGAGTAAACAGCCTCTCATGAGAATGGCAGAATCAGGAAACTCTCCTTTTGACATATAATCATACGAGCCAGTTTCTTTCTCTCATTTGTTAATGATACAAAAGGCACTTTGCAAAAAGAATTTACTCCACTAAAAAGAAATATTGGCAAAATAATTAATTTCTACCTGTCTTGCATTTTTAGCAACTAGAAACAAGACAACTAGCAGCATGTAACAGACCAGTTCTCCACAGATTACCACCAAAATCTACATGTTTCAAGAAATACTCTGATTTACGTACCCTGTTCTATAAGATTATTTCTGAACATAGTAGATGTAAAAGAAAGAACAAAAGATACACAAAGCTGAACAATGCAATAATAAGCCTGTGATTAACTAGGTAATTTAAAAGTGAATCCATGGGAGGAGAGCATTATGTCATCCTAAATCCGTTGATCTAAATAGTCAATTCTTTTTAACATTAACTATTCTATTTACACCACTTCACATATATGTCTTAAGGCATTTTATTCAGCTTTAGCGGCTCTCCATTTTGTGTTGAAATGAGTGAGACATTTCAGAAACCTTTATTTTCCAAGTATTTCTACAGGTACATGAAGCTACGGTTTTTATGCAGGATATTTTTGTAGATCATGCCACAGAGGTGACCACTATATCAGTTGATACCAAAATAATAAGATATCTTCCAGTTGTGAGGCTCAGTGTCAAATACAATACAAATTCAATAGGCAGACCATTCCCCAGGTAGTAAAAGCTGTAGATAGCCTTAACAAGTGACTAATTCAAGCATCTACCATTAATCTGGTGTGAAACTCACCTCTGAAATCCAATCAACAGATTTTGCATTTATGGTAGTTGTGACAGAAGTCAACGGCCTTAAAATGTTTTCACCTCTCAGAAGTTGTTAAGGTTTAAGCAAAAATGTCTGTTTGAGCAAACTCTTTACATCATAATAACTAACCTAAATCTGTTACTCTCTAAAATACACACGTACAAGTCTTCAGTAATTTGAAGAGCTGCCTACCAGCAAGAAATTCACACTCCTGAGGCAGAAGCGCCACATCAGACACAGTAGTTCTAAAGAAAATTCAGACCTAGACATGCCCAAAACAAAAAATAAGACAGTCCTGTCCTTCAACTGGGAAGACTCACAGTCCTGGATTTGGCCACGTGAGGTGTCAGAGGACCAACTTTATTAGAAAGAGCTGAATTATGCAGATGGAAAGGAAGGAAGATCAGACCCTTGAATACTCAGGATACGTCATCAGAAGTAAATCGAACACCGTACTCTTATTTTAGCCATCAATTATTTGTTTTTATAAATTACACTTTCCTTACAAATTTAGTAGTGATTCAAATGCAAAATTCATGCTTGTTAGTATCTAAATATATGATACCCTGGGCTTAACAGCTAGTACTACAATAAATAATTTTGTCGGTTTAGATTTTTCTTTTCTGTGTTGTTGGACATTGTTTTAAGTTTTATATAGAACACTCTAGGTTGTCCTTCTAGTTTTATACTAACTACACCATTAGTCCCAGTATAACGTAGACCACTTAAAAATATAAAACAAAGCTTCACTTTAGTAACATGACTGCATCGCTTGTGCCATTAACATAACGGGAACTGGAGAGAAACTACAAACTTAGTAACAGGTTTAGCGATATATTCCTGATTTTTGTTTTAAATCAATATATTGATGCTTGAACTATTAATGAGAAAGTGGCATCCTATTTCCAGAGAGGATGCAATTTTGAACAACTTTCAGTAGAGAATTAGATCAACTTTAACTGCTTTTAAAAACTGTCCTCCATTTCTTAGACTTCTGTATGCTGCAAAAGACTTATGTAGCACACAAAACAGTCATCTTAGCCAATGCTTTTGCCCTTTTATGTACCATAAAAGACAACTGTTGTGATTTTTCTATACTGTCTCAAACATAAATAAAAAGATGGAAAAGCATTACACTTGATATATATACCAAGTCATACAGTACCACAGAATGGCCTTTGTGAGAGGAAAGGGTTAATCACTGCTTTTAATTACACCCAAGTAACTTTAATGAGAGTGAATACTGCAGCAACATCTATAAATACAATGACCACATTAGCAGCACACCAGTTATGAAACCCCTGCCAACACTGCTTGTACAGGGGTTTGTGTTTTGTTTTGTTTTAATCAAGACATAAAAATCTTACCAAGTTCCACTGTTCAGGGTATTTGCAGAGCTCTGCAAGAAAATCTGTAAGACTAGGCAGCTTTAAAGAATGTAACATGCAGTAGTAACCATGACGATAAGAAAAATGCTTTTGCTAATCTTTTTTCTTTCAGATGACAATACTTCCAAATACTGATGGTTTTCCACTGTACTACAACTTTTGCTTGTTGCTCTCTGAGAATCTAGGCCTCCGCTCCTTGTAAACCTGAAACTCCTGACAGGGTGAACAGCAATTTTGGGTGCACTAGTAACACAGAATGAGTCCTAACTGGTCCAGCAGCATCTTAAGTGACTGTGGTAGGATGGACATCACTTGTTGGCGACCATGTCTTATTTCATTGTTGCACAGAATAGGTAGAAAAAAAAATTATTACATTTTTAAGGTAATTACTTTGCAAATAAATGGGGAATCTAAAAAATAACAGGAAGGCAGAGTGTACATAGGGTACTTCTATGGGGATCATAAAACTGTTGAGGTAGGTTAGAATTTGGCCCTCAGTGGGCTGACGGTAAACTTTCAGAAGACAGTCTGCATTGCTTTTGTCTTGGTTTTGTATTAAGTTGGGGGGTTTAAGCAACAAAAAATAAAATAAGTAAAGATTCTTCAGAAATTAATCTTTGTTCTCTACTAATTCTCCAACAGACTTGCTCATCAGACTAGGATAATGCTTTCAAAAGAGGTACGTGATTTGGATCTGAAGTCACATTTGGAAAAGTGACTAAAGGGCTGATTTTCAAAGGCATTAAGATACCTAAAGATGCATTAAGCACTTAGAATTTTTAGAACTGCCTGGGCATCTAACGCCTATTTAAATCACTTAGTCCTTTCTGAAAATCCCCATGGGCAGTTATCTACATTTTATGTGTCTATATGCCTTTGGAAATCTGTACCATTAAATACTTAACAACCTAAGTCCCCCTGGCTTTTAATGAGACTTAGGGTCCTGAAAAGTGTAAGTACTTCTGAACATTGGTCAAGCCACTCTCTCTGGTCTTTTCTTCTTTCTGTTAACGAGCCATCTACTAATGCTTATCCATAGCACGTCAGTTAATGACAGCTTCAACACTGTCAGACTTACACATTATACTGTGCACATTCAATTTTTCTATGTAACTAAACAAAAAAAGGTCCTGAGTACCAACTGCATCCTCATAAGACTTTCTGAAACTCCAAAAAAGAAAATTAATTCCAACCTATAACCCCTGTGAATGCCTAAAAAACATTGTTTCAATAAATACTATCCAAAACAAGTATAATTTAGGCTGATAAACAGCATAGTTCAATTACAGAGCAGCGCATTCAAATTACTACAAGTTCTGAAAGACAGCCACACAGCAACAAAAATGTTCAGAAAAAACCTAGAAAAAGAAGGAAGTTGTGAATAGGCTCTTTACACAGGCAGCACTTCCAGAAAAGAAGAGAAGCCTTAATGTTGAAATTTCTTATAAGAAATATTTCTTCTTTAAAGCATTCCCTTATGCAAACATTTGAAAGATTTATCTTCTGATCTTTTTTAATGTCAATGGAAGGTAACCTGCACTGACCACATTCCCAAAAAGGAACTGATTTGTAAATTAGGAACACGGGGAATCAGATTGCCACCTACAGGAAAATTTAGCATTTATTGTCAAGAATGACTCAAAAAGAATACAAATTGCCATCCTGCCAAGCACTCTTTCAGTTTTAGTTGCACAAAAGAAAACATTAATTGGTTTTGAAATAATGACTGTATCATGAACTTCCTAAATCCAGAAAGCCATTAACATTTCTTTTTATTTAAGAGAGTATTGCTTGAAAGTTCCATAATTTAACTACAAAGCAGCAGATTGCAATCATGTTTCTGTTAAAGAATTTTAAATCTGCTTACCTGATACAATTGGTGCTAGCCTGAATATGTCTGATAGTCTGCTGTTAACTGGTTCATAGGGGGAATCTTCAAGCAAGTCATTTCCTAAAGACAAAAAAATATTTGATTACAATGCAAGAATTCAGGATAAGATTCTGAAATGAAGCTACTCTGCAACTGCAAAAGATATTCTCTTCTAATTTGCGTGGCTATTTCTCCTCAAAGCATTATCTATAAAAACACCTGAAAGAAGCAAGTTGTTTATCCCTTTCACTAGTTCTTTTCTCTCCTTCCTCCATGGATAAGGTCATAATTTGCAGAGACAGCCTGTGACATCACCGGGACTGTCCTATCTCATGCCAGCGAGAGAGAAGCTGTAGCAAGGATGTTCCTCTTCATTCACCCCAACAGCAGAGCTCTTTTTTAGAGGAGCAGCCCAAGTCACAGCCAAAAACTAGCATGCTTGGAATAAAACACTCCTAACAAGATGCTGTTGGAAGGGAAACTTTTTATAATGCAGAAAATGTCCAAGAGTAGTGTAATTTATTATGAAAGTTAGAATAAAAATACATGTGGACTCATTAAAACATTCCAGTTGATGCCTGGATAAATGAACAGAAAGGGCTTCCCTTTTTGCAGAAGCAGCTACAGAAAAGAGTTAAAAGGGGACCACACTGAAGTAAAAGTCTGTGTCTTCAACTCCGGGGCCACATCAAAACAGGGCTAAAAATGATATATCTCATATAAGGACCTGACTGTTCTCAGTAGAGTATGGGAAATTTGCCAATGACATCAAGAACAGAAGTCCCGAGTCAATCACTGTCATAACCCTTCTAACTGCCACTTCTACACACTCTGGGAAGCACAAACTTCTTTTTCTGCCTCAGCATGCCCAGGGAATATTGCTAGTAAATACAGGAAAGGAAAGAATAAACTTTTCCTTAAAACAATGCTCCTCTTCATATTACATTTAACTTTCAGCAAAGAGCTAAGAAACTAGGTTCCAGTGTCCTGTGTTCTTGGTAGGTGAGTCCTAATTAAGGAGTTTAAATATTATTAGGAAAATGTCACCAAATGATTGTTTTTGTAGCTCTTGCACTTGCTAGTGCCCTTATCTTTTGACTCTGGTTTAGAAAGGTCAGCTGGGTCCCCTGGAGGAAACCCTCATTGTGGATTTCCCAACAACAGGACACGGAGCAGCAGCTGTTCTTGAGTCGGATGAAAGGTCCTCAGTCTGCAGCTGAAGAGCACAATGTGAATTACGGGGTCAGACCCTGGCTTTAGCCTCCGCAGCAGCAGCTAGCTGCGGATGCGAGGGGCTGCAAAATCACACGCTGCATTAGGGGAGTGTAACGTTTCTGCGTTTTGCAACGTACCCTGTAAGCTCTGGTACATGCTCCAGTAAATGCGCAGGCAGTTTTTCTCCTTCTTCATGCCCCTCTTACAGCGGCAGTTGTACAGAGATTTCTGCTTGAGAGCTTCCATGGCGCTTTTGCATTCGTCCTTTGCCTCCAGGCCCGTTGCCCGGCTGAAGTTGCTCTCTTTGCCGGCTACACACTGCCTCAGTGTCCTGTATTTAGTACTACAGCTCTGCTCCTTCAGACACTGATCGCTGGCTTTCACGCAGTCCAGGCGGTCCCCTCCAGGCAGCCCGCTCACTTCTGCGGACAGAAGTACATCTAGAGAGAGGAGACACAAACCAACAAACTCGCCTTGAGGGATGAGGCTGCTTTAACCGGGGCTCCAAAGCAGGCATCTGGGAAGCACAAGGCACCTCCTCATGCAGCACATGCGACCAGCCCCGTGGGCAGCACCTCCCAAACCTCCGGGCTTCATGCTACACCTTAGGAAAAAGCCCACGGGGTTTTAATGGTCTTAGATCCACTTTTGTGGGAGCCCAAGGAAACGGTATGTTTTAACCCTGCTGGTTGATTTATGAGAAAACACAAAAAGGAAAGAAAACCCACAGGGGTTAACGTGCCTGACAAAACTAGTATTCATTATTCCTTAGATCCACTTTGGTGAAACAAATAACCTTGCCGTTCGAGTGTTTAACTGAAGGGTTAAATATTCGGCCTCACTTTCCACAAGAGCTTTGCTGTAATTTCAATTACATCCACGAACAACCCGCTCAGAGAGATAAGTATCCTCACTGATTTATATTAGCCTCTTTTTGCGTCAGTCACTTTTTAAAGGCTGTACACATTTTTGCTTATTCTACACGTATAAAGGTAGAATTTATGACTCCCCCCCCCCCATTTCTCTCCACGTATGATGTTTTTGCAGGAGAACAAAGCGAATTACATTAACTCTCTCCTCTCCATCGTGTCCCCTGTCACGCTCCCTCAGACACACGCAGATGGAAACGCAAACCTCTCCTATGGAAAGGAAACCAGTTTGGGCTGCAAACCACTTGCAGTTGGGCAGGCTGCCAGATTCAGGTGAAGATGTAATCCTTCAGCCGGCTCTTGTCACACACACCACACCACCCCCCCCAAGCAGCCTTATTTTATCAAAATGAAAAGTTTCCCTGTAACTTGCGAGAACGCGATTTAACAAGAGGCTACACGGGCAAGTATCTAAGTCTGTAAGCTCCCAGAGCTTTAAACGTAGACTGGGCTAACTGATGGGAGGCAGAGCTGTAAAAACTATTGGAAACTTCACTGTTCTGCCTAAACAATAGACTGACAACCGTCAGACATCCGATCCCATAAACCCTATGCTTTGCTTTATGAAGCGATGTGCAGAAATCAGACGCCAGCAACTTACCCACTAAGGGCAAAGCGAAGTACAAGATAGCCAGAAACATCTTGCTGTCTTCGGATGGTTTCCCCAAACGAGCTGATGTGCCACAACAAAGAGGATCAGCATGTAGATATTCCAAATCCGCCGAGGTCCAAAGACTCCAAGTTCAGATCCATTGAATTCAAGGGAAAAAAAAAAAAAAAAAAAAAAAAAAAAAAAAAAAAAAAAAA